>OX411882.1:43735456-44102840 GCA_948293265.1 Cheilosia impressa | reverse complement strand
ACTCGAAATGAAAATAACCGTTTTGTGCACTGTAAGCAATCCGCCGTCAGATCAAAAATTACGTTGAGCGATTGTGCTTGAGAATGAACTTTGAATCACAGCTAGATCTTACAGAAAACAGGTGAAGGAATAAGGTTAGGGTTCTAGTTTCGTAATCGAGAATAGGTAGAAGGACTTCGTAAAGTTTTCGCCACATAAATTCCTCCATGCGGTCTACATCAACGAACTTAGTTAGCAATTTAATCTCAATAAAATATTTACAGCTTTTAGTGCGTTTGAAAGGCATGTATATAGAAAATATTAATTTTCAAGTCGATTCATAACACAGAAGCTTGGATATTTCGCAATTGAAATTGTGAAATATTTGTATAAACTGACTAAATATGGACAGATTGTTGAATGTCATACGTTTCCGCAGGAATAAAGGTTTAAATGCATCATAGATACTACTGTTTTACAGCGGATGAGTTAGGAAACACAAGCCGCCGACCGCGTATATTAAATTCACAAAGCAAGCCATCTATCCCAAAGATATGCGCTGTCCATCGGCAATAGATTTTAACTTTGAATGAGCTATTTTTATGTTTCAATAATAATAAATGGGACTGCTTTTTACCCTTAAGCCTTTATTCAATATTTTGCCACAAGTTGTTGAATGCTTTGTTACACCTTACAATGAAAAACCTTTTGTGACAAAATATTTCTTCCTTGCTTATGTTACAGTTTTTTGTTTAAATTTCGCGCTATTTTTTTTTAACTTATTCGCTGTAAAACAGTAACGTCTTTATTTTCTTGAAATATTCGTGCGGAATTGACAGTCCATATACAAGGTGGAGCAAAAGAAGTCATCCTATGTTGTTTGGCTCTCATTTTTTTTTTCTAAATAAAAAACTTCGATTCTGTTTTTTGATTATGTTTATTTGAATCTTTAGAATTTTATTGAATTTTATTGGTCAAGTCGAGAAGATGATATCGGCCAAATGGGCGCTGTCACAATTGATTGCCATACGGGCTCGTTTTAGCAATGGGATGTATGACAACAGTGGATGGTGCCCGCTATAGGGCCATATTATTAGTTTTTTCTGCCGCAATTGGACGAATTAGGACTGGAGGACATGTGGTTCCAACAGGACGGAGCTAAGGCACACACTGCGCGAGCCACAACCGATATTCTGAAGGCGGCGATCCCGGGTCGCAATAAAAATATGCCTATAACATTGTACTCCCTTGCCCCTATTAAAAAGACGTTTTATTTCTGTTACCGTTTTACTGTTAGCATTTGCATAAGTCATGACATTATGGACACTTACGTCGACGGAGCCTCCAACTTCGACAGTTCTTTGGCCGAAATCTAGAAATGGTGTCCCCCAAAAATAGTTTATGAAGTTGCAGCTATTTGTCTGTCAAAATTTAAAATACGAGTACTTATAAAAATTGATAAAAGCCTCGAATTTCAGTAACAGGGACAACAGCAAAGTAGCTTCAACTACTATACTTAAAGCAGAAGAAAAATCTGTTCTATTTACGCATAAGCCTTCATGTCACAAGAGATAAACAAATAATTTCTCTTCCTCATAGTTCAACCGCTTTTACAGCTGATTCAGTGGGTAGTCCTGCTGGCACAAAAAGAGTGAACTCCCTTCCCACTGACTGACCATAATCTGTTGATAAAATATTCATAGTCCTTGTTCCTTCTTTTATAATACCAAATCATACTGTTCCGTCGTTCTATGCATTCGTAATGACTTCTAACATCACAAACTTGAAAATGTAAAAGAAGGAAATATGGAAACCTAGCACTGGATATAGAGGGTGGATATAGGGTATGATTTGCTGGCAAAAAAACACACACAAATCTAGCGAAGAAATAGAATTCCAACTTCCCACCCAGCAACGTGCCAGAATCCCTCCATATAACAGCCAAGTAAAGGACTTCATGCCGAACCGCATCGAAAGCACAAAAAAGAAGAAAACATAGAACCTCCCAAAAAGGACATGAATTGCATTCAGAATTATTATCCACTGCATGCCAAGACATTTACCAAGTCATACACACATAGACGACGAATCGAAAAGAAAAGAAAAAATCCAACTGCATGTAGTACGTTATTAACTTCCTATATTTGAGTTACGTGACCTAGCACATCGACTTCCGTTTGAGATTTTGCCTGAGCACACTGCGAGAGGGGGAACAAAAAAACTTGCCTCACAGGACACCAATCAGGATAAAAAACAGAAAATTCCCTTCTCCTTTGGTGGTGCATTTCCTGGTGAATTATTTTTTGCTTTCAGCTTGATGCCATTATTTGTTCATTGTTGTTGACAAACATTCGCATCACTCGAGGAGCTGCTGCCAACAAGGCTGTGAATGGAGCGTTTAACATTCGTGTTCAAATCGTTAACACACCAGAAAGTCATTCGCATTATTCCTCAATTTGAACCTCCAATTTGGTGCACACAAACATACCGACACACACTCAGCCACAGTTGACTTCAAAGTGAGATTTGATTTTCCACAAAATTTGCCTTGAAATTCAGTCAGTCACTGAGGGTGGGCGGTGAGCGAGGGGCGGCAGGCAGGCCCGAAGACTATCAGACTATGAGACGATGACGACGACACCTGAGGACGTGTCTGTCATCGTTGATGTTATGCAAAAGTCGCCCGACAGAGGGTGAAGCCAAAGATTGAATGATGTGACAGCGGGTTCGGATGAAATAGACTCTCCCGCACACAAGTGGATGAGGCCATGGTATGGGGGTGCGGCTCCGGATTATGGGTGCAAAATTACCTTTTCATTGAGTTGTACATAATGTGTGACATGAATCGGAGATTATCTGGGTGTCTTATAGTCAGTGATTTCTTATCTGCTGGATAATCATTTTCTGCCAAAGCATCCACCACGTACTCGTATGTAGGGGGTGATGGTGATGGTTGCGTGTGAAATTTATTTCCTGTCCTTGATGGCGTTGGGTGGGGGCAGATGCATGGCAATACCGCGCCCATATTCGATTAATGCGAAATTGGAAAATGCTCGCATGGAAATTTAATAAGCGGCTGAGGGGTTGAGATCCCGCGAATGGTTTCAAACAAGGGCAACAGCAGAGTGGCAATTATGTCGATGTCGATGTTTCTATGAATGTAAAGGAGTTGCAGGCTGTAGTGACATTTTGGTTTGATTATTAATTTAGTTTGGTCTGAAAGTTAATGTTTGTCTGCACCCAGTTGGAGTTCGCAAGGAAACAACTTCTTGGGTGACACTACTGCTGTCAGAAGAGATGCCTGATAATTGTGCAAGTGAAAATAAACGGCCTAGGATTGAATGGTAGGTGGTCTGTGTAAGCGACAATATATGAGAACTGACAACCCGTTGTAAGCCACTTGAGGGTGAGCATTTAATAAGGAGTTATCATTGGATGTTGATGCAGTAGACGTAACAACCATCTAATGCTTGGTGGGAAACCGCCATCGACTGCATTTGAGTGGACGGTCTCCCATTGTAGTTGGAGAAAGGATGAAGGATCGTTAAAGAAAGAGCTCAACATATTAGCTACTTAGTATCGAACAGCTGCTTCTCTAAATGGAGGGGGCAATTTTTTCGATCACAAAGTTAATCGTGTACCCCAAACTCGGAGTTTTGGTACATACCTATCTAAAAAGCTGCGTTGAAAACTAAATATATTGGGCCCTAGGTCAGCTTATTTTGCCGACAATGTACACAATGAACAGTAAGAAGTGTAAAATGTAAACTTGGCAACATGGTCAATTATAATTCTTGTGAATGAGAATGGCTATATGCAGAGGATGAAGGATTGAGGATGAGACGGAATTGGGGCATTCAATTTGTTATAGTCAAGGCGAACGGTGTTGAACAAATAAAACTGAAATTTAATAATTTATCGGGAAGTTTTTCTTGTCTCGACCTAAGACATTTTTGCAGAAAGCAAAATATAGCAAGATATATATATTAACAGCTATCATTATACGATCCTAAATATTTTGTTTAGATTCTCAAAATCGTTAGAGAATACCAGACCTCGGGTTCTACATTGACATTTTGCTCATGGGCTTTAAACTTACTTGAACCTGTTAGTATCGAGAATGGTAAGTATTTGATCCCAACCTTTCCTCTAATGGCGAATTGGAAAATCCCCAATCAAATAAAAATTCCAAATGTTCATTCAAAAATATATATTTAGCATAGCAAATTTGAAATTTTCTTGCTACATGTTTGGTTATACATTTTTTTTAAATTGATTTTGAAAAACGTATTTTTATTTATTATTTATTAGTAATTGGACTTCTGCTGTTGCATTCTCTTCACAAGCTCTGAGATTCCGGTTGCATTTTTCGTCAGCGCAATACTCGTGTCAGCTGAAGCATCAAGTCTGTTTCTATTGTTGTTTTTAATGAGAGAGATAAAAGAGCACAAAAAATGGAAAATCAATGTTTTGTAGCCTCCAGGCATCCCCTTTATAAGCCCCATGCCCCCTGGGAGCCGTGCCTCACCGGTTGGGAGCCACTGCACTAAGGTGTTTTAGGAAAACTCTTCCAGGGTCTAAATATACTGCTCTGGATCTGGAATGACCTCCATAGTTGTCTTACTAGTTTCCAGGTCACTTACGGTTTGCTTACTGTTATGTATAACTTTCAATCCAACTTAAAACTTAAGTCAGGCGCAGTGGCTTAGTGGTTAGTGTGTTGGACTAGGAGAGGGGTACCAGGTTCGATTTCTGAAGAACGCAAATTCCATCTAAATGTTTATTTTTTCCACTGCGCCACCTCTTGCGAACGTCTGACAAACATCCGAGAGTATAGCTGTTATGAAAAAGCTTCTCAATAAAATTTGTAGATCCCTCTTCCATTCATTCTAAGAAATGAAAAATTCACGCAAAATAAATGGTTGTAAGAAGCTAGGTTTAGGGATATGGATCTGTTGCGCCTACTTTTTATTTTATTTTTAGCGTTTGAGGTGGGCATCTTGACTTCGGTATTTGTAAAATCTAGAATATTGAAAGTATTCCCAGCTTGCCAATATTTTTTCAATAGTGCGCAGCCAATTTGAATTTAATGAAAAGTTACCACGTGGAGAAACACGGCCTGGTGGCCAAAACACCTGTTTTAAAAAAATGTCAGAGACACTAAAACCGACGTACATTTTGTTGGAAGACCATTTACGACCTTAAGCAGCCGGAAAGCTCGAGCTATAAGGCAAATATTGAGAGGTTTTTTTATAAATCTTCGTTAGTGTGGTGCTACCAGGCACTAGGGACTTATACCCTTGGAAGATACAAGGTGATTTTCCCAACATCGTACCTGAAAGAATTGTGGGAAAAAGTCGGTTGACCAAACCCCATTGATTTAATCAAAAGAAGGACATTTTGTTACCAGGGCTGTGACTGCTGAGATGACCATCTAAACTAAAGTAAGACAATTCAATTCAGCTCTACATATACATTTAGTTTGACTATTTTCAAGCAACATCTACCTCCCATTCTACTTAATGGAAGTTCAGTTACGTATCCATATGCTAGGCCAAAGTTTGCAGTTACATAGAAAACCTTTTGAGAAGAAGTAACACAAGCTACTGTGCTCTACTACTGATATATACAAATTGCAACCTCGAAATATAACATGCTACATCCAAAATCGTTTGGCAAAACCAACATTCAACCCACATACTGTCTGCTACCGTTTCATATCAACCGCTGACCTTTGTGTCAGCACAAAGGCTTATAATTTCCGCAACAAATCCTCTTCACGGTCAGGCGAGTGCTCACTGTGAAATAAAAATCCAAAAGATATAAATTTCATTTTATTCATTACTACTTTAGTCGGCCTTCGCCCACACTCACACACATACCGACAACCAGTGCAATTTAAACGCAAATTTTCAGCCTCAAAACGTTCAGCCATTCATTTCACTTGAAAACCTAAAAGTGGACAAAGGAAAATAAAGAAAACAACAAAAAAAAAACCTTCTACCACCAACTACCCCACTTTACCACATGCAACGAACTAAAATCCCAAAATTTTGTAACCAACACTCGAGTACGCCAGAATATAGTAAGTTTTCCTCTTGACTTTGTTGGCATATGCAGCGAGCCTTCTTCGAGTAAAGTAAATGCATTCGATTTGCGGCTTAGCGTGCTTCTGTATATTTAAGGACTGTGCCGCAACTCTCTGTCCGCCACAGCAGCAGTCTGCCTTGCCCAAATATGCCGTCATTTGGAATAAACTGTTTCTCACACTGTACATGTGAATTGTTGACCATGGGTCTCTTTGAAAAATTTGCAAAAGCAATTTTCGAAAAGTACCCATACTCGGCGTCGGAGTATATTTATATAATTCTAACGCCAGGACATGGAAATATAGATTTCCGTCTTTGCGACTGAAATTCATGTCATCGAGGTCGAAACAATAGCAACAGGAAATGCGATGAAATTGTAGACGTGCACGGGTATGGTCGTCGGCGAGTGGAAATTATATGGCTTTGAGGAGCGATAAATTATTCACCATTCGGTTCGGTTTCGAATAGGACTTTAACTATGTATGGAGGGAGGGACATTCCGAAAGCGCTCTATGGTTGACTTTAATTGCCCATTACTCGAATAACTGTAATAGAGAGACCGACTGAATTAAAACTGTCAAGCAGCGACAAAGTTACGGATTTGGAATTCCTATATCACTTTGCGGTAATTAAAGAATTAAATTAAGCGAATGTCCTTTTTGTCAAAAAATCTTTTATTTTCACTTTCTATTACAGTATAATCTTAGCTAAGTGTTTCACCAATGTTTATATTTTTTTCTTTTCTTGTCATTCTTTTCTACATTACATTGGTTTGGTTTCGTATTTTGTTTATGCTAATTATGCTAAATAAATTACAAAATAAGGATCGTGTGTTAAACTTAAAAACACTTTAATAACTATGATACAAGTTTAAATTAAAGTACACATGGAACGTTTGGTTTGATGTCATGACGTTCGTTATCTACTCAGCTTTTGCAATTTTGTATTAAAAAATTCTTTTAAGTAAAGATGCAGTTGTGGTTAAAAAAATATTCGTCGGGAAATAGCAAAATTTCAATAAGGGGATGAGGTCAAAAATGTCCTAGACGAAAATCTGATATTGCGGGCCGCAGGTTATTGTCTCAAGGGCCGGTCATAGCTTACGGGCAGTATTTTTGACAAGACTGCTTTAAAGGGTTGTGAAATCAAGAAAGAGTAGGCGTTGTAGTTCCAGATACCGTTGATAGCTTGAAGGGAAAGTCAACTACAAACTTTTATCAACAAAGTCTTAAGCAAAACAAAAGAACAATGCGCAGCTTTTGTCTGACGAAAATATTTTGTTTTTAAGTCAAAAGCTTATAATAGGACACCATGATAAATGTCGCAACTATAATCTGAAGTTTTAACTCAACCCTGAAAGTCAACACTTGGAAACTAAGGCAATCAGTGCAGACTGAAAGACCCAATGGCTAAGACCAATATAGACACGACAGACTAGGTGTGACCAAACAAAAAAGGAGAAAAAAGGGAAAAAGAAGTTATTTGTCGGCCTTAGAAGGTCAACTATTTGGGCACAGTATTTCACTACAACAAGAAGCATAGATCTATTGAAACTGTGATTATCAAAAGCCTGCTAAAGCTACGATTGCACGTGTCATTTTTCGTGGCAAATTTTAACAGGACTTTTTAACGATTGCACCAATGAATGCAAAGACTGCAGCCCTGGATAGATATACAGTCTGCTATACTGCGTGAGCTCATAAAACCTTTAGCAAAAAACCTGAAAACTGTAGGTCTTGAAAAGCAAACAGAAATTTTGATTTAACAATACCCCCCGTCTTTTCAAATGATCTTTCTGTATAGCAAAGCCTTCCGCAACTAGCGGAATAGACCTTAAGAAAGTGCTGCTGAAGTCTTCTTCTTCAAGATTCTCCCAACTGCGGTGGTGTATTTTGAAAGAGATGTGAAAAGCTTCCGGAAGTAAATACCATTTATCAAAAGCCTTTCACTGCCTTCTCTAGTATGTTTTTACAAGAAGTTGTCCTTAAGTTATAAATACTTTTTGACTTTCGTTAGGGGTTTGCGAGTAAAAAAATACGTCAGGTCTATCGTTTTAGCTGGCTGAAAATTAAAGCCCTAACTCACTTATTCAAACTCCCATAGGTTGCACATAAATGATGACCATGTATTTTTTTACCACTCAAGTTCGTTCCTGAAATAAGTTCAAGGAAACAATCCAAACGAAGGTATATCTTGTGAGTCTCTATCATTTGACTCTTAGATGTAGGGGCCATTAGCAGGATATTGGGAACAAGACTCAAATTTCGAACTTTGTCACTTACAGTTTTTAACCTCCTTTCAACTTAAAGTCATAGACAATTATCCTCCGGAGAATATAAATTTCCCACGGCCTACAACAACACTCACTTTATTCTATTTACTATGAACCTATGAACACGGGAAAGCACTTTCTTTCCTCTGCGACTGAATAGATAACTAATTGTTCAATTTCCTTGCATAAAGTCAACATGTCAATAACAACTTAAATAAATTATTCTATCGGAAGCACTTTATGTGCATTTCTAATCGGTAAACAATTGGCATACTTAATGGGGATAACAATGAACAAGTTAAATAGTGTTGCTCTTTAAACTTTTTTTTTCAAGGCTTAGTATGCTATCGTATTAGGTATTTAGATGTGCAGCTCATGCTGCAACGTTCGACAATTCATTGCGTTTGAATAATGTTAACTAAGTACTTTTAAATTATTTACATTTACATTTTATAAATATATAAAGTAGAGCTATGCCAACATATATCTCATTTAGACTGTAAAAAGTCACAAAACCACCGATTTGCACACGGCAGCTCATAGGTAATAAAATAATCACCCAACAGCTTGCGTGAGCTTCTGCGGTTTTCTGACAAAATTAAACCCACTACAGAATACACCCGCAGTAACTGCAAACCACCGAATAATTTGAGCGCCTGCGAAATAATAGACCCGCATCCGATAACTATGCAATGGAATGTGAGCATCACAGTCAAATTGAATTAGAAATTTGATTATAGGCAATCTTTTGGAATATTTACCAACCGCTGTTTATTTCCGCCATAAATAATACCGACTGTAAAATTTAGCAGAGAAAAAAAAAAAACAGTTCCTTCGGTTGGGTCCTTGGTAAGCACTAAAATTCCGCGTTGAAATTCCAGCGATTTCAACGGGCGCCCTTACGCACGTGGGACACGAGTGTCTGACGGCTCAACACCTGGTTCGATGCAAATGAGGGCAATTTATTTTATCAGTCAGCTAGGGGCGAAAAATCTCCACAAAATCACCGGATGAATTTACGTACATACTACATTCAGCCGCACCAGTACCAGTACCGGTATACACGGGCACACAAGTTGGGCTAATTAAAATGTATTAAGAGGTGTTAATCTGTAAAGTGTGATAAATTATTAATTAAATCATTTTACACCTCACACAGGTGGACGACGGTGAGTGGGATGCCATATCGGTGGCCATGACATGGTCGGGCTGATGCACAGGTGCCTCATGTAGGCCACATAAAGAGCTTGAACCGAGGTGATGTCCTGTGCGAAAGGCAGCGTACACACACATCAAGTACTCTCTGACCCGACGTGGGTTTCATTAGTTTGTGATGCTTTTATCCCCGGTGGGGCTTTTAGGTCCGCCGATGAGAATGAACTCTCCAATGTGGGTAAATCGTTTTACAACTATTTCACTTCGGGATATAAATTATTGTTCTCTGCCAGTGTTGGTGGACAGCTATTAAATCGCTCACAACTGGCTGGACAATTAATTAGGGAAGTGGTTTTGTGGTGATTTGGCTCGCAAGCCTTTGTTGGCATAGCTCTTGGACACAAAAATTAAAATACAAATCTAGTTCAACCCTATATACATTTCTATTCGCAAAATATCGTAAAAATATATGTTTCCATTGTATTTTTGCGCACCACATAGTACCATGTATGAATTTACTATACTCTTACATGCATTTTGTATTTATATCTTTTTACAACATTTTTAAATTTATTTTACTTATATCCTCCTGGTTAATCTTCTGCTTGTGATTCCAGCTTAAGTACAGTAGTCTCCTCATCGTATTTTGTCCCACTGTTGCCCAATCCTGATCAACATTGTTTTACCATTTCTACTTACAATTAATTTTGCGCTGTAGTTTTGCAAAGTATAAATTTGTTACACAATTATGTATAATTATATATCGAACCTTTACAATTGTATTTTCCGCATTTAATTAATTTGTCTTGTATACATAAATATATTTTCGTATATTCTATCTTGTATGTGTGTGTTAGGAAGTTACATATTTACCATATATTTTTTTTCGTATAGCATTTTTTGATAACATTGGCAAACTATTTTTGATTATAATTTATAGTTAGATATTTTTATTTGTGTTTTTATTTTGCTAGGTATTTTGTTATATAATAAATATATATAATGTATTTATAGTGTAGTTATTGTCCACCCTCCAGTTTACGGCATATATTTGTTTTATTTTAATTATTATAATATTGTATATATTTATATTTTATAAATAAAAAAGAATAGTAAACATTTACATGGAATTGTCTTGTAAAAAATAATGTTGAATTATGCTTAATTGAATGGAATAGGAGTTGTTTTCGTTTTTTGGTTTGCTGGGTTCTACAGTTTAATTGCGTTAAATACTGAGCCATAGTCGAAGAATTTTGCTTCTGGTCAACGAATCAGTAGTCCACTGTCTGGTGACCATCGGTTCGCACGGTAGTACATATCCTTGTTCATCGATGGGCATGAATTTTGATTTTGCTAAAAGTATAACAAAGAAAGGGGGAAATTACAAAATTTCTGAAATATTTTTAAGAAATGAATTCAAAGGGTAGCAGACCTTTACGCAGGTTTTAGTCTACCCGTGGCGAAAAATATGTTGCAGTTAATTTAAAGGGGCCGAAACTAAAATCCTGCCTATTATTTTTGTATGGTAATAAAGATCTGAAGAGTGGAGTATTATGCACTGCGCCATCATACACCTTGTTTTTTTTTTATAAAAAATGAGATTAGAGCCCGCGTTGCTGTTAATGGAGCCAATTACCCAAACTTGGCTATGTACACTAATAAGGTCGAAATTTATATACCTAATATCGAACTAATTTTTTTGGAAAGTTGGGCCTTTATGCCTACGTCTACAATACTAACTTGTCGCGCCTATACAAGTTAATAAATTGACTCTTCTCTTGAGCTGTTTGGCTTATAAAAATTCGAACCTCGAATGTAATAGATATATGAGTTTTTCAATTTTTACAAATTTTTTGTTATACAGCCTTTTTGTCTTTGTGACGAGTACAGAGAAGAGCGACAAATTATTTTATGCAATGAGTTGATCTTGATTGCCTAGGAAAATACGCTTCTATTGACCTATTTGGAGTAGTAGAATTCGAACGGAATTATATTTTTAGAATTTTTTTGTAGGTCTGGCTTCGTAGTATGGTCCACTTAGAGAAGAGCGAAAAAATATTTGATTAATGGAGAAGTAGCGTACAAATATACGTTTTAAAGTATTTTGCATAGAAAAACTTGGGTCAAGGTTTGTTTTTTTTTAATTTTTTACTTAATTTATTCTTTTTCCTCAAAAAACAAAAGAGTTGTAGTGCGAACTGTTTTTTGAGAAATCGTCAAATGGTAATTGTTGGCAAACGGCTTGTCCGATTGAAGATATTTGTACATTTTTCCAGAGCAAATAAATTAGTGACAGATACGATTGAAAATAACCTTTTAAAAGATGATGTTGCGGATCCAGCTTTATTGGCTATGTCGGCCACAAAATCAACCGGAGAGTGACAGAACCAAAAATAGAGCAATTAAATTTGGATTAATTTCCATATCCTTTGAAATTCGTCAGTCACCGCCTGCCGAAATACTCAAAGCCGCTAGAACTAACAGAAATTCTCCTCTCGTTTAAAAAAGTTATAAAGGGTTTTCCAATGAGAGGTGTTATTGTGAATGACCCACTATTTCGGTAGCTGTCACTTTTGAAGCTTTTATTCTTTGACATTTGACAAGTAGAAACTACGCCATTACTAAAAATTGTACGATACGATAATTATTAAAATTCACTACAAAAAATGGTAAAAATCTTGCAGTCACAGTTCGCAAAACCAAAGCATTTTTTGGTCGTCGTGAAGCACCTTGTCGGACCGCAATACTGAAATTGGTGGAAAAATTCAAGCTGTTGGGACAAGTTAGTGATGTGAAGAATAAAACCCGTGCACGTCGCTCAAGAACAACTGAGAATATTGCTGCTGTAGCCAAAAGTGTTGAAGAAAACCCAGGTTTGTCCATTCCTCGTTGTCCTTTGGAATTGGGCATTCCACAAACGTCATTACAACGTATTTTGTATAAAGACTTGGGTCTTAAGGCTTATAAAGTTCAGTTAACACAACAACAACGTCGTGTATTTGCATGAAAATGATCCGGAATTTCATCGAAAAATCATCTTGACTGATGAGGCCCATTTCCACCTCGGTGGCTACGTCAACAAGTAAAAGTGTCGCATCTGGGGCTCGGAAAACCCAAGAGTAAAAGATAAGGTCTACGCCAACAGCCCAGCGTCGATTCAAGACCTCAAAGATAAAATTTGTGAGGTTATCGAGGACATAGGGCAGCCACTTTGTGATTTGGTTATGGAAAATTTCATTAAAAGGATATGGTTCTGTATGCGTGCTCGTGGTGGCCATTTGGCTGATGTTGTTTTTCATTATTAACGGCATACCTTCCTCCTTATTATGAAATAAACATCCGATCATTTATCTCAAAAAATTACATTTTTCTTTGAATACCAAAATAACACCTCTTATTGGAAAACCCTTTGTATATGAAAAAAGGTGGCGCAAGATTAATCACCCAATTTTGTTTTTGAATTACTCTTTTGCAAAATAAAAAAAAATGATTTTGAGTGATCGATGATTTTGATGTGAATGCTGATTTTCAGTGACCCACAAGCAAAGATTTTGCTTATTACCGTAATCAGTCGAAATTCACGCTGCGCTAACACCACCGACCGAATACTAGTAAAAAAAAATCGACACAATTATTCCACGCTCTTGCGGAGTATAGCGCTCCATTGCCTGTCTGTTTTATACTGCAGGTGTCTAGTTCACAAATGTCAAATATGATTGACGTACGATGCCATTTGGAAAAAATTATAACATCTTCCGATAGGGTGGTTCATTTTGCGCCACCTTGTACTTGCATAAGAATGAAACTCACCTTTGATTTCTTAAAATCTATATTAGTCCTAATGGTTCTATGATGCAACACTTGAACGGGCCTCGCGTTATTGCCTAATGGTGCTTTCGGAGTATTCTCAGAGCCTTGCATCAATTTCCTGAGCTGATACAACTGCAAAGAGTAAACAGAACACAAAAATCCAATTAAGTTCGTAGTGCCAATAACACTTTTTCAAATACATCGGCGGTTTAGAAAACACAAGTATTTTTGTTTAATATAAATAATACTCCCCCGGATGTACATGCATTGCTCTATTTTCATTAACACGATTAAAAAAAATATTTACCGATTATGTGGTCTTGCAACAATTAAAATTATCTGAAAATCCGATAATGAAAAAGAGGTCGCACAATTACAGGAAAAAAAATCAAAACACACAAACCCAACTTGTACACTCATCATTATCGACAATTAACAATAATTTGCATGAGGTATTTGGAGAAAAAAAAATTAAAAACCACTCATAAAACGCCAAGGGGCGATGAAATTAATTTCAAATCAATAAACTCCATTCGACCGCAACCACAATGCAATAATTTTTTTTAATTAAACCCAACCAAACGTCGCGACGCGCAATTGGCCGCAATTACCCGTGGAACATCGAGGGCACTAATTCGTTGTGCCAAATGATTATGTGTGAAGAATTTTTGATTTAATACTACTGTTTTGTGTATCCAATGGAATTATATTTCAAAAAATACTCTGCATAAAATGGTTTCATAAATTTTTAATTAAATATTATAAATTTGTAATGAGAAAAATATAAACAATACGAAACGAGGCATAGAGCCGTGAAAATTGTTTATTTAGAGCTCACCTCCTGTTTTGTTATGTAAATTGGTTTGTTTACTATTATCCACACTGTGCTCTCCCAGCAGCCCGGATGTGTTGTTGACCCTTCGTAGGTTATGAAATGATCGGTATTTGGCAGCAGCGAGCGTATTGAAATGTGTCTAATTGGTGTAGAGAGTCCTGAAAGTAAAATCAAAAGAAATTATATCAGGATAGGTGCAAATAGGACTTGGGAGAAAAGTGAAATGTTTTTTCAAGAAACTATCAATGCGACTTGTGCACGTGTTCAATCTCAATACGAAAACAGCTTCACAAGTTGTAGAATATGCACGAAGGCCATATGATTGCTTGTTTATTGAAAACAACTCCGCCTTTTGTGGGACAAGGAAAATACCTCTTCCCTAAACAAGAGTCCAATACAATTGTGAACAAAATATGTAGCAGACGCTTTCAACCCTTCTTCCAACTTTCGCAAACAAAAAGGTGAGAATCCACACCACCGGAAGGGTGCATTTTATTTCCGCTCAATATCGGAGTTTCAAAGCAGAAAGGACGAATTTCCTGTCTTAACACGGAATGAAAAAGTAAATCGCAAAAGCAAAGTTCCTTATAAAGGTAAAGGCGGAATATGAAGTTCTCTCCGACAAGCAGTCAATTTTGAGACTTCCTCGATAGCAACCGGGACGACGTAAAATAAAAGTCAAGAAAAAAAAGAAGACGAAAGATCCTTTCGACCGTCACACATCGGTACCACAGTTTCTTCCGGTTAAACGAACATGAGTTCCCCCAAACCTAGAGGATAAACAACACATCAGACCAATATTTAGTAGAGCGGTGTCTTCCTGTCAAAACAAAAAAAAAAAAAAACAGGAGAAGAAACAAATTGCGAAGAGGAAAAAAATAAGTTATTTATAGTTTCACTGCAGGACTTGATCTGCCATGAAGAGGGGACTGGGTACTACTTAGCAAAAACACAGACAGTCCGCTTCATAAGCCCGGATGTAATCGCGGACATGCCGTAGAGCAATTTTGCACTGCTGTTACCGCGATTAAGGAATCTTCTCTTTTTGCCAGGTAACCTTCGTTACGTTTTATTCCATTTCGCGAAGCCACAATAAAGTCGAGGTAATTATTATGCACACTTTCACTGGAAATAGGCCAAAGTGCTCCACCTTTATTAAAGCTCTCATAAATAATAAAAAAAAAAATCCAAAGTTATGTAAACAATTATTTAGGGTCAATTGCCTACATCCCTGTGAACATGCAGACAACCTTCAGAGATTTATGCAAAAAGTGTTTTCATGCAGCAATTGTAACACTTACCCCTGAACAGCACTTTGTTAAATGTACTCGTGATAATTCGTAGTTCGGGATTTGGTGTGTCTCCGATTTGCACCATCAGTGACAGGCCAACGATGCCTTGAGATTTGTGTTGCGCCTCGGACATATTGTGGTACAGTTCCTTGTTGAAGCCATAGATTTGGATCTGAAATAATAAATGTTTGTAAATTTAAACCGATATTGCATGGAAGATGAAAACTGGGGGCGTATAAAGTGATTGCTAATTCAAACGGAGAAGATTTTAAAAAAGGACAGAAGTCGTCATTTGGGCGTATACCAAACATTTGCTTCTAGTGCATCAATTTCTTGCAACCTTTGTGGGGCTATTACAAGCCAGAGGTACAATATATGATTTTGAACAAGTTAAACGACCTGAGATCGGTAGCTGATGTTTAACGCCTCTCATGACGAATTTGTTAGGGTGAACAGATAGCAATGATACTTTTCTCAGTTGTTATGTTTCAGCATTTGTCAAAGGTACCAATGACACCTAGCTTTCAAAATATTTAGTAATATTTGCCATTTTGAAAGTTTTTAACTCATGAGTTTTTATCTGGGCACTCATTCCGTAATTTTTCAGACGATTATCGTCGAAACGATAGACTTCCAAAAGTAGCAACTGAGTACCAAAATTACGAGTTTGAGACCTTAATCCAGTTCATTTTTCATTAATGTAATGAAATCTAACGATAGTGAAAGAAATTCGGGCAGAATATAACTCCTTATGGTCACCAAAGTTTTAAAAACGATATCGTTCCGACCACAACCAGTTTTTTTTACCCGATTTGACACAATTTATGCACCTTATTCGATAGACCAATTTGAGTTCCCTTTGAACTATGCAATGAAAAAGTGTGGTCACACACGGCCGAATTCGTTCATCAATCATTTCCACAAACCTTTAATTGGGTACCAACGATTTTTTTCTTATTAGCTGACGCCTAAGGTGTTGAAAGCTAATTTCAAAAATTTTAAGTAAGTCTTGGAAAACTTTGACTTCTAGTTCGGTTCAGTTAATAAAAAAATACAACCTTAGCTTTTGAAATTGGATTTTTAGGTAATTCTCGAAACGAAACCTCGAATTTAAGAACACTGAAAACGATATTTCTCAATACTTCTGCACTATCCAAAAAAAAGGGCTAAAGTTCACTTAAATTAAGCTCAGCAAAATTTTGGAGAGAAATTTGATAATTTTGTAGGAGTCAAAATTTAGCTCGAGCAGCGTACTATGCTTTATGCAACAAAGTTCCTTAGCACGAGCAGAGCCGGGTGGGTACAGCTAGTAGAACGTAATAAAGTGCACGACTGCGTCGAACGTAACTTTCTCGTTCATCAAAAGTTTTGGTGCGAATAAATTGGGAGTAAATTTCAAGTTGGATTTATTTGAACAGCACCAAATATTGAAATGTTTATTTTGGAAAATACTATTGCTTAACTATTTAGCTGAAAACCGAGTATTAGTTTTTGTTCGGGATGTAAGCATTACTTGGTTTTTGAAGTTTTATTGAAATCAAAAATGGTGTTTTAGAGATACGAGCAGTTTTTAAAATTAGCATTTTCGGTGATTATGCTAACCTCACATAGGTTAGGTTAAATATTCATTTTGGTTCGTTTACGAAATGAAAAATGAATTTCTTCTGTTCTTTTTTAAACAGAACACAAAGTTGTTTTTTATAAACTTGCATGCAATTTCGTCTCGTGTGACTTTCATTTAAATACCTAGTTGCGGTTCCAACTATCATTATGTGATACATTTCTATTTAGAAATTACCTTCTTTATGTAGATAGTAGACAAGCTTTTACGTTACGTTGTAAAAAGGATAAACAAGGTTTACGTCTTTTAACTGACTCTATGCCGGATATTTAAGAGGAAACAACCTCCCAGAGGGCAGTTGGTCATTTCAGTAGTTTTAAATTTAAAAATCGTTTCGAAATCTCCAATTTCACAGAAAAATAACCAGTAATTGTTGCCAAAACGAATATTTCAAAAACAATCATCTTTGACAAGTGAAATATCTTTCCCATAAAATCTTTTTGACTTGCCAATTTGCTAATCATTGTCCTTTCATTGACAAGTACTTCCAACAACACACTTGCAGAGGAATCCTTCAAAATTTTATTTTTTACATTCCTTCAGAGCTTTAACCATAATGGAGTGAGCCCTTAAAGTTATATCTTTGACCACACTGACTTGGTTCACGGCCACGGTTGAGTCCACCCTCGTCAAAGAGTACTTTATCCTCCTTAGTCTGGAACAATTTTCCAACTTTAATGCCCATTCACTGCTCGAGTTGTCGACTTCTCAATTTATCTTGTACGGCTTGAAAGTCGAGAAGGATCCCCTTGTACACATTAAAATTATTGTTTCATTAGGAAATTCTCTCCTGATGGCTGTCGTAGATGAACGAAAGACTGTGCGGTACACCCGAATGTGACTTTCGAAGTGACTTCATCATTTGTCTTCCCACCCAATATTAAATCCCTATCCGCCACCTGATCCTGGGGAAACCTACCAACCGAACTGGCTTACGTTACCATTCCCTATTGACCTGATTCCAGTCTTCTTTATGGCTGAACCATCATCAGCCGTTCCCGTCCCCACTTGTCTTGTGTTTGTGTGAACAGCATAAAAGGACTACGAAACCATAATCCCCTTATGAGACCACAGACAAAAAACAAAGAGATAAAATTTGTAGCATATGTCCTTTTATGTTCCACTTAAGTATCTTGTGAGTTTTTCTTTTCGTCCCCCTCTTCCGCTGTGCGGAGTCACCTAAATTACATAGTGATACACTTAGAGCGTAATAATTTGCCTATATATTCGTCGAGATGAGGCACATTGAGGGGGATTGTGAAACTTTGACTCACCTCACCAGGAAAACTGTATCCGTGGATGTAGTGTTCGGATCCTTTGCTATTCTCGGTACCATAATGAATGTAAATCTCCTCAAATTGATATCGATAGGCAAGCGGACCCCCGGAGATGTTCACGTGCTGCTTGGTGTCCTTGTCGACGCGGAAGACCAGTGATTGACCGGTGTTGTGCAGTGTGCCCAAAACCTATTTGGGGCGAGAAAGCGAGGGTAATTACACAGGAAATTAGTTAAGTGTCAATGACGGAACTACGGATCGCGATTTACTTACCTTGTGCTTATCGATGTGCAGGGGCCGTAAATACGGATCGAACAGTAATTTATCGGGAACTATATCTATGGGCGACTGGCGGTGTCCTTTGTTACACATGTTCCATTGTGGATTTATAAGGCCCCAAAAACTAGGTCCTACAAATCGAAAATATATGTTTGTATGTTGGTCAGAAGCGGAGTAATAAATTATGATTCAAGCAGAGGGTAACTCGAATGAGGGGAATGAGCTGTGGTTAATGTTAAATTAGGTGACAAGCGGCTGAACTTCTAAGTTTTTTTTTTTGCATCCACCAATCCCAAAAGTGCTTGTTAACAATGATATGACCCAAGGAAGTAGTCGATTTTTATATAGGGACTGATCAATGGTCACTTGGGTCGCAGGCACTCTCACTGAGATCTTTGGTGGCGAAAAACAATTTAGATAAGGCGATGTGCTGTCTGTTCTGGAGAGACGTAGACTTTTGAAGGACCTAGAGTTATTTCTAGGTAATTAAATTTTTCTTGCACCACTATTTAAAGTCGTATAATCTAAAATGTGATGCACACGTTGAAATGGTAGGCACTTTTGTGTCCACATAAGAGATGCATCCAGTCAAATGATTATCTAAATCCCTTTACTCGGGGATGAAAAAAAACCCATCAAGCCGCCATTAAAATCATATCCATTACCTTCCAAATTCCCAGAACGAAACAAACCGTCGAGCATCCAACAGCCTTCATTCATCATTTGTAAATTCGACAGATGCAGAAACAAATTGTTGTCAATTTACATTTTCAAAAAAAAGCCGTAAACTATCACAATAATTGCGAAAGTAAAAATCGACATCACTGGTGCCGAAGCCGTCAATGCCTATCCTTACCATATATTTCGTGTACGAGATTTAAAATAAAAACAAATGCATACGATTGACATGACACATTTAATTACTCACCGGAAATACCATCATACGTCCACCATTCCTCCCAACTTGCTTTTATTCCTGCAACAAAAGAGCGAACAAAAAAAATAAATATAACAATACTTTGGACTTTCGTTTATAGATGTGGAAAAAAGTAAATTAATAAAATACGCACACACGAGCGAAACGGACGCATGCGATGACAATTGGCGGGTTTCACTGTGTAACTCCCTTTGTCCGAATACAATTTCAACAGTTCAACAGCGAACAGTGACAGTGACAGAGGGAAATGCCAAACGGGATATGGCGATTAAATAAGGTGAGTTTTAATTTTTTTATTTTTAGTGTTGACCGAATTAATCCCTTACGAAACATGACGTGAGAAATGTTGTCGAAGTATTACTGGATAAGGTAGAACGGGAAGGACATGGATTTTCGCCCGACTCGACTGTTGGATTTAAAATTTTCAAATGCAGGTGAGTATTGAGTTTGTTTAGTTGGGAAAAATTGTTACTTGGGCAAGTTTTGCTTAAAAGTTGTAGAATATTCGTTGGGAGATCTGGGATAACCTTCATAACATGCGATTTCTGGGGACTTTTTCTTTAAACTAGTCTTGTGCTTGTGGTCGAAAATTGACTCTAATACTAAATGCATACTTGTCGACTAAAAAAGGTGGAAACTTTCAAACTTGTTAACTAGCTGTATGGTAATTAAAATGTACTCAAACAACTAATCAAATGGTTATTGGTATTTATTTTTTAAACGAATAAGCTTTAGCCAAACCTGGATTAGATATATTTCGTATTAGTCTTTAGTGTTATGTACGATTTTGTGTCTTAAGATTTTACCTAACTATTCAAATCAGAGAAAAAAACCAAGCAAGCTTTTGGTGAGCGATAGAGCTTAGTGTGACCAAGTAGTGCACTTTTTTAACCTTCTCGATTACATATAAAGAGAAAGATATTGAGAAATAAATAAATAGTTGGCGCAACAGGTCCGTACGGACCTTAGGCCTAGCTTAGGATGAATGGAAGGGATCTACAATTTTATGCCGAGTCCAAACGGCTAATTGAGAAGTTATATTCTCGGATGTTTGCCAGACGTTCGGGAGAGGTGGCGCAGTGGAAAAAACCATGAGTTGGAATTTGGATTCGAGATTCGAACCTCGCTTAGTAGTCTAACACATTAAGCCATTGCGTCGACGAGAAAGATATTGTATTCGTCCGTCTGTCTTCTCTGTCTGTATGCTCCTGAGGCCTACATCCTAAACGGTTGTACGGATTTGGTTCAAACTTCGGATTTGCAGTTGTGGGCCCATAGTTCGGGCAGTCTTTTTGTTTTTGCAAGGTAGCCTCTATATTAATGGTACTTCCCATATAAAATGTTCAAACCAGTTAGATTTGTATAACGTCTCTAACGATTTAAATTAAAATTGATATTTAAGTTGACATGACTGCTTACTCATTTTTTTTGGCTTAAAAAGTCGAATTACTGTGCTTTTGACATTTGGACATATCTCGAAAACGGTCCATACGATTGTAACAAAAATGAATTTCTAACTTAATGAAAGACTCAGTTTTT
Source organism: Cheilosia impressa (assembly GCA_948293265.1). Taxonomy (NCBI): domain Eukaryota; kingdom Metazoa; phylum Arthropoda; class Insecta; order Diptera; family Syrphidae; genus Cheilosia; species Cheilosia impressa. Next base: position 44,081,755 of record OX411882.1, on the reverse strand, counting down.
CTCATTATTATCATAAAAAGAGTTTTTGAAAAAAGTATTTTTTAAAAAAGATAGTTTTCTTTAGTTTGCCTGAAAACGGCACCAACGATTTTGACCAAAATGTAAACATAGAGTAAGATTGATGTTTTCAAAATTATTGCGTGCTTAATTTTCAATTCGAGTCACTGTAAACGCTAATTCAAAAAACTGTTCATTTCTCGAAAACCCCATTTTCGATTTCCATAAAACTTAAAAAAAAGCGGTAAAAATGAATTATATTACAATCTATATATATAAAAATGGATCTTGGTTTGTTCGGATGCTTAAAACTCGCTTCTGCGGATTTGTTCGTAATTGCTCCGCGAAGGTTTAGGCAAAAAGAAAAATTGAAAAATTCTCAACAGGTGGCGCTGTAGGCGGTCATTCCATTTGATAGCACAGTATATGTTCTTTGTGATTTGATAATTTGGGCTGTGTGGTCGGAGGAGGGGGGGGGGCAATGAATTAACTTATGTACTGATAAAGAAGTTGTACCCTTTTGTAAATCAAGAAAGAAAAATAAAACAACATTTGAAAGAAAGTAAAATTAATTTTAAATAAAATTTTTAAATTTACTATTATTATTATTGTTTTGTTAGATCGTTAAGTGTTTTGTTCTGTTTTTCCAGTTGTATTCAAAATTTCAATTGCACCCTTTTCGTTCGTTTGCTTTCTGTATTTTGGCTATTTCAAAGGTAAGTTAGTGATTTGTGAAAACTGCGTGCGATTTATAAAAAGTTATGATCATTTACAGTTCGATATTTGTTACGATGCCAAAAAGAGGTCATGGTAAATTTCAATGTGCAACTACCCTTCCCTGTACCTTTTCACTTAATAGTCCTCTGCCCACAAATTTCGTATTATATGTATATCATCATCATCATCATCATCATATAAATAAAATTGGTGTAGTTCTGTTCGACCAAGATTGAATTTGACTGGTTGTCTTTAAATGCAAAAATCTTAGAAACTACTGAATATATTCTGGTTCATTTTTCTTAGTCCTATAGAGGATACCTAGGCCTACAATCTCCACTTTGTTTCAACTCTCTATCTCTATAAATTCCGGAAAAAATTGGACAAGAGTAATTTATTTTTTCGTTTCGTTTCGCTTTTTTCTTTGCAACGCTTTCCGTTCGAAAATACTGGGAGCATTTAAATATAGTAACCAACATCTTATAGAGGACATCTGCGGGTACAACTTAGGATATCCATTAACTCGAAAACTAAAAGGTTTTTAAAGAAATAGGCAAAATTTTAAACATTTCTACGATTTTCACCTGTGTGAGTGGATATGCACTTCACTCTCAAATCAAACATACTAACTGCGCGATATATTTACATCTCTTTTAACATTATTTTACTCCTGTACCTAAGGAAGAGGGAGACAGATAGAGGCACTGTGCTGTATGCTGTTTGTTTGTTAAAAAAGGAAAAGAAAAAACATTAAAAGAAATGTCAAATAGGTATAGGTATCAGTGATACTAGATCGTGGGTAATTACCCAATTCGCGGGTACTTTGCATTTACAAAAAAAGCTAAAAGAGCGATCGAGGGCAGTAAATTAGACGCTCGAGTTTTTAAATAGCATTACAGCCGGATTTAATTTCCTATTAATGTTTGTTCTGCCATGACAATCAATAAGTCACAGGGTCAAACTTTAAGAAAATAGGGAGTTGATTTAAGAAAGAATTGCTTCACACACGGGCAGTTATATATGTAGCGTGCTCCAGGGTAATTAATGCAGGAAATATCACTATCTTAGCCGATAGAAACAAAACCGCTAACATACTGGTATACAAAGAAGTGTTACATTAATAAAAAAAGTGAGTTAAACATTATAACATTAACTTCGCTCATTTTCATTGTCCACTCAGACTCAGTCTTCGGGAGTTTTTTTTTAGATCGGGTTCAAGTCCCTCACTTTATACCTCTACAATGTCTTTCGAGGATTTTTTGATTTTTCCTTCCAGCGATTTTCAAAAGAAATACATTTTTATGTCCCCTAGAAGACAGTAAATTTCTTTATTTTTTTTCTATCAACTGTTCTGAAACCACATTTTACACGGGCGAAGCCGGGCGGGTACAGCTAGTTTAAAATATAATAAAAAAGAAATTAAAAGTAGTCCCACTTGCTGACAAAAGGATTTGTGACTACTTTCTTGGCAAACAGCATCCGAGATCGATGAATGAATTATTATAAAACTGGCCAAGACTACTACCTCGCAAAAAATTGCTGTTATATTTAATCTATCGCTATCATGACTTTTTAAATTGCTCCACCCATTTGGACACATTTCAGTATTTAAGTCGAAATGTTGGTTTTCGCTATAGATGTTACTAATTTAAATTTAAAAAATCGATTTTCATCTAGACCTACAGCAGAATTGCAGTTTTATTCAGAAATATAAGAAATATCTACTCATAAATAGACTAAAGTTCTCCCTGTGGTAGAAATTCTACCACTTTTTGACCTGGCTTATACACAAGATATTGGAAAACAAATTACAGACAGCATTGCATCTGTGCACATTCTTCCAACAAATATGTTGTGTTTAAGTCGGTCAAAGTGGTGCTTAACTATTTCCCTTCGCCTATTTATATATAAGATACCAACTCTCGTGAGCGTAAATTTTTCAATTCCTCTCGCTGCTTCCATAATCTTGTACTCGTGTTATAAAAATATCATTTTACTTAGGTACCCTACCAACAACTGCTGCCAATATAAATTTGTATTCACACAAAGAGGCGTGCAAATTGTATATAGTGATTGCATTGCGTCAGTAGCTATACCCAACGGCCCGTTTACACTGAGAACTCTTTTGCCACTTGCACATTCAAAAGAAACAATATAAAACGAAAAACAGTTGTTCGCCAATATTCGTCCCGAACTATGTGTTCGTTTATTATTCAATTTCAATGAATCCTTGCCGCAAAACGAAAGCGTACCATTTTCCATTCACTTCGTGCCTCGCAAATCCTCACGTGTGTTTGAAGCATATCCTCACATCCTCTAAGGGCAGCAATGAAACAAAAAACTGAACATCTCTCGGTCGAACATGAATGCCAGGTTCAGGTTGCATCCTTGATTCTGGTTTCACAGGATCCATCCGCTCCTGATGGATATTTTCCCCATAAGTTAAATACGATGTGGTTACCGATATTCAGTGGTGCCGAGGGAAAAACGGTCTGGCTCCACCGCGCGCGCTGCATCCAGAAATCTCCCGTTGGCCATGCATGAGTTTGTGTTTCCGTGCACAACTGAATAAAGAAGCGGTGCCCTTTCTCTCTGGCTCGGGAATTGCTGTTGACTTTTCCAAGTCCTCACCCTCGCCAGTGGGAAGCGAAGCCGCATAGGCCATCGACGTCATCACCATCATTGATATCGCCAGGCCAACTAGAAATCGGTTCTGCAGACATTAAGAACAATATTTTTGAGAGCATTCATGGTGCTGACCATTTGCGTTGGTTTGTACAGGTATAGCATTCCTGAACTTGTATATGGGATGTATGTGGGTTCAACTTGTTGGTTAAATGGGTTCATGGACAGATGCCAGTGAATGTGCTTGTGGAGTTTTCGCATGTGGAATTTTATCCTAATGAGGTTACTTTTGAAAGTCATTGAAATATATGCATGCATGTTCGGTTGAAATGTTTTTCCGATGGCCGTAGCTAAGCCTTCTTACTTGAGAGCACCTGCGTCTCTAAGAAGGTTGTATTTTCTGTCTTTCACTAAGTGTATTCAGTAGCGCATTTCAGGATGAGTTGAGTCATCCTCCACTAGGGCGCGCTTCAACATAAGGATGATTTTTTGAACCATAGACTTCTCGGATGTAGTCATTTCGTAGATAAACCTTTTTCTGACAAGACTGATGTCGCTGCTCCTCCGTGAATATTTCGCAAAATTTGCTTTAACAGCTATAACATGAATACGTCGAATAGCAAAGCCAAAAAGGCAGACGTGCTGTCGTCCAAGCTCTGCTTACACATTGACCTACTAAAAGTAACTTTTACACTCCTATTACCAAGGACAATGTTAATGGCACATCTCGTGCTTATTTTTTTCCTGAAAGAACTCGTATAAAGGAACATTTTTGTAGCTCACGCGGATTTTTGTAAAACTCACATCGATCACTAAATAAAATATCAAGACTCCTTGCAAATAGTCCTGTCTTGCTCTGTTTCTGTATGTTTTTCATAAGGACAACTTAAAAACAAATTTCCTTACTTGAACTACCTTTCACCGAAAGTAGCTATAGAAAGTATCAGAAAAAATCCTCCGCGTCGTGACCACGCTCGTGATATCCTTAAATAAATTTACAGAGTGGGATCAATAGATTGAACTTCCAGTTACTAATAATAACCGAATGCATTTGGCCGGACTATTTACAACTTGAAAAGTCAGAGCTGAACACATGGTAACACCTTTATGTTCAACTTAACCCTTCACCTGTAAACTTAGACGTAACTTGAACATTCAGTCTGTGGGAACAGAAACAACTTGTGAGTAAAAGTGGGGGTTCCAGAGCACCGCCATTATCCCTAATTTAGTATTTTGTCTAGAGAACTATCATTTGTTGTGCGTCAATTCAAAATCATTGGCAACAAAAAATCCACCTACCAAAGGAACGAGAAAAAAAAAACAAATAACCCCACAAGTCATGACCTGGTTCGTTTCAAAATTCATTAGAGAGAACGAATGAAATCAAATGCGTACACCGCAACCGAACCGAATATATCCACCTCGAACTTTGTCTTGTTTGCGAAACCTCCCCATAAAACAATACGTAACACCTTGCCTTGCCCTTGCGGCATCTACCTACTTGTGGCCACAAATCTTGGTCAAAACCTACACCTAGAGGTGAGCACACACCAACCCTCTGTCGTTGAGAAAATACATCTTGCGATAGTGATGTATTGATTGCTCAAAAGAGAAAAAAAATTGTTCGCCCTTCCGAATCTGGCTGAACCGCTGGTACTGCTCAAATTACCACAGATTGAAAGAGGCACTCAGAGAGCCAGCAGCCAGCATGGACTGGCTAGTTGTGGTGGATGGTGGGGTAAGTAACCTACCACTCTATGGAATTGAATTTTGATCGATTGGCTCCCTAATGCTCTCGAACAGTGAAACAATGCGAAGCGAAGTCAATACGAGTGGAGATTTCCAAATACTATCAGTTCGAGTTCGATATCCGATGCGATGTTCAGTTGGCCGTTCTGTTTCACCCATCAAACGGATGGGGTAACGATGGTTTCGCATTATTTGCAAGCAAGTATCCTTTCATTGGGAGCGTATGTTGTAACTTTTGTTCCACTCTCGCACACACTCAGGCGATCGTAATTAATGATAAGGATTTTGTCATTATCTAGGTTCTTTCTTGAACTTTTGTACATCCTTATCGTCGGAGTATTCGTCATCAAAATGAAATTTCCACATTTATGGTTGTGCCATTACGTCAGTTTATGTGTATGTGTGTGTGAGTTTGTGTGCGGCAATATACCTCGAGAGTCGGCAATTTCGTACGTGACACTTGAGCAGAACTTAGGCCGATGGATGATATCCCATTAAGATATCGCAGTCTCATCGATTTAATTGATTTCCACTGGCACTTTTGCTGCTCCTCCTCGTTTATCCTTTCGCATGGAGAGGGTTCTCCTCAACATGTTTGTCTTGACTGTGGAAAGGATTTATTGCTTCCGCTGTCAAAATCGTGCTGATTAATTAAATATGGGAAAAGGCGAACAAAGGGACTACATAAATACGCGAATCAATAACCACGAAGTGATTGTAAAAAAATAGGAAACACAGTCAAATGGAAGTCTAAAAGGACAGCGGCAAAAGAGTAATTAATCCATTCAATTCCACTTAGATACATTAATTGCCTTAATTAAATTGTAAACTGTCGTTGAGTGTAGCAGTCGATAGGGGGTTGTTATACAAATTCAGCCGTGGTAGGGAGAGTGAAAGCCAAAAACAATAACACAAACAAATGAAAATAGAAGCGAAAAAACCGCAGACAGGTCTGGCAAAAGACCCTCCAGCGCACCGGATTAAGTCGTTTAACGTAATTACGTAATTGGCAGAGTTCCGAGGCAAAGGACTCGCTTTTGTTATCTCCTTTGGTATGTTGCTTGCTAGATTATCATTGTTATTGGTTACATTTTCAGTTTAAAATTACGATTTCATTTCCTCTGACCATTTTTTTGCTTGACCTTTGTGTTTGTTTTCGGATAGAATTTAGGAAGGAGTCGCTGTATTTTCGGTGTATTGAAAGGGCTTAAAAATCCGACAGGGGTAAGTTCTTCGATCGGAAGATTGTACCGTGATAGGCGCAATATTTTTTGACTGTACATTGTTTTAAGAGGTTAGCTGCAGGCGCAGTGGCTTAGTGGTTAGCGTCTTAGACAACGTTGCCAGAAGGGCAACATTTTTTATCTCCAAATAAATCTAAAAAACCCCAATTGGGATTTGAGCCGTTTTTCTAAAAAAAAATATAACATTGGTTCATTATTTCTTTTAACATGGTTTATGTACGACTTAAAAGAAGGAATTTGAGAAGCGGCGAACATGCGTAAATTCGGTCTTTCATATACAAAAGTGTGCGGCAAATTAATACAGCCTATGAAGATGTTAACTCATATTGCTTTTTTGAAACCATCTTGTGGGAATTTGCACAGCCCTATGAAATTTTGATAAAATTGTCGTTCATAAAAATTACAGATGAGGGTGGTGCTTAAATCCGGAAAAGTATTTAAGGGAACTTTTTAAAAAAAAAAATTAGAACAAATAATTTAAACTGTCAAATATAAAGGGCATCCTAACACTAACGGAAGAATAAAAATTTGATAGAAAATACAGATATTTAATCAGAAAGCTTAGATTTTTTATTGATTCATACAGATTGGGGCTATGTATGGAAAGCTGCCACGGCTTTTCTGGCAAGTGCGTACTCTTTTGTTGAAATTTTCAATGACCGTTTCGCATAAATGTAGCTTAATTTCATAAATACACATCCCGATTTCCCGGCGTTGGTGGTTGTGGGGTTATTTTCATAGACCTTTGACTTGAAAAAAACCCCAAAGAAAAAAGTCCAATGGCGTTAGATCGCAAGATTTGGATGGCCAATTCTGATCGCAAAAATGGCCGATTAGGAAATGACTCATGCAGTAACTGAATTGTTTATCTGGCTGTATGGCATGTGGCACCGCCTTTTTGAAACCACATGTTCGTCACATCCATATCTTGTAATTGAGGCACTTAAAACTGGGCTATCATATCACGAAAACGAACACCATTAATTGTTACTGAATGGCCGTCGATTATTTTACAGCTTTTTGAAAATATATATCAGTCAGATATATTTCATCCTCGTTTGTCTTGTTCAATTTTGAATCATTTGGGACAGAACAGAGCTCCGAATCTTCAATCAGTCTTTTGGACTCGGCATTGAATTGTAGGCTCCTTCCATTAGTCACAAAAATAAAAACTCACACAAACGAATGCATAAGATTCTACTTCCAGCTTTCCACAACAATTCGTTAGTTTGAGTTTATATTTCTGCTACGAATGGAATGTGGCCGAACGGCTGAGTTTGGAAACTTTTCCAGAAGAAGAAAGACCAACGCACGTAGCGCTAGCGCTAATCTCTGAATATTTTTAAGACGTTTGTGGCGCAGCGGCAAAACCCTTTAGATAAGATTTGTGCTTTTTCAGAGATCTAACTAGAAACACGTCGATCAGTTGTGCAGCACATTAACCGCGCCATTTTGGGGGCAAAAGAATTTTAAGAATATTCAAGGGTAGATTTTACAAAAAATCATCTTTGAAAGTGCAGCGGTTAACAATTGACAAAAAATTAAAAAAAAAAAAATTATGAAAAAGATGCATTGGAAAAAAACGAGGAGCAACAACTTTTTCCAGCATAAATTAAAAAGCGGTCAGTAACAATTTCTGTTGAAAAATGTTTATAGTGTTTTATTTGATTTGTTGAGAGAACAAAAACTTGTTCACAAATTCACTTTAGTTGGGACTATTGACTTTTCGAACAGAGCCACATTAGTGCATCATCGAACGGTTTTTAGCTTATTTCTTAAACAGAACAATTCTGACAGTAAGTTCCCATAAATATTCCTTTTCGAAAGCCATGCTTGTGCTTCTCTGTCATGAAGTGAACCTTGTGCGCTTCAACTTCAAGACCCTTGCGCAAATCGAGTTATGCGCCCTAGGATACAAGAAATGTAGGATTACAACCGCAATGGAAAGTCTTTTTATTAAAATCCTAATAATGGAAGCAGCGACTTTTTTTTAAGTGCGGCGTATTTGGATAAAAATGTCGGTGTATTCATTAGTATAAGTGGCAACATTCAGATTTAATCTAAGAATAGTTAAGCAAGGATAACTAATTAACTAATTAAGACCAATTCTCAATTTCAAGAATTGAGTTCTAATCATGGCATGTTTACCTACTGATTTTTATAAAAAAATCTCTAACCGAAAGACTTGTGGACAAGTCCTCATGCGATCCAGTCGTCGACAATTTTCAACACCTAGTTAGTTGAGATAATTTATAAGGCTTCTGCTTTCTAAAACCAAACAAACACGACCCACAATGATTCGAATTCCGCGAAATTCAACAATCCGGCTATGAACACATGTCCACATGAGGAGGACATGCAAAGTACTTCCATTTTAAAATCCTGTGTGTAGCACTATTTTTGACGACCAATCTAGATTCAGTCAGAAGGTATTCACACAATTAATGCGCAAGGAATTATAGCTTCCCTCTGCGAATTGCACACTAAACATTCGTTCCGGAAGCACAAAAAGGGAATAAAGGATCACAAATAATAAAAACATGAAACGTCAAACAAACTTTTTTCACCTGCACTCCCTGTCACATAAATCCATTCCAGCATACTGCACGCATTTCTATTCAGCAACAGGCAACAAGCAAATAAAAGAAAAACTAGAAAATAAAAATAAGCAAATGGCTAAAGTAAAATATAAATCCTTAAATGTTAAGGACATAACAACATTGAATACCCGTCATCACCGCTATTTCCGCCCCCAAAACAAGTACCTACGATAATAAATTTTATTCACAAACAAACACGGGAGAGCAAAAAACAAAACCGACAAAACTAAAAGTTCTGTTTTTTTTTGCATATATATTTTTTATCCTTCGTCCTTATGGCACCATTACCGCACCGTTGCCGCTGGCTGTCGGTTTGTACGAGTATCGCATGGAGCCTGAGCTGAACGTTGAGTTGGGTTGGGTTGTTATTCTGATGTCATGTCTGTGATTTATGATGCAGATTTTCCCCTCTCACACACAGAGTCAGTCAGTAATATGCAAAATTATGACGTTATCCTTAAATTTTGGATCCGAGAATATGTGTCTTTCTTTTCGATTTTTTTTTCAGCAGAAATATTCAACTTAATGGCCGATAAAATATATACTCGTAGAAATATAAAATCAAAGAAGGATAATGGGTCATTTTATTAAGTGACATTGTTTATCTTTTAACTTGTCCCTCTGCTGTCTCTATCTTCTGCACGGGAGAGAAGGCGCGTCCTTGAAATGTAAATAAATGAATGTGGAAGCCAAGTGCTGTTGTATGTAGTCCCAAGTCACTGCTGTTGTCAGCTGTATCAGGGATTTATAAAATTGTTTATAAAAGGACATTCCATTCACCCCCCGATACACGAGACAACAGACAACACCCAACGCCCGCTCTCCAGCCAACCTAGGCGAGCAATCAGATTATAAAGATCAAGATTCATAAACACAACGATTGGAAAAGAGTGAAATGAACAAGGATGCCGGCAGCAAGGAAGCACTGTCAGCCAAAATAACGCAGACAAGAAGCACATACACAATCGTATAAGCAGAGAGTGAGTGAAAAAAGAAAGAAGGGAACTTTTCAATTTCATCAAGGCGCCATCCTGTCTGGCGCCAGGAAAACACTCTATCTTCTTCCTTCGGAAAACAAGGAACCAAGAAATACACAAAAAAAATTCACTTCAATGGAAGAGGATAACTGTGCGCATTAAGTCGCACAGATATAAGAGTGGCTGCGTTTCGACGAAGGATATCTACCAGCTACGACTGTATGCGAGAATTGAATTCGTTCCAGGATATCTTTTGCTTTCTTTTCGATTTGTTTTTGGTCGACAGAGTATCCGAATCCGAGTCCGGATCCAAGTGGATTAAGATAAGGGAGAAAGCAAAAAAAAATATATAACTTCATCGTTAAACTGTCAACCGTAGCTCATGAGCTTGTGTCCCGGTCGTCGTCGTCATCAGATGCGTATCCTTACACCCGGGCGTATGAGAATCGCCACACTTCGGACAGAAATTCCTTATAGAAATATAGAGGGTGCGACGACGGTTTCATTTTTATCGTTCCGTGATTCATTTCATCTTCACGTCGCACACACGCACGCAGAGAATGACTCCAGCATTACGTAAACAACGAGGAGAAAAAAGGAGCAACGATACCCCATTACCCATCAGCAGCCAGTCAGTCAGGCGCCACCAAATCCTGGCGTTGCCTTTTTGTTTTTTTTTGTTGCTTTTACCCATTATGGGTTGCCAACATTATAACCCAAAAGTGGCTGGAGGGGTTTTGCAGAAAAAAAAACAGACAGGACCATCAGCGGCAGCAACAAAAACTGAACAAAAACTGCGACTTAACAGTCACAACATCGGACACAACTGACAATTGTTTGGCGCAAACAAAGGGGGCGAAAACTACACCACGTCACATTTATGGTAGTTTTTGACCTTTTACGTTATATTGTGGCATAACGCACACACAGTTCTACTGCTAGGACTGGCTGAAGGCGGCGTGCGGGGAAATAATAATAATAGAGCGAAGGAGCGAGGCAAGCAGCATGGATTATATTGTCAAACTTGTGGCGGCCGGAGGACGACAACAAAAACGAAGTCGATTACTTACTCTGTGTGCGGATTTTACTCTACCGAGATGTGATGGCATTTCCTGAGTCCTGACTCCTGACAAGGATCAAAATAAGAGTGAAAGAGCTGTGTGTTTACCCGCAGAGGGCGCAGAGCAGACTTGTGGCAGATGGTCAGAAGGGGTTGAACAGCGAAATGCATGCTAAATAAAGTCAGAACTTAGCTTGTGGCTTCGGGCAATGTCAACTTGTTTATGGAAGTAATTAAAATTGTTTTCCGGATGTGTAGGTATGCGTTTATTCTATTAATTATTGTTGTCCACAAAATGTCTACGAATTTGGGGTTCTAAGTGGGCTATACATTTGGTCTGGAAGTGGTTGTAAAGTAAAGCCATGGTTGCCTTTGGCGGGTAACCTATAACCCCACTTCGATTAGTTTGCATAAATTGGGGACCTTTTTTGACTTAAGAATGCCAGACTCCTGTTGCTAGAATGACGAGTTTATATATAATAAAACTAAGTCCGGGCCCAAACAACACGCAGAGGTTATTTGAAATATTTGACTGGCCGTTGCGATCTTACTCTTTGACCAAACCTTTCAGAGAGAGTTATAAGAACCAGTTGAGACAAGCGCATCCGTGAGTATTTTTACGTTCTTTATGCGAAAATGATGGCGATTAAAGAAGTCTTGTCCTGGCATAAGGGTAGTCTATATAAATATAGCTTAAGCCAATTTGGAGCGGTGGAGATGACTTCCTAATCATTTGCTGCAGCCCGAAAAATCTACGATCATCTTGGCAGCGTTGCCGCTTAAAAATTTCTTAAAGGGGAACAAACCCTAATAAAGCAAATAGGAAACGGTCAAACCAAGTTTCAAAAACTTTCATATGAATAATTTTTTTCACGTCCTCATATTTGTAAGTGAATGTTTTCGTTAGAGTTAGAAAATGGATAGCCTTATAAAAAAGAAAGAGAATTAGCGTTCTACCAACCCAAAAGGAGTATCTAGTGAGCTTCTGTGAAACAAATTTGGAAAATGCTCATGACAGGTAGATGTAAGAATTAAATTTAAATACCTATTACAACGACTTTTAATTGTTTTTGAAGATTTGTTTCACAGTATTTGTATAAATAACAGCAATGACAATTTAATCACCACACTTTTCTAAAAATGCTCAAAATAACCCCTTTTTCAGTTTAAGTAAGATTTTATTTTTTATTGAACAAAAAGGAATGCAAAAATATGAAAACAAGCGTTTCGGAATGAGTTTTCTTTTATGGTACAAATAAATGTTTTGCGGATGTTTTTTTTTTTGTTTTGATATAATATTTATGTGGAGCCCCATTTGTTTTGTCTCGAGACCCTCTTATACCCCTTTTTGAAAATTTTCAGCGGCAACACTGAGAAGAACATTCATAATAAAACTGACGGCCATCGTCGTATATCTACGACCAATTATGGAGAAAACAGAGCTCAAGGGCTCCTTCAATCTACGACTACTATCCTTACGGCCCTGGTACAAAGGCGTGAAGATCTGTCTATAGATGCGGACAGCCAAACAATAATGATCAATGACTCCTCCTCAACCCCATCTAGAAATACACTTGAATTATCATAAATTAATCCACGGACATAAGAATATTAAATTTATGTTAACGACAGAGTCGATATCACTTTTCGATTCATACTTGAATCATTCCGCAGCACTCCTAAATCGACAATAGTCCGTAAATGTTCAGAAATGATGCAAAGAAATCTATAAATTAAAACTGACATGATTAAAAAAATCTTACAAGTCATCGTTAACATAAAAATATCTAACAAGTCGGCTCTTCAGATGCCTTAAAGAAGTCGGAAAGCTCAGCATAAACTTTGTGAATGTCGGGGTTCTTTGTGAAGTTGGAAAGAAGACCTTATCTAAGAAAAAACTGAAATTTTTTACCAGATTGTCGAAATATTTTCTGACAAGTAGCCAAAACTAGGAAAGTTTTTAGTATCTCACTTTGGCTTAATTATTTAGCTCCAAGGAAGCTCATATTGGGCAGAAAACATAAATAGCTTTAACAAAAAAAAACAATTAAAACAGCTTATTTGCCATTCGAACCGATTTAAAGTGGTCTTGGTCTCTTTCAGGACTTGAAATAATTTCTCATAATTCCAGCTAAATACCAACCGACTAAGGATAACAAATATTTGCGCTGTTCATAAGACCAAGTCGGAAAAACGGTCTTCCAACCCATAACTGCCGAGTTCATCTCAGCGAATTTGAGCAGCAATTTCCGATCAATTAACCAAAACAACACTTGTCCCTCGCGAATTATTCGAAAAATTTCAAATCACCGCTCGTTCCGGCAGAGTCGGCAAAAAACGAACCCTAAACTTGTCAGGACACGATTCAAAATAATTTTTATCCCCCCGGATGTGGCAGGCGGTCTCGAATAAAACTCACCCATCCTTATGAACGACCCACCAAATCTCAGGCAAACAAAATAACCACAGTCGCGCACACACCACCACCACCAATGAAGTTGCCGCCGCGGCCAAACAACAAACCCAAGATTCCGCAGACAAAAACCTCTTGAGCAAGCTCAACAATGTAAATAAAATTTGATATCAATCTTCAACAAAATAGCAGCAGCGATGGTGCTCCCTGCTCCTTATTGTTTTTATTTCTTTGTTATTGTGCTTGTGTCTCTGTTGCTGTTTTATTGACTTGGGAGTTAGGAGCAAGCCGCCCGGCACCTTAACACCCAACATCGCGCGGTTGATATCTTTTGTGAGTTTTTCCCCAGAAAAAAAAAACAAAACAATTCCAGGAAATAAAAAATGTTCCAAGTTATTTTTGGTTTTTCTTTTCTTCTCGCACTGTTGAGCAGAAAAGGATGTAAACGGATACAAAGGGGTGGCGAAGAAAACACCTCTTGCATTCTTCTCCCGCTATCTCCGATTTTGTGATAAATTGTCCCGTGGGACTGTTTTGTTTTATTTGAGGCGTGAGGAATAATAAATTTCCCTATTGGGAAGCTCCACATGGATAATGTTGCCGGCAATGAGGACTCGAATTCGCTACGCCTCTATGTGAACTTCTGCCCAGAACTTTACCCTTTCGGGTGATGGGCAGCGGTTGTTTTTTTTTTGCATAAAATTGCTCTATCCCCCATGACGGAGGTTGGATTCGGCAGGATTTGAAAATATTCGCCTGCACGATTAGGGTGGCGTGTCGCAAAGGTGCACTAAAACTGGAGTTCCGTGGTGAGCAACTGTACACAGTTACAGTAACTTACTGATGCGGAAAGGGTGGCAGTGGCAGTGGCAGTGGTGATGATGGTGGGGCTGCTGCCGGTGATGATAGAGCTTTCATAGCTGGGGTCGCGCTCCGGTCGTCCGAGGAGTCGTTGTCGAGCTGGTAATGGGCATGGGAATGGTGTCTAGACACAGATACACCGAGGGCTCGTTTACTGGTTGTTGCACAACGTGTAATTAGTATTCGTAGCATGTAAATGAACAAATTTAATTTTAGTTTGATATTTGATTTCCGTGCCATGGAATCTGGTTCTCTGTACTGTACACACAGTCCTTGGCAGAGTTTTGCTTGGTTAAATTGTTGCTTCGTGGAGTTCGTACCGACGGCGACGGCACATTGTATGGTGAATCAATTAAGGACATTGTCTTTGGGCGGTGAAACACGAAGAAGGCGATTTCGTTGGCATTTTTGGTCAGCTTGTGGCGATGAACTGGAATCTGGAATGTAATTGATTTTGTGGCTCGAGTCGAATTGGTACCAGCATCATTAATAGGAGGCAGTGTTTACACCACGAATTTTAAGAACGAAAGGTGGGAGTGGTTTAAATTGAACAAAAATGTTAGATGTACTCTCTGCTGGTAGAGTATTGATAATAAAGCCATGCGATAAATGTTGGTTTGTTTATCAATTTTGTCCTATCACCCGATCATGTGCTTTGTCGTTCGTATGTGTTTGAATTTGGCAATGATCTTGCTAGTGAGTCGTTGGATATGTAAGTCCAGCTTATTTTGAATTAATGAAATTCACGTTGCGTTCTTACAGCTGAGCCGCAATTTCAATCAATTCTTTTCAATAATCTTCACACGTGCGGGAAGCGTGAAAGAATGCATCATGAAACGGAAAAACATATACTAAATGTTGTGACAGCTGAATGTCATTGAAAACTTCGACATCTGCTGACATGTAAAAACTGGTAAAAGTATCATTGCTATCTAGTCACCCTTTAAGCCTAGTATGCACATGTCCTATACCAAAGTGACACAACGAAATCATGAGCAAACAATTACGCTCTCCTTTTTCTTTTGCAGTACACTGCTGCTGCGAAATGATGGCGAAATTGGGTAATTGTAGTGGATTGTACTCAGTGTTGCCAGCTTTTATAAGAGGTATAAGCAAAACTTGAAAGATCTTGGAGCCAAAAGAAGATCAAAAATGTGTTTTTTTTGTAATTCTTTACGCACACTTATGCTGATTAAATTGTTGTTAGAGACGACAATATTATAGGTATTAAAAAAAAGAAAATACGTAATCGTAATTGAGAGACTTTTCTAGTTTCCATTTTTTAATTTTAAGAAAAAAGAAACATTTTGATGGAATGGGACATACCTGCATACTTGGACACTTGGACAGTGTGTTTTAATATTCATGCATTTATCTTGTGAGATGATTTCACTGCTGAGATATGAGAGTCTGTTCAAAACCTGTATGAAAATGGAGTGGGCTAATTCGCAACTGTTTAGAAAGTTGTAGTTATTCGAAAAGAGTACGTTCGCAATAGAAGTAGACATGCATTTTTTTATAAATTCCTAAGAAGGATACTTTCTTCAGATGATGACAGACCAAACTAAGTACATCTGATTTTTCCCAAAACATTTAATTTTAATAGTGTGTATGAATTGATCGCAGCGTTACATTGGGCCTTTCCGCAAATCCGTTTGACCGTGCGTAGTATGGAGATGATATTTGATGTTTAAAGCCCCATTCTTTCGAAAATTCGGTGAACTTATATGCCGTGTATTGAGAGCCACCGTCTGTTTCTAAGACTTCTGGTATGCCATGTACCGAGAACCATTGGCGGAAGTAGAGTGTCACTTCGTTGGTTGTTGATGCTCTTAATTTCCGGAAGTCAATGAAACCTGAGTAGTGGTCTGCGATTAACAGATATTCGTTTCCACGAAATGTAAAAATATCAGATGATACTACCTGAAATGGATAGTCCGGCATCGGTTTCGCCACTGTTGGCTCGCGTGTATTTGCTTTATGTGTTTGCTGGCACACTCTACATCTTTCCACAAAATGTTTGACGTCGTTTGTCTGACCGTGCCAATACATTGAGCGTCGTGCTCGTGATATCGACTTTATTATTCCTACATGGCCAGTATGGCATTGCTTTACCACATTTTCGATTTCGCTTTCGGGAACTATGATTTTATTTGATTTAAATAACATACCTTGCTCGAACGTTATATCTTGCTTGAACGACGCATATTTTTGGATAGCTTTCGGCAATTTTCTGTCATCATCTGGCCAACCCCGCAGCGCCACCTTTTTCAGTAATCTCAGCTCAAAATCGTTTGCTGTCGCCGAGATAAACCGATCTTTTAGCTCATCAGTGATTGACAGTACTAGATTCACTGAATATTCCTCCTCGGCATCCGTTTCTTCTATCTTACAGTCTCGACTGAGCGTGTCGGCGATTGGTAATTTTGTTCCTTTAACGTAGCAAACATCTGGAGCGTATTGCAGCACATCCCAAAGAATCCGTTGCAGTCTGAGTGGCGCATTATGAAGAGGATTTTTGAATATGGTTTCCAGCGGCTTGTGATCCGACTCGACACTTATTTTCTTTCCGTATATGTATTCATGAAACTTGGTACACGCAAATCGTATTGCCAAAGCTTCTTTGACAATTTGGGGTTGATTCTGCT
Organism: Cheilosia impressa; assembly: GCA_948293265.1. Lineage (NCBI taxonomy): Eukaryota > Metazoa > Arthropoda > Insecta > Diptera > Syrphidae > Cheilosia > Cheilosia impressa. Next base: position 44,064,864 of record OX411882.1, on the reverse strand, counting down.
GTGCTGATGTGAACGCTTTTGTAGCGTATGCAACTGGTTGATCCTCTTGCATTAGACAAGCTCCCATAGATTTACTCGACGCATCAACTGACAACTTTACTGGCTTATTTACATCGTAGTACCTAAGCACTGGTGTGGTTGTTAATGTTTTCTTAATCTTTGTGAATGCGTTTTCTTGTTCAAGATTCCAGGACCAAGCTGTATCTTTGTGTAGCAATTGGCGTAATGGCTCGGTTATTTCGGACAAATTCTTGATGAATTTCCCTAGGTAGTTGACCATTCCCAGCAATCTTTGCAGTTCTTTTACGCACGTTGGTGTTTTTAGCGCTTCGATCGCTTTAATTTTTTCGTTGTCTGCCTCATAGCCTGTATTTGTAAATATGTGTCCCAAAAATTTTATACGTTGTTTATTATACTCGCATTTCTCTTTATTTAATGTGAAACCAGCTTCAGTGAGACGACCTATCACTCTTTGTGTAATTTTGTTTAGTTCCTGTACGGAGTTACCGTAAATAAAAATGTCATCCATCGCCACTTCACAGTTGTCTATTCCGTCCAGGGTTTTACTCATAACTTCCGAAAATATTTCTGGCGCTGAACATATTCCGAATGGTAGGCGACGGTAACAGTAGCGTCCCCATGGTGTTCCCATTGTTAGATATTTGGATGTCCTCTCCGTCACTTTAAGCTGCCAAAAACCTTTTTGGCAGTCCAATTTGGTAAAGTATTGTGCTTTATTGACTTTTGCAGCGATTTCCTCCACTGTTTTCATCGGAAACTGTCGTCGTTTTATATTTTTGTTCAGCTCGGTGGGGTCCATGCATATACGAATTTTTCCTGCTTTTTCCACCGTGACCATTGGACTCACTGCTGGCGTTGGCTCGGATATTGGCTCTATCACTTTCAGCTTAACCATTTTATCCAATTCCCGTTTAATCTTTTCGCGTAATGCGTGTGGTACTTTTCTTGCCGGAATTATTTTAAACTTTGCATTATCGATGAAATCGATATCGTATTCAAATGTCTTGCAGCAGCCTAAACTTTCTGTTTCCTTATGGATATTGTTAATACGTGCAATGAACCCCATTTGTTCGCATTGATTCCGCCCTAGTATTGGTTGAAGATCACCCCGAACAATTTTGAAATTCACTAGACTCTTGGAATGTTTAGCTTTGCACCACAATCGAGTCTCGCCAATGACCTCTATGCTTTCGTTGTTATAAGCAATAAGTCGTTTGGTTGATGATTTCTCAATTTTCGCTTTTAGTGTTGCTGCAGTTTTTTCAGATAAAACGTTACATTCGGCACCAGTGTCTAGCTTTAAATTGAGTTTATGGGAACCAATCCTAAGGGTGGCTTCCCATTTGTTATTTTCAATCGCATTGACCCGTTTGGTTTGTATTAAGCCCACAAATTGATAATCATCACTAGACCCGTCGCTGTTTGTATCGCTGTCACTGCTTGATGCGGATACCGCATACACCTTTTTGGACTTTTTATGTTTTTTGTTTTTATGCTGTTTTTCTTTTGCATTCTCTTTTTTCTGGCTTTGACGGCACATTGATTTGAAATGCCCTTTATTTCCGCATGAATTACATTTTTTGTTGTAAGCTGGACAGCTTCTGTAGCCATGCTTGCTGCCACAGCGTGCGCAGTCGAATACTTTGTCATTTCCAATTACGTTAACGATTGCACTGGATGACGTATTTGGATCACTGTTTAGATCAGAGATTTGCTTGTTGGCCCTTTCTGCTGCTCTGCAGATTTTTTTTGTTTTTTCCAAAGTGAGCTCATCTTCGACCCATAACTTTTGGCGCGTTGCCTCTGAATTTATTGCTAGAACAATTTGATCCATAACAAACTCATCTGCGTTTGACCCATAACCACACTTTTGCACTTGCGATCGCAACTTTTGCAGAAAGTCTTCGAATGATTCATTAGGTTGCTGTCGTATGCGATGAAATTGACATCTCTCATATGTTTTATTCCTTCCGGGGGCAAAGTGCTCTGTTAGTTTCGTTTTTATAGTTTGCAAATTATTTTTTTCAGCCTCTGATAAACCGAGATTGTTAATAACTTTAATAGCATCCCGACCAATAACAGTCTTGAAATTTGCAACTTGAATGGTTGCTTCTTCTGCTCCAATTTTTGTTGCAACGAAAAAGTTTTGGTATTCTTCCAACCACTCACTCCACTCTTGAGCCATGTCTATGTCGTTGTTTACGATTAGTGGTTTTGGTGGTTTTAAGGACATTTTCGAACTATTTTAATTGGAACACTGGAACTTTATTTCTCACAATTTTACACAGATTCGATTTGTATTATTACTTTTATTCCGGAATCAATTCAAATTAACCCAGATCGACTCTTCGGAGGTTGAATCAGAATTATTATTATTCTTTTCTTTTTTTTTCTGTGTAAAATTATAAACTGATTTGCTTTGATACTTGTCTATGTAAGAAAAATACTTTTGCACGAAACTGTTTCTGCTGATGCTTTCTCTCTCACTGCTATAAACTGCATGAGAACATACACACTTTTGCTGTATGCTTTTGCACTACTTTGTTGTCGCTTCACTTTGTATATGATTTCTTTTTTACTTTAGTTGATTTCTTAAGAAACGCTCGACTCAGCCGTTAGTTGGCTTTTTATTATGTATGATTTTTTATTTAGTTGCGTTGCTTTTTTTTTTTTTTTTTTTTTTCTTTCTTCTTTTTTTTATGTACCTATCACTGTTACGATTTAGCTAATTTATTTTTATGTTTTTGGTTTCGGCACCATGTAATGCAAAGCCTAGTAAAACACGTGTGTTACGTTAGACGTCTAGCCCAATACTGCCTTTATTCAGAGTAGGTATAGTGTTAGTGTTATACATATGACAACCAATAAACATTTTTAGTATCGACTTTAAAATTAAGGAGTTTTGTTTTAAACAAATTTGACAGTTGTGAGCATCCGTAAAGTTAAAGTCGAAATGTTGGCATAGCTTTTCTAAACTGAGGACTGTTGCCTTTGTACATCTTGAAACAAGTTATCAAACGAATATGCAAAATGCTTGTTGATGTCGGGAGCTCCCACGATTATATCAAACAAAATTTAAATTGAAACCCAGAATCCAGCGTCATAGACTAATCTACAATGAACATCGCATATACAAAATGGAATCCCTCTTCACTCTCGCAATTCCAATGGAGCTGCACATGAACGTCCATCATGGCGAATGGTTGCCACAATCAAATAAACTACCTAGCGAAATAACAGCACACAAAGAAACACCACCAAAGAACTAGTTTACATGACAACTTTTCCAATCACATTCATATAACGCCGACCAGTTCAGTCCAGTGACAGGATTATAAACATTTCACTCCGTAGCTCGTTTTCGACTGTGCTGCTGCCACAGCAGCAGTGAGCTGTCCACTATGCCCGCATTTATCCTTGCAACTGCAGCAGTAACAGTGCCTGAAAGAGCAGCTTTAATCTTTATCTCAACATGAACACGACCTCGAGAACGTGTACAGTGTGGTAGAACTGCGCTAAATAAAATTTCAATTCCCCGTAACCTAAAACTAAATTCATCGGAGGATTAAGCGCTCAGATACATATACACGATACGAGTGCACGGCCACGCCGCACGACAATCCTCCTTGCTATGGGGCCGCAGGATAGTTGTAGGTACTTGGCTAGACAAAGTTTTTCCTTTTCGCCCGGAAATTAAAAACTCACGAAACCCGAACTCTTCGCCCGCGCCCGCTGCTGCTCGTACGATAGTGCATAGAGTTTTATATGATTAAGGATGTAAAATGGATATATGAGGGAATATTATCCTCAGTCCTTGGCCGTATTTAGCAGAAGAAAAAAAGTAATAATACCGCTCTTGGTCGCGAAACAAATCTATGTACTCTCCGCTGGACCTTAGTTAATTTTTTTTTGCAAGGAGCAAAAAAGAAAGGATCATCCATGGGTAAAGGAGCTTTTTACTACTTGGTGGCCACTTTGATGCTAACGTAATGATTTTTATCACAGTGGGGTGTGGGGGACGGCTCGAGTGGGTGGCGCGGCGGTAGGGCTTAGCCAATTTAGAGGCTGCTTACATTGCCCTATAATGCAATTTAAACGCGAGTTACTGCAGCGTTTACACATATAAATTAATATATCTACAGCTTTGTAGTGTGCTGGAAGGGTGCTTCACAAAGTTTTAATGAAATGCATTAAGCCGAAGTAGCTGCCATTTGCAAAGAATGAATGCCGGATTTCAGACGATCGTCATTTTTCCTTAATTAGGGTTTTGCAGTGGCGGTTTTTTTGTTTTTAGTTTTTGACGCGTTGATCCGAAAGTGTGAGAAAGAGGAGTTGCTGCATAACACGACTGGAAGCGGTTAGACTTTATAATTAATTATATCACTTTTGGGGGAGTTGTTAAAGGTCAGACCAAAAAGAAATATAAGGATAGAGACTTATTCTATCGACAAATAATTTGACAGCTGACAGTTGGTTTGTGCACATTTCAGTCTTACATATTCGCAATTTTGCGAAATGTAATATTCAACATTTTCTTTTATTTAGTTATTGTTCAAAAAATATAAGAGTTACTTAAGATGTAACCCCCTTATTAATAAACGCTGCGTAAAAGTTATCAACTCGTTATTCAGAAGTTACGTCAAATTTTTCTACGCTATCTGATGTCTATTAGCTGACTAATTTGTGCACATTTGTTTATTAATACGGGCGTAAATATATAGACTCTAGATTGAATTTTGAATTATAAATGTAGAGAAAGTAAATGACTAATAGGACAGACGACATAAAATGTCACGTCTACGTAAGTTCAACACAATGGTACAATAATTAAAATAAGACTACTAAAGAATTTATAATAAAAGTAACAATAAGATTTAAGAATTTGAATTTCGCATTTAAAAAAAAACTTTTTAGTTAAATTACAAGACAATAACTTCCCGTCTTATAAAGGATTTTCCTATGAGAGGTGTTATTGTGAATGACCCGCTATTTCAGTAGCTGTCACTTTTGAAGCTTTTATTCTTTGACATTTAACAAATAGAAACTACGCTATAACTAAAAATGGAACAACGCATTGAAATTATTAAAATTCACTATACAAAAATGGTGATCCGGAATTCCATCGAAAAATCATCTTGACTGATGAGGCCCATTTTCACCTCGGTGGCTACGTCAACAAGCAAAATTGTCGTACACCTTGCGTCTCCAACAGCCCTGCGTCGATTCAAGACCTCAAAGATGAAATTCGTGAGGCTATCGAGGACATAGGGCAGCCACTTAGCGATTTGGTTATGGAAAATTTCATGAAAAGGATATGGTCCTGTATGCGTGGTCGTTGTGGCCATTTGGCTGATGTTTTTCATTATTAACGGCATACCTTCCTCTTTATTATGAAATAAACATCCGATCATTTATCTCAAAAAATTACATTTTTCTTTGAATACCAAAATAACACCTCTTTTTGGAAAACCCTTGATAATATCAAGACCGCTTTACGCCAGCCATGTGGGAAGACATTTTCTTCGCCTTTAAAATTTATCCAAAATACAAGTTTAATTTTATAAATGCAATAAAATTAGAGTTTTCCCATGTATTATGGCTTTTTTAAAAAGAGCAAACATTCCCAATAATTATGGAGCACAATGTCACTTGTAAGCGAATAAATCGAGATTTTGTGCAGAGTGAGAGTGAGAGCTGTGGAGATCGATGGCTACTTGATGTTCCTGAATAGAGTCTCGCACTTTCGTCCACAGCAGTCGTCTGCGAGCACCGGTTGACGATGAGGTCCATGAATGTTATTCACTAGCATACCAGTCTCACAAATTTTTGCAAAAACTTGCGCACAGCAAGCGCGGTGGGTGCTTTAATTCGGCCAACATTTCTTTTCAAAAAACGCACTGTTTGGGCTACTCAGCCCTCACGTTGGAAATAAGTTTTAAATACGTTGTTCCAGCGTAAAACGACTCATTTCGTTCCTCAGAGGTATGATACTGACTTTCTGTCAAGATTTCGAGCGGCTAACAGCTGTCAGTGTCAAAATGGCATATGATTTAAAAAGAAACCACTAGACGCCCCACCCTTTAGTATGTAACTTTATGTTTGCTCTTTAAAACAGCTAGCCATTGAAATATTAACGTAGATCCCACCATTGATTTTCCGTTTTCTAAAGCTTTTTTTGTCTGACATGCTCACACAGTCCAATTTGAACATATATCATTAAAAATAAAGAGCACACATATACATTACATTGTACAGCCATTGTTGTTGACATATTATTACTATGTCCTCAAACTCGAATCTCGATACATTTGCCTCGCATACATGCAGCCATCATAAATCATTTACCAAGCAGTATACAGGTCCTTACAAAAGTTAATAGGTATAGTGGACCGTTCCGGTTGAGTTCCTTAAATATAGTCCACTTCAGCGGAGACAAGCTAGTTATACGGCTTCCAGTTGCTACATGCGACACGTATACAAAGTGAGGCAAGGACATTGTGCATATTGTCAAACCTAATGTAAATAATGAATCGGATTATGGGAACCATTTCGTTCATCATCATCATCAGCAGCACCAGGGGAGGCGGCCACCTCGAGTCTGGTGTGACAGAATCGATACAGGCACTGGCTTTGAATCAGGGATCAACTTTTCGATTTCACTTTTTTTTTGATACGAACTCAATCACGCACACAGACAAGTTGAACAGGATGACCCACCGATGGACCAGAGCCGAAATAGCTGAATAGAATTTGAATGATAAAGTACTGCGGCTGTTATAGCATGTTAGTCAATTTGTGGTGTTGTGTGATGGATTACATCTACATGATGCTCACCGATTATCCTCGATTGAGTTTTTTTTTTTTTTTGGTAACTAAATTTCAAAGAGCAACCTAGGAAATGAAATTCGACAGCTGGGGTTTACTTATTTTCGAACTTAATGATTTACAGTTCGGGCGGGAAAAAAAACAACAATATTTGCATCCATTCTCGGACATTGAACTCAATTAATTTAAGAGAAATGGAAGAAACGGAATTTCCTTTAGAAAATGAAGTACGGTGGAGTGTTTTGTCTCATTTACTTGAAACGTGTTGATGCAAATGCAATCGAAAATAATTTGAACGTTGGAAGGAAAATGGGAGATGCGATGGTGTTTTATTCAAATGAAATGCAAAATAACAGGTAAACTAATTTAATTATTCAAATTGAAAGAGCTGAGCAGGAAGTGCTTGGTACTCCACTTGAATGGAAATAATTTGTTTGTCTGTGCTTCCAGGGTTAATGCACGGAGGGTTTTCTGAAGATAGTGACGTAAACACAAGGATTTGAGGTGAAAATGAACGGCAGAGAGAGAGAAATCGAATGGATTTAAAAATTGGAGCTTCCATTGGTACCTACTCCTGTTTCTGTGTAGTCTGTAGTGCTCATCATTTGAAAACTACGTTGCCCTAGTCTTTTGTCTCTGGGTATATACGGAGATGACACTGATTGTCAGTGGTCTGCTGGGTAGGAAGCAGATTTAAATTTTTTTCGGTGCAAAGAATTCTTTCAAATATGGCTTAAAGATTTCAAAACATAGAAGTTTCAAAATGTACATTGGATGTCAACAACCTTTTTGAAAACCACATGAAGACAATGCGCTTGACGGAAGAAAAGACTGCGGTGATGAGGAAGCTCTTGAGGACACAACCCACTTCCTATGTCACTGCGCAGGTCTCCAACATCAACGGGCAAGATCCACGACATAGACGAGCTTCCCAGCACACCAATAAGAGAGGATGGTTTGCGTGCAACAGCACAGTGAGTAATTATAGCCATTTATAGACAGGGTGATAATGGATAAGGGACAACCCTTTCCCCTAGGAGGATCATAATCCTTCAGTATTCACTTGATTTCCGGGAGTCTCCTTGCCTGCCTATAAACTTAACCTAATCTAACCTTTTCGAAACCTATTTTACATCATATTCTGAAATGTGGCATTTTATGCTTTTAATTTATTCTTACTACTGCGCACGGCTCCAAGGTGGATCAATGTAAAAATTAATTGTTAAAAAGCAACTAAAAAATTGGTTTCCTTTTTTAAAGATTTTTTTTTCTTTTTTATATTGCAGACGATTTTCTACACAAAAATAAACAAGAATAACACAAAAAACAATTCAAAAACGATAAGCTGCTTCGAAAGTTTTTTTTTTATTATTTGCTGACAATTGTGACAATTTATTATACTTTGACATTTGTAAACAGACAGAAAATACACGTCCACAAGACATGAATCGCAATACTACTAAAGAACGCGGATTAATTGCTTCGATTTTTTTTCAACTAGTTTGTTGGTGGTGTTGGCGAAGCCTGAATTTCGGCGAAGATTTCCAGGTCGTCCGACACCGACTGGGGAAACATTACGACGTTTAAATGCTTGCCTATAAAAGTATGGGACTACACAAGATGTTGTCAGGTTTGACGGGCCTCGGAGCAGTGTTCTGCTGAGGATATCGCAGAGGACTCCGGAGGATCAATAAGACGAGTTGTCACGCAAGTGGTGATCGATCGAAAGTCTTTACGGAAGATTTTGGTTATCTATAGACAGTCAAAGGTTGACCGCCAAGCACGTGTAAACTAAGACCAAGCCTAAGCTGTCACTTTGGCTATTCGGCCTAATAATCGTTTCAGGCTTCTTTTTGTGGGGTATTTTAAAGTTACGAGTCTATGTCAACAAGTCTCGGACCTCAAAGAGAATATTCGTCAAAAATGCGAGGATCTATCTTTAGAAGTTCTCGCAAGAGTGATGGAAACTACCCCAAAAAGGGGGGCTGATGTCATATTTTGGATTTAATGGAAACTTATTTTTCACTGAATGGCAGACTGAAGATTCTATGTCTAAAAATTGTAAACATGCCGCAAAAACGTTTCTTGTCCATTAAGAATTCTCCGTAAATTCACATTCCATTTATAAATATTTTGCAAAATGTTCACCAAATTTTTTATGAAAATTACGATTTTTTTTAAATTTTTTCAATAACATTTTTAACCGACGGAATACTACTATTAAATTCACTCTTTTAATATTTAAAAAATACCGTATTTGAAATAGACCTTTGCAAATGTTGCATAACAAAAGAACCAAACGAAATTAAAATAATTTGCTTAACTTAAAAACCAAAAGATATCAAATATCATTATTATTATTGTTTGGAGGCCAATTTAAGGCATTGAATTCATTAAATTAAATGGAATCTGTCCAGAGCTGAAAGTTTGAGCCTCTTTGCCTGGCAAATGACGAAATTTTAATTTTAAAGCTTAAATCTTGTTAAATTCCTTAGCTTTCCAAAAATAAATATTCAAAAGGGGTAAGTATTATCAGGATCTTAGCGTCTTTAAATTAATTATATATATTATAAGCAACACCTTTGAATACTTTGTCTATTCGCCCGTAAAGATCGCTGACAAACCGTGTGAAAGGACTAACTCGATATTTTCAAAGTTTATAAAAATATTTCATACAAAGCCAAGAGGATAACTGGCAAAGCGAATTTTAAAGCGTAGAAATGTGACCGAGAAGATTGGTAAAATGAGCTCAAACAGCTCTTGAAAGGCGGACTTTGTAAAAGGTGCCTGAAGAGGTTTGTGTTTTCCTCAAAGAATAGAGGATCTTTTTTTTAAATCTCATGTCGCATGATATAAGGAACTTATAAGGTCACCTGCACTTTTTAACATTTTTGGCCATTATATGCTAATTCGAGGGAATTGTGTCTCGATACCATTTGATAAAATCAAACCTCGATTAGAACTTGATCAATATATTTAAGACTGCCTGTTCTGTCCTCTCTACGCAAACCTCTGTCTGATTGATTTCGTTAGAATAAAAATATGTTAAGAAACATAATTAATTTTTTGGTTGTAAAGTTAAAACAAATATAATTTTGAATAGAAAAAAATAAAAACTCGAAAATAATCTTGAATTTTATTCGATTTTTCCAAAACGAGATCATTTCGTGCTTTACACGGTGTGACGGTTGCACGGTTTAACCGCGACTGGATTCTATCGCATATCGGACAGTGCAAGTGCGACCAATATGTTGAGTTTTCAATAAAAATATTGATTCTGAAAAATCTCTTTACTAATATTTTGTATGGCAAGATGTTAACTGACATTAAATATAAATTTAGAACATACTTTAAATATAAGGAAATATATTTTTTTCTAAATTTATTTTTAGTAGTCAAACTTTTAAAAATACCCCGAGCTATCAGAGGCATTTGGTACTAGAAGGAATAGCAAAATTAAACTCTTCTGCACCAATTCATGTAACTAATTTAACTCTAAAAAGTACAATATAATTTTAGTTCGATTTTTAATAAGTTGACCGAAAGGTAACCCACGCAGAGACTAACTAACTCCAAGACATTTTCATCTTCTCTGTCTCGAGCTGTGGAACGCAGTATTTGGACCTTATTAACGGGTAATGGGTGAATTCAGACATCCAGTTGCTTTCTTAAGTATGTTGGCTTAAGCATTGACTTTTTTTTTTCAGCCACGCATTATGAATTTAACCGATTTGTTAAATAGTTGCAGCAATAAACACTCAATTTGTATCACGAACATTTACGAAACTACAGGCTGTCCCCACTTAGGCTCATTGTTTTTAAAGTTTTGTAACTTTTCATCCGCCAGTAATTGAAGATAATTGTAAAAATATTACTAGGCAGTTACAAAATTGTAATAAGCTATTTTTTGGAAAGCTATATAAATTTTACACCAGTCGGTAAAAGTTGGGCCGCATTTAAATAATAAGGGAGACAGGGACAGTGTTTCCCCATAATTAGACTTCAACTTTTGGCATTGTCACCAAAGAGGTCGAAATTTTAACCGAATTTTCCTATAAAAGCCGTTAAAAAATAAACCTATTTTGACGTTTTTAGCACCCTTTAACATCGAAGTAAGAACGTAATCCAAGATAAAACGAAACGACATTCCTCCAGTCAAGGTTTGAACCAAGTAACACTTTCAGAGCTGGCAAACTTTTGCAACTTCACAGCAATCGATCACGTTTTGGGACACCAGCCTCACGCAAGTCGCAAGTTTATTGGAAGTCACTCTGTGCCAGTAAATCTCATTGAAATGCACGACTGCCAGTCTCTCTACTATAAACACACCTCCATTTCCAGATTTCAGATTATAAATTCTTTGGCTGGCATTTTTCACTTTCAACCTGACCCCCGTCCAAGGTCCAACAGAGACAATTTTGCTACCCAAACGGATACACACAATCCAGATGGGAGAAACGTAGCAGGTCATATGTGCTGCATCTAAAGGACCGAAGGATAGATATCAATCTTGCAATTTTTGAAGATATGTATCCCCCCTAACCCGAACAGCTTCTCACTTTCAATCAGAATCAGTATATAAAGGACTTACCGGAACTACAAAGCAATACAATTGCTGTGCATGTGAGTAGACCAGGTGTTGTCCTTTGTTGCATATTGGGTGGGCGGCAGTACCTGGTGCTACTCAAATGACTGACGGGCTATGGTGGCACCTTACTGGATGATGATGATGGTGGCGGTGGTGATGGGAGAAATGGAAGGGCTGGCAACTCATTCAATCATAGTCGATGCATGTGACGATTGAGTGCAGCAGGAATGGCGCTGCTGCTGCTGCTGGTGGCGGTGGTGGTGGTGGTGGTGCCAGGTGTGTTGTCAAATCATGCAAAACGGGACAAGGACACACGAGAACAGTATTCTGCACTATTTTTAACTTTTTTTTATTTTCCTTCTTTTTCGATAGATAACGATGAAGGATTAACACGGAAACAGATGTTGCTCGACTTCGATTTCCTCTCTCGGGTTTTTCGTTATATCCTTTCTATTTTTTTTGTGTACGTTGAGTGGGTGAGGACAACTGAAAAACGAACCGTCTATATGGGGGCACAATGATATTAATAATTCACCAGAATCAACTGCACAGCGGAGGAGCGGACATTCGAATGTCCTTTATTTCATTTCCATCTTCACTTATGCATATATACACTGGCACTGGTCAACAGATGTGCTCGAGTATCCGACTACCCGACCGTAAGGACTATTTTTACGAATGAACCGGAAAATGGATTCTTTTGAAAAACAAAAATAACCGTCACTCTGTTTAATCCTTTTCAGTTTGAAATTATTGCACTTCACATAGGCCTTGAAGAGTAGTCCTCTTTGCGTGTTATGCGGTACGATGTAAATTCAACGTATGACTGAAGTGTACAAAAGGATCTGGCAAGGATTTATTATTCGGACCGAGTGTTTCACGGTCTGACTCCGAAAACCCAGTATTTTCGAGTTAGCCAAAAGGGGAAGTCCTCCCCAATCGCCATTGGGAGGGTGGATAAAAGAGAAGAGATATAGCACTAGCGCTGGGGGATGTTGTGCTGAGGAACGGTAAAGTGAAAGAATTCCAGTGCGCAGGTGTTGCACAAATATTGGGTTTTTCACTCCGAAGCACGTGGTGCCGGCATTTGCGATATCAGAACGTAAACAGTCGGCATTCGGTGGTGGATGATGGTTGGAGAGTGTTTTTTTTTTTATTAATTTTAACCGCTTTGATAGGCGATGGTTGATTGGCAGTGTCAAGGGCAAATGTCGTGGAAAAAGATGGAAAGATTATAGAAATCCGCTTACAGGGAAGAGTGTTACTTGAGAAGCCCAGTAAATTGCCGCACCCTGAGGAAGATTTTGGTGGGTGTCCGCGGAGGTATGGATAAGTGGTACCTACTCGGCAAATTCTTGTGGTAAGTAATGGGAAAAGTATGGCTAAGAAGACACTTCAGACATTTTCAGGTTATATTTCAGAAACAATTTGAAAGACGAATGAAAAACGTCTCCGAGCAATTTGGCCGCAAGCACTGATGTGCGAAATATTCAAATGGACAAGATTGAATTGAGTCTGCAACTACTCGTGTGTTCCGTTAAAATTGGCTGCAGTGAAATTAGCTTACAAGGCATTTTACAACTTGTAGGTAATGGTAGGATCGACGCGGAAAATCCTCACGACAATGGCACACTAGCGAGCAAGTGAAGCCTCTGCTATATATTTCTGCTTCCCAACTTGTAGAAGTTAGAAAAAGGATCAATAACATTGTTTGAAAAAAGTGAGTCATTTCAGCCTCTGATGTGAACGTATTTTGTTTTCAAAACTCTTATGACGGCCATTAAAAATGGTCCAGCAGGACAAAAAACATATTACTCCTTTACATCCTATAGAGGGAGATGTCAAGGAAGCACACCCTATAACTTACTTTAGTAAAACGGCCGCTGATTAGTTACGCGAAGAGAGCTTGAGAGCTGGAATATTTTATCAAGTCCATTCGATTGTACAAGCCAAAGACTCAAACGAAGATTTAATGATTGGTTACATACCCTGTAGAATCTTTTGCGAAATGAAGAAGGTACATCAAAACTCTTCTATCCCGTGAAGAGTCTCTGCCTAAGAGACCTCTGGACCTTATTCTGCAATCTCCGACACATTCCTTCAAACTATCCACATCCTTAAACAGACCTTTTATGTTTATCTTGTCAATCAAACCTGAAGGCTGTCCTTCGAAGATCCTCCTTGGTCCTCCTATGACTGTTACGATTCACTCGAAGTGACCAAGCTAATGTGGTTGACATTTAGCTTTTTCTTGCTTTAAGGTTGTACCTTTTACATTCGTGGTCCTTGAATAAGCATTTTTCTTTAACTTTATAAATTTAGTTTTTTATTATTTTAAAGATTTTAGCAACAGGTACCTTAAATTCTTCTTTATTTTTCGGCAACCGTAGGCAACCAGTTAAACAGAATATGCATTCTGTAGAATCTACATTTCGTCATTCGGGTCAGGGTTTTGAAACCAGATTTTTAATCAATTCTAAATAGCAGCGGTTTTCTAAGGTTTATCTTCGTGGGTCTTCACTAGAACTACAGGGTGTCAATTACAAATATTATTTGTAGATGAACTCCCTTATCTCGAAGTTGCTGACAACACTTCTTTATTGAGAGAGAAGTTTTGCTGAGATCCTGTCTTCTGTCATCACCACAAAGGGATTTGGATAGTAGATCTGGTCATTCGCGACTTTTAAGTCGATGAAAAGCTCAAAAGCGGTAGGCTTGAAATTTGTTTTCGCCTCTTTTAGAACTGCGACTTCCGCCACCCTTTTCGGGCATACGCAAATCGAAGAGCTTCTCACTCATTCACTGTCGTTTTGCCCACATGGCTACTTTAGGTGTGGTATAAGACTCTTTAAGTCGAATTTCTTGTTTAGGGAACTTGAAGCTTACATTCGTTGCAATTCTTCGTCCGAAGTTGATTGGAAACTATACTGTAGGCCAACGTTCTTCTTTTTACTCCTCAAACCGGAGTGGTGTATAAAACTGTCCACTACGGATTGCAATTCTGTTATAATGCCAGGAATAGGATTCATCTGTCGTATCCAGGTCGCATTTAAAAAAGAGATGTTTGCAGCTGTGAAGCCCTCTTACTTGAAAATATTTTAATGCCGCCGTTGATTAAGCACGTAACTTGGTTCCCTCTGAAAGGGGCCACAGACTTTCGGGTGGTAATTTTGACACCGAGTGTCTGTCATATGGTAAACTATATATTCTAAGATTTTTGGCAATGAATCCAGTAAACATATTGGACGATACGAAGGTCATCCTTTGAACTAGATAAGACTCGTTGTTCACTTATTTGCTAGTTTTGGAGGTCTATCGTTTCGACGACAATCGTCTTAAAATTAACGCTATGAGTGTCTGATCTCTGCGCTTATGATATGAGGGAGACTTTTATGTAAAAAGTATATTTCCACTGTAGCTAAAAAGAGTTGAGTTTATTTCTGTAGCAGGGCGAGCTACATGCGATGTGTAATCTGTCCACATGCTTAATTTACGTTTTCCATTCGGTGCCAAATTATTAATTAGCGTGATGATTGAAAAACTGGTTCCGGTTGTCCACAAAGTAAATGGCTCCGCCGGTCTATCAAAAATAGGGCCAAACGGTCGAACCTAAGTTTTCCAGTATATACTTTCAGTGGATATATAGCTACCCCATAACGAATCGCTCTCCCATTCGCCAATATGTTTCCCTTCTAATCTTGGGGCTCTATGGAAACCCTCGAGAACATACAGCACTATTCCATTGTAATTTGCCCCACCGACGACAATACGCCGTCTAGATATCGCATTAAAAGTGCACTTAAAACTAGAACAAGGACATTTATCCGCCTCACCTTCAATGAACTCAACTCGTTAACAATCGCAGAAGGCGAACAAATGAGTCCCGAAACACGACATTTTCCCATTTAATTTTTTTTTGTCCTTTCTTGCAGCGATAACGACGACGACCGACACGGCTGCAACTGTGACACAATTACAAGTGTGAGCCCCGACTGAAAATGTGTCTACCCGCATTCACGTGAGAGAAAATATCACAAGGACATCAGCATGTCCAACAGGGAATTAAGGGGCCAACATAAAAACATAAAAAGACTAAAGCTCGGGCAAATGCCTGTGTGCGACACTTAACAGTTTTATTCGCGATTCGTTTTGCTCATTTTTATATTCGTTTGCTTCAGCTCCACGCAATGCAATTGCATTCGCACAGCTGCTTTGATTGTGCAGTGTGGGCCCAGAAAGAAAAACAGCTACATCTACACGGAGAAGGAGAACTCGGAGTTTCTCTGATGAGTGTACATGCTAAATGCATATAACCGCCATTATGGGGAAAATCCTTTTTCCATCCTACCTACCATGCGACCATTATGTGCACTGCACATCCAGCAGGAAAGAGGATCTAAGCGAAGGAGCAAACGTTGTCGTCGGTGCTGTAGCGATACCCATATACTCGTATGCAGAGAGAAAACGTACTCTGCGCTGGCGGCACTTGACGTTAATTATCCTTGTTAAGTGTGAAGCTCATAATGTGACACGCCGGCACCGTTTTACCAATATTTATTGTAGGAAAACGAAAATACCAAGTGCGGGCGAAACGCGCGCGAGCAATATGAAGGATGTGTGGTGTGCTTGGTCGGCTGATTGGATTGTGTGTGTGAGCAATGTTGTGTTGCATCGCTGTGTTTATTTTCGTTTCTATGGGCTTTTAATGCATCCTATCACGGGGCGGTTAAATTGGGTTATTAATTCATTCTTTGTATGCAATTTAATTGATTTACTTTTGAAAAAATTAAACTCTTCGGATTGGGATGATTTTATTTTTATTGATGAACAAAGACATTTGAGTAAAGAGGAAGACTTCATTTAAAAGTAGGCTGACGGTGTTGTAAAACTTGCAAACCACTGCATATTAAAGGCCTTTTGAAATAGTATTGAGAATACTCCGGACCGAGGACAGTTAGCAATTAGATGGCGAGGTCATGATGCGTGGGGGAACACTTCGCACTCATAGTGGTCCTTCTTGGGAAAGGCACCATAAGCAATAAATTTCATTGCTCTTTGTGGCACCTTAAGTAAAAGACGGATCGCAACAACTTCAGGACAATCTAAGTTCGCTGTTTGTCAAAGAAACTTAAAAACTGAATTTAGTGATGATGAAGTTGTAACTTTGTTTCTACCTGTGTGCTGTGTGGATTTGTTCACGCAACACCTTGAAATTTACCACTACGTCCGGAGGATTTATTAGAAAAATTTTGGGCCCTATTTTGGAGCAACGTATAACTAATACTTCGTTCAACTAATGATGCCGACTCACAGTGGCGCCTCTTATTATGGGAAAGGCTAGCACACGGAATCGTTTCAATTATTTCTATCTATGCATGTTGGGTTTTTGATTTCCTTCCCAGTTCCCCCTTTTTTGAAGGGTTTGCATGTCAGGATGAAGATAAAAAATAACCCAATACAAAAGAGTTGTCTGGAGAGCCAAATTGCTGCTGGTTCCGCTGTAACCCACTTCTTATACACTGGCAATCATGCAAAACCATTGCTCTCAGCATGTGCAGACTCCCTTTCGGCTACATCAGAGAGGCAATCATAACAATGTCGCTCATTTGAATTCATTATCTCCTACATTACGCCACCACCTACCATCACTCTCAAGGAACGTTCAAATACCGACTGTAAAGTATCCTCGGTCAGTCAACAAGGAGCATCCCCGCCCACCCGTACAGGCTTTAGATACACTCGCACAATTGCGTGTAATTTCTACCCATTCATCCAATTATCCCAGCACGAGACGGCAAAATCCGCCACGAGGACTATCTAAGCCAGCCGCACCAAACCAAACCACTCGTCAATTACATATTCTGTTGATTTTATTGCCCCACCAATGTGCAGGCATCTCACAGCGCACCAAACTCCGAGGCATAGGTATAAAATGTAAATTTAATCACTTCCACAGAGCGATGATGGAGACGACACATCACCCTATCCCACACCCTCCCTGTTTGCCAAAAACAGACGGTTTGCGGGAATAGTAATAAAATTAGGCACTCACGCCAGGCAAAACAAATGCCGGCATTTTTGTGCGAATGCGAATCTCACTTTTAACGCGCGCGCCTTCGAGATGAAAATGTGTTTACCTAGAATTGCCGACAACGTAACGTTTAACGTACCTACACTAGGATTAGGCGGAGTTGAGGAGCACAGAGCGACTCGACTAAGGAATGGCAATTTGCATAAATAAACCGTTTTGTTGGGGCACCACACATTTTCCACATTTACAACTCACTTATGTGCGTGGCGGCGGGCCAGGTGAAAAGTTCTACTCCAAGCTCCACCGTAGAGCGAGTGAGATCCCATCAAACATCGAGTGTTGCAAATGGGCTTTTGGTGTTTTACTTAACCCAGGTGCTGTATCTGAGAGGTAGGTTGTTGATTGAGTATAAGCAAAGCATACATAAAGGCGAGGCACCGAAATAGTGCGGTGGTTTTGTGCTAAATGTGGATGTAATTGCATGTTGAAGGATGCTTTCGACGAGTGTTTATCCTTTAGCCTGGCGATAATTTATGGCAGAATCACTTTGGAAATATATAGTGCTTCGGTTTGGAGGAGGTTTGCGCGAAAAGTCGCAATGCGCGATTAGACGAACGGAATGTGCGGGGGGATCGTAAATAGAAAAAAGGTTATTTTTTGTTTTCTAAGTGCGCGTACTTTTACACCTTTAAGGACTACAAGAAGATGCGTTGATGCATTTTTAGTTCTTGTCCAAACGTAGCCAAAAATTAAGCAAACAAACGTCACACGATTGCCACCAGTCCATTCGCAAACAATTCCCAAAGAGAGACGTTACTGCGAGCTGTCATCTGAAATTGAACGGTAGTGTGAATCAAAGCGAGTTGGCCGAATGCGATTTAATAAGATCTATATGCAGCTCTAAGATAAGGTCGATGTTTTTTGTAAAATCCTGTCGAATCGGGTGAGTAGTTTAAACGTGAAACAAATCCTTAAATAAACTTAAAAATTTTATTATAAACTAAACAGTTTTTTAATTGGGACAGGTCAATATTAGAAGCCTGCGGGCGCCATATTGTTTCAGTGGTGTCTGTCTTATTCGGTATATTTATTTTTCAGTCTGATGCCAAATAACCATGGCAAATGTCCAAGTGATATAATTTAAGTACCAAAATTAAAGACAAACCATACTGAGACCAACAACTCCGCCGATTTCCCGTTACTTACCCAGAAGTTATATTTTTACGGAGTGGTCACAAATTCACGATTTGGTATTGTTACATAGGAATTCGTTACAAATGTCACCAACTGTCACCAACTCCGCTGTGGGCAAAGTTTCTGGCAGTGTTCATAAAATTCCATCCGGTAAATTTGAAATTATTCGTTATGTGTGGATAGTATTTTTCTAGGAATGAGTGTACATTTGCTTAAAATATTTTTGAAAATTTAACAATTTAGATTGGTTGATTGAAAGTAAAAACATTTTGAGCAAACGTTCCTCAATTATTTAGAAAAAATTTACACATGAAATCGATGTTAATCGATGCCATGTTAATCGATGCCATGTTTGTCCTTACATGTTTCAAGAATATAGAACATCTCCTTTAGGTATTTTGATTAACCAAACAAATCAAATTTTTCGCATTTTAAAAATTTATAATAACTATAACCCATAGCATTCACTTATGTAAAAATGTGGTATTCCCGAACTCCACACATTTCCTACGGTTGGTCGCTGTTGGCAGCATTTTTTTTTGTATTTTTTGTAAGTTTTTGCATGTCACATGTATTCTTATTGACATAACACCGATAGGAAAACAAAATGGCGGAGGATTGTGATTTGGGGGTCTCAGTATGATTTTCCTATGACCAAAGAATGTTCGTCAGTGAAAACGTTCTGTTGTGTCCACTTAAAGGCAAATGCGGTGGTCGTTTAAAGTCGACACTCCAATGTTTGGTTACCGAATTCGTCGCAACCGGTTTGGTAAAAAACCAGCCAAAACCCGTGCGTCAAAAGAATGCGGTTGAGATGAGAAAAGACCGTGAAAAAGTACAGAAGAATCCAAGGTTCTCCATTTCCACCATGCACAAGAAGCCGGCCTTTAGCAGACTTTAACTTGGCTAATTTTGCGTCGAAACTTGGTCCATAATTACACAAGATCCAACTGATTAGAAGGTCAAAATAAATGACCACAGACAACGCCGTTTTTTTTTGGAAAACTGGGCTTCAGGGAGTTTGGAGGAGGAGCCCAATTTTGACTCAAAAATAAACTTTGTAATAATAAATTTTGGATGAATGCAAATGCCAATGCAAACCATACAAAACTACCCATTGTGACCTACGAAATTTGTATTGTGAATGTCAAAGACGATTATTAGTATGGCTTATTAAAAATCGGACCACTTGGATCCGTGCCACCGCGGCCCACATCAAAGAGTTTCATTAGAAGGTGTGAGGTTACTTACAGCAGCTTTATTCCATTTCAACATCGACACGTCCTTTTTAAAAAGGCTTTAACTGGCCGTCGAAAAGTAAGTGTATGAAATATGAATTAATCCTTAGTTTATGCTGGCCCAGCTTACTTCCCCTCGAATTTTGCAATGCAACTGTGCAAACCAGAGTCAATTTCGTGGGTAGTTTTTCAATCTATTCCGGTAAAACACTTTACAGTCGACAGGAAAGTCACACATTTCTTTTTAAGGAAAGGACAATTCATTTCAAGGAGATGCACTTACACTCCCATTCACAAAACTAGTCTCGTTATTATGTTTACATGTCTGTTGCTACAGTACCTAACAACAACATTCAATTCAAACATTCTGCATCAACTCATGCAACATCTTCTAATTGAACCATTTTGGCATTCCATGTTTACGAAATCTACTACACAAATGCCTCTGCGTATGAATTCGTTTCTGGGAAAATGTCCAGAAAATATTCACATTTACATAATCTCGAAACAACAATTAGATGAGGCAGACCCCAATCATCTTCGGAGTCCACAGATGCCAAAGCCGCAGTGGTATCTCCCAAAAAAATGTATATCTCATCGCACAAAACCATGAGTATTCCTCATTCGAATTCATATGTAGTAAGGTAAATGAAGTGTGATGAGGTTGGGCTCGCATAGCCCCTGGAAAACGAAATACAACATTAATATAATCTTATCTAAGAAGATTGCCGACTACCGAAGCCCGTTACAAGCTCATAATTCCAAAAATGAAAATGTTCTACGCGAAGAACATCCATCCACCATATCCGTCTGTGCAGGAAGAAAAAAATATTGCAAAAGGAAAAAAAAAAAAAAGATATAAAAACTAAAAAAGGACCTCTGCATATATGGAAGAACACAGATCCTTCAAATCCTGCCAAAGGGATAACACAACATAGATGAATGAGCGAATTTTGTGCTGATTCTTTTGGAAAAATTTCCAATTCCTTCTCGATGCTGCTGCCAGTCTCTTACGAGTATATGTCGGTTGTGGCAAATGAGGAAACGTGTATCATATCTCGGAACACGACTTACCGAAAACAGATGGGGGCTCTCCTCGAGGTAATGTTTTAATATTTTTTCGACATTATCTTGTTTTCGGCGAGGTTCGGTCGGGGTGAACCGAACTTCTTTGGCATCCTTGACGACGCCATCGATTATTGTCGAGCAGATTGAAAAGGGGCATTATCTCTATGTAATCGATTGTCAGCGTGGAGTGCTCCGCACTGTCAATGAAATGAGCGTTTGGTTTTATGGGGAAACCGCATTTGTACCACATAAGCACTGCTCGTCATACGATGCTAAAACATTACTGACAACACTTTAATAAATATATAAATAAAACCCTGTGTTCACATGTTTGTCAGCTGTAGACTTGAAAACTACTTGACAGATTTTGTTCAAAATTTAGCAGTTTCTTCTCATTGGTGGCGGCAGAGTTGCTAGAGTAGTTTTAATGAAATCCGGTGGGTGGCACTGTTGTTTTTACAATGCTTACGATTTAGTGGGTCAATCTGTTTGACCACACTAACCACGACAACAATTGAGTGGATTTGGCTTCCGTTTTCATTATTTTGATCTGCATCTTAGAAAGTATGTCTTAAGTTTAAAAATTGCTCTATCGCACTTGAAGGCGCAGAGCGTTAAAGATCGAAGTGAAATACCGAAGGTTCAAACTGAAACTCGAAAAAATACTAATTTGAAAAAATTTCTCCCTGATTCATTTGTGCTTTAAAAAAAAGTTCTGAGCAACGCCGATTAATCTCAGCATTAGTTCAAAATAAAGGGCACGACTTGATCACACAACACTTTCTTAATCAATGCGAACTTGGCTTAGTAGATTTACTTCTGAAATGCATTTGCTTTAGTTCAATAATTTGCATTGATGGTTTGGAATTTTTGTCTTGTGTTGGTGATGTTAAGTAAAATCGACAGGACCAGGTTGTCTTTGTTGCAAGTCGAATAAATATTACTTTTATCCGCGATGGGTATAAGAATAGGTCTTGAACATATTGGTAAGAGCTACCCTAAGTTCAAGGCTTTATACATTTTCTGCATGACCTCGGGACCATGGACGCATCAATATATTTTCTAATGTCTCACTCACCTTCTCAACTGTCGCTTACTAAAAGATGTCGAAGGGAAAGCCTTTTTCACAACGGAAAGTTAAGTTCAATATCTCAACGATTCGGGAATTTATGTAGGCCATTAAGAAACGGGTGCACTAGAAGGATTAAAGTATGAAAAAGTGATTACCTGCTAGCTGCTATGCCCTTCAAAACTGGTGATGCAGCGAAACGATAGGTCCCTTCAATTTAAAAGGCATCACTTGCATGAATACTTTTCAGCGGTGTTGTTTCAAAAGACCAAAACATATCGAGTGACAAAGGGGTTTCCGATAAACCTACATGTAGTTTCTGAAGTAACCTATGCGGTTAATAATAATATTTTTCGCACATGTCAGAAAATCGTGGTCGAGCTGGTTCTAAACAGAATGGAAGTTTCTCTTCAACAGTTTGGAAGTCAAGGGGGCTGATCAAGAAACGCTCAAATTTTTAAATAACAAATAAAAATGTTCAGTGTCAAGTGCAATCAATGAAGGTTCTCCTCACAACTCTACATTCAGCCGAAACCTAACCCAATCCGTGATCGCCAACCCTATTCCACATTCGTCATTTGCTATATTTGCACTTCTCTCTAGATAGTTCGTTGTTAAAGATGATTAAAATGCACGTAGTACCCACCATCAATCAAACTCTTTAAATCTGTCAAACAAGTCTTGCAGCTGATATAATTTATTTTCAGTGTTTACCAAAAACCGACTCAGAATGGCAGCATCTTCCACACAAAGTAAGCTATTGTAGCGCGAAATAAATTTATGGTAATGATTCATAGTGATCACCGCCATGGCCCGTGGAATCTGCTAGGTTGCGACGGTTAAATTGTGCAGGATGCTACTACCCAAGCTTTACAGTCATCGACTTAGAAAACACTCGCCCAACTTGATTCCATCCCACGTTTCAAGACAGCTATATGGATAGTAGGATGGTTCCTAGGTCCCACTCCAATAGGTAATTGAATGAAATCACGACAAAAAATCATTCATTCCCACAAACACTTGCAAATTATACCCCCCAGTGGACGACTTGAACATTTTAATTGCAATGCTTGCCATTCCTGCAGTACATTGTTTATTTGCCTTAACAGCAAACGTCAAATTTGCACACGCCTGTAGTAAAGAATTTCAAAAAAAAAACTTGGCTACAGAAGCTTCATGCGGTTGGCAATGCCCAATAAACAGAAATAGGCAAAGCTCCGTTTCATTCTAGTGAAAAGATAATCATGCGGTGTAGAGAAACAAAAATTACACTAAAAACAAAACCGTATACCTTTCTATCAAGGATCTACGTCGTTTATTTAAAATTTTCTTCCACCTAACGAACAACGAAATGCTACCTCGGCTATCCGTGCTGACGTGCACACTTCCTTTCTTTGGTTTTGCGTTTTTCTCCTTTTACCGCCTATCATTCTGCAGACCAACGAACAGCATACGAGTACTCGTACATAAAATAAGGTACTCGTAGAGCTCCTTTAGATCTAGGGTTTTTTTTTCTTTTTTTTGTGGCTTGTAGCTTTATAGCGAGTAACGCCTTACACACGTCCTTGTGTGTATGGCCACTCTGACAGCCGTTAAAACTCCTGCTGAGCTGGACAAAGTGAAATTATTGCTGGTTTACATGATTCCTTTTTTTTTGTCGGTATAGTTGTTCGCCTTTTGGTCAGGAATCGAAGAGCGCATTGCTTCAAAAATGCCAGACCGTGCTTTTTTTGTTTAAGGCTTTCACACGAATTAAATCATTCTTTGTTCTTACATTTTTCTTTTGGTTTTTCCGTTGGGTCGGGCATTTTATTTTTTATTACAATTTTGCAGGTTCCATTGCTGTGTGGGGATGTACAGCCAAACAGCCATTAATTTTGAAAGGAGTTTGCAGGTTGTAATTGTGTAGAGCCTTTTGCAAAGGCGCGTCGAACGAGACTTTGTCCGTCAAAGGGATTATAATTGAATTGTGCGATTTATTCAATGCGAAGGTGGATTGGGGAGTGAAAAGAGTTCGCCAGGAAACTGTGCATAGTTGCGATTTCGCTAACAGATTTAGAGCAGACGTTTGGCCTTTTTTGCATGATGATGCTGTGGTCTGAATGTTGCTACAATTTAAGGAGTTTGGGGATCCGATTAGCAAGTGTGTTTGAAAGTTGATATATTGCACCGTAGAATTTTTCGATGTTGAAGTATGTTTTCCTCTTGGGATGGAGGCACAACTAATTCGACCAGTCGAGTATGCAATATTCTGCTCGAGAGGGTCTGTACTCGATGGAGTGTTGTCCTAACTCTGTACTATCAAGAGGAAGCTGCTAAAAATTGTCCACAGACTACCTCGAAATAATTGAAGAACCTTTGT
Source organism: Cheilosia impressa (assembly GCA_948293265.1). Lineage (NCBI taxonomy): Eukaryota > Metazoa > Arthropoda > Insecta > Diptera > Syrphidae > Cheilosia > Cheilosia impressa. Next base: position 44,040,468 of record OX411882.1, on the reverse strand, counting down.
CAACCCAGTCCTCCCGATCGGAGTAGACGATTCATGCGTGGACTGTTATTTGTTTTGCACATTTGTGAACGTCATCTGTTGAGTAAGTATCGCAGCAATTTAAAACAGACGTTTGATTCAAGACTTGGTCGAGATGTACGGCGATAGCGATACCTATTCAAGAAGATGCTTTGAAATAACCGGCTGAGGTGACTAATCAATAGAGAGCGAATTGGCATGAATGGGGATTCAATAGAGTTGATAATTTACTACTCAGAGACGTGGCGATGGACTTAGTGGTTACTGTGACTGTGATGGACGACTAAGCGAAAGGTCCCAAGCTCGATTTACGAAAAAACCCGAATTCCTTCTCGCGGGTTTTTTCGTTGAACGTGTCGTGCTAAATACGCATTTATTTTTAGAGACCATTCTGAACTAGTTCTGGACTTAATTTATAGGTACTGCTGTAAATAAAAACTCCCCTTAAGGTCATATCAATTAAATCGCATTAGGAATAGCATTTCACTGTCACGTAGCATATTACTGCATCCAATACACCACCCTTCGCTGTGCGTCAATTGTGTTCTGTCACACATAAGAGTGTCGAACCAAAAGAAACGAAAGAAATACTTCCACACAACGTCCTCCACTAAATGAGCTCAACATTCTGACACGAAGCGAATCTGAGAAACGGACAACAGAAATTGAAGCAACAAAACATCCGAACAATTGGGGTGAAATGTCCTGTCCAGACGTGCAATAGGTCCTTTATTGTGGGTAAAAGATTTTATCGACGATTTTCAAGAATTTAATGGCACGGCAAACGATGCAATGTTGTGCGGTTAAAGTCGACAGACTCACCCGTTCGATACAAGGATGCGATGTCATAATCTCGTAATATTTTGTGTCCTTAAAGTATCGTAAATATAAGTGGCAATTGCTTTCATATTAGTGGATCCTTTTCACAGCTTTTCCAATATTATAACCTCTTCAAAGGCGAAGGATGCCGGCAGTACCTTCATATGTATTTATATAGTGCTGAGCGTTGTGGCGCTAACTTTAAGGATAACCGTTCACTTTGAGTGTGGTTATGTACTGAAGCGGAGCAGGAGGCTCCTAATGGTTTATTACAATGCGCCAGGATGGACGTTTATTTATTATGTGGAATTTGATTGCGAGGATGTTTTCTATACGTCTAGTTGGATATTAATTTTCGACAAAGGTCTTGTGCTGTTGAGACTTTCTGCAAGGATATAGATGCCGGCCGGGATGAATGGAATTTGTTGTATTTATTTTTGGGCGGATCAAATATTGATTGCGTGTGATTTAGTATGGAGATGGAAATTCGTAAAACAAAAATATGGAAAAACGGAGATTTAGAGCTTTCCCAACAAACTGACGAACCTGCCATGGGGTTTTGTTGTTCGATTCAAATTTAGTTTATAAAGAGCAGCTGGTGTTGGTTAAGTTGCCATGCAGTCATATTTTAATTAAGCTGCTGTTTGGACTTCTAAAAAACAGTTGATTTGACAAAAGGTAAAGCATTTACAGAGACAGTTTTTCTGTGCTTTGTGCTTACAGCTCTATGGGATCCAAGCTTGGATATAGGTATTCTTACTAAAACTTAAAGACTGACAGTTTTGGAATGCCTGTTTATTGTTCATCCAGCCACCATTATCCAATTCCCAAAAAGATGCAAACCCACTTTTCAGGCAACCACTCAATTTATGTGCCCTACGAAACTATCTTCCCGAGATCACGTTTACGTGGCTACCCCAAAGTTCCTTCCATCTTATTAAGAAGAATAACAAAAGTAATCACCAAAGAACCCATCTGCAGCCGAAAAGAACTTGCACGAAAAGTTCTCGCCAAAATGCTCATAAAAATCGCACTCTTATCCACCGATGAGGGAAAAAGAAAGAAAAGTTTCTTACATCTCCCATCCAAATACTCCCGAATAATCCTTCATAGTCAATCAGCCCGCCAAAGTAGAGCATCAGGATGAAGATTCCTTTTTCCCTTTTGGCTCTATTTAATATAACATTCCGCTAATATGGATGAGCGAAACTATTTCGTCTCGGTCTGGGATCAATTCTAGCTGCACCCCTCTTTGTACATGAAGGCGCGATGGTGGCGAAACTACCCACTTATCAAACTTAACAGCAGCAACACTTGCAGGGGCGATAGGAATTTAAAAAGGATTTTCTTCATGTCATTTTCCATTTATTTAATAACATAGGAAACGCGGGAAAAAAGTGTAATCGCCCCCTTCGAGTTGTTGGTATTTTATTTCATACAACACATCCCCATCCTATCCATTCAGGGATATTGTGATACATTTTATGACTTAAGTTTGGTTCCGCTTCTTTTTTTGCTTGCACTTTTCTCAAGACATTTTAATTTTTTTTTCTGGAAAAGTCTGCACACTCAAGAGATGAGGATAATCTTATAGTATGGTGCAATCGTTTATTACGAAGGATTCTATCTAATGGATGCGAGGATTTATTGTAATGGATTGGAAGTTGGAAGAAATAGCTATCGCCTTAGGTGGGATTTTAAAATGGCACGACAAGGAATATTTCAGAATCGCCCCGAAAATCGTTTGCCAATTGGTTGATTGATTACGAGGGATGCGTGTGAGCGGTTACATTTTACATTACTAGTCAGTGACATGGAGAGATACTTTTCAACAGCTGCGGTTTTATTTACAGAAAATAGGATGCCAAGTACATGACTAACCTCTGCGACTAAGTGTGCTTACAATGAACTCAACCTTTAAAATCATCTACCTACTTACGTCTTACGAGTGTTGTCGTTGGCAGAAATATGAAAGGAAAGAGAAGTTTCAAATGTTGTTTTATCACCTCTTTTGGTTTATTTTTAAAGCGAGTGGTGTCCGCACCCCGAAGCCCGAACATATTATACAAGGGGCAAGAGCTGAGTTGACACTCACTTAGGGTAAATGCAAAAATGAAGAGTACCTACCATTTAATTTAGACTTTTTTGTGAATAAATGTGTTTCACATTTTTATTGAACTGGACGAGAGCAATTTTAACCCACACTAAATCGAGTACATTTTTCAAAAAACCTGCGGAAGGACTTGGGTTTCTCATCATCTATCCCAGTATTTCTTCACAAAATCATTGTCGCTGTCGATTACATTATATAGACTAGCATACTTCTCTCTTCTCCTTCGTTCCGGTCCAACAGAGAAAACGACAGACAAAGGACACATTCAAGAATCTAGTTGTCTTAAGTCGACTAGATCGATCTGGATAAGAAGTAACCTCAACGCAAAAACTAGATTGGTCGGGAACGTCACTTTTTCTACATTAGCCAGATATGCGAACTGTCAACTTGGTAGGTACTCAGTCACGAATTTCTTGAGTAGATTCGTCGGCTACCCCTCTAAAAACTTCAACTGAAACAGCTGCTCATATATTCGATTTCAGCCAATCAAAACCGAAATACATCTAGTCAGCTAGTTGTCAGACTTACTAAACTAGATACTAGATTTCTCTGGTCAAGATGCACCCTGAACGCAAAATTTTGACTTCATAGTAAAGATGCATTTATTGGGATTTTCTTTTCGTGTAATCCAAATTTTAGGTGCAGGGAAATAACTGCAAATGGGAAACAACTTCACCTCGAGGAAATAATTTAACTTTTTTTATATACAGCTTTTTCAAATTGAATGTGAGCAATAACTTCACTTTTTTGATGGGAAACAATTTCTCTTAACATGCGACCACATTATTACGTAAGCCCACAATTCATAAACAGTGGGGCATGCTGCACCCCTGCAACCCTCCTGCTTGGGGTCACTGTTTGGGAGTGTCAATTATACAGAAATCCTCCTAAATAGTTTTAGATTTTTTTTGTTTTCCAGTTAGAATCGAAAAATTCTCAAATTGTAGGTGGAAAAAAATTTCACAAAATCTGTGGTGAAGTAATTGCTCACTTTTAGTGGGGCAACGACTTGCCTAGCAATCATGAGATTGCCCACCTTTAGTGGGAATTAACTTCACTTTAAAAAAGACTATATTTCCCACTAAGAGTGATTTTATTTCCCATGTGAAGTTGTTGCCGTGAAATAATTTCCCTCAACCGTGCTTTCACCATTAATATTTTTTGGCAAAATGTATCCAATAAATTTAAGTACGGGGAAAAGGAAGAATGACTACGCTTCATAGGAAAAATGTAGAGCGAGAGGAAGAGACATTTGCTTTGAGAGCAATTAAAAAATGTGCAAATGGACATCATTAACCCTCCATCCATATTCACTTCATTTTCTCTTTATTTACTATTCATGATGAATTTTCTTTCAGTTTTAACAAAAATAAAATCAAAGCCCGCAAACCAAAAGGGAGAATTGATATTTGATTGATAACGAATGAAAAACTATCCAACTACTGTAACAGTGTTTATTACCAATTCGAATCATGCTTCGAGTGGCTGTCGATTTGTTTTTCTCGTTCGTTAGCTGCATCAAACTGTATTTGGATGTTGGCCTTACTGCGGGAGTGAGGGGTTAGTTTTTGTTTCCTACAGTCTATAGTCTAATGCCTAAATTCGAGTTGATCCACATCGATTGGAATGTGGCACCGATTCTGCTTTGGTGGAGGATACAGATTGGGTTTTGGATTTGATGCCTGCGTGATTTTGAATCAGGAGGTGAGATTTACAAGGATTTCGTTACTTTTCGGTGTGTTGGCTATATGATAAAATAACCATGGAGTTCATTAAATTTTTTAACACTTTGCAATCGAAATATGAAAAATATTCACCAATTACGCAAATATTACTGTGAATAGCTCCTGCCAACCCCTAACTAAGAACATCGCCTTCAATGTTTACTGCCAACTTCGATTGAATTGATTGATTGTGTGTGGTTGGAAATAAGTTCGACGAAAACTTTCACAATCGCATATAATTGAAGTTTTCACCTGCGACTTGGCTGTACTTGCCCGACGAACGTTTTTATGTTTTCGAGGACGACTTGCCTCGCAATCATGAGGGAAAAAAATGTTCTCCAATATTTGCATTCAATATTTGCAGAAGAACTCCCACAGAAGCCATCGGCGTCATAAAAGAATTTCCCCCCAGACCATTGGGAGTCTACATGCTTTCAGAATTTATTAAAATCGGAAACTTTCAGTCGATATCGTGAAGAAGTGAGATGGCAACGACGACGGTATACTTATTTAGATTGCCACCCAAGCTATACTGAGGACGGGGAGTGGGTACCTTTCTTGACTTGCAGCAGCTCAAGTGCAATGTTATTGGCAATTTAGTGTTCAGGAGTTGTAGACGATAGTCGTTACATGAGACAAAATTACTGTGCAGGGTTGCGTCGAGTGTGTCGAAAAATATTCGAATGTGGTAGACTCGTATATGCGTTAGGTTCTTGCACTGCGATAGCCTTCATGGACTAAAGTGGTCAAAACTTTTGATGAAAGATGAAAGTCGACGAGCAGTTTATTTTACGTTGTGGAGGACATGCCGATTCGAGTAAGGGGCGAAGACTTTTTTTCGTCAAATATAGGACTTCAAAAAATGCCCTACGGTTAAAAAAAGAAAGTGTCCACTGTGACTTGATGGTTGATTTCATTACCACCACATCTGCTGTGGATATACACTGTCTAGTCTTTAGCAGCAAAATTTATCTATAATTTTCTGGTCAAAAACTGACTGTACTAAAAGACGTATTTTCATCAATTTTGTCCCCCACAAAGTGCGACACGAACTTTCCATTGCAACCCCCGATCACCATTTTAATGATGACCATTTTCTTTACTGTCTCCGTTCGCAATATTTCTCATCATTAGGGAAGTGTATACAATTTCAATATCAAACGGCTTTTCAAAATAGCAAATTAAGTTAAATACCCGCAAGAGGGACAATATCAACTTCAACCTTCTTCGGGGGGTGAAATCTTAGACCTCAAACACTCAATTGCCTGTGAAAAGAGGGCGCAGACGAGCCACTTTGTTTTTATTACAATTCGAGTCAATGAGAGGAGATAAATTCAATTCCATAGCGCTCTGCCTTAAATATCCGAAAATAAATTTCCCGGAAAAAAGTCCGCAATCCGCTGAGAAGTGTAAGCGACGATGAGTGTTGACAAAGTCATTTGTAATGCTCTTCAGAGAGCTTTTTTTTCTTAAGGAATACGAATGAAAATGTTTATGTTATTAAGGATGCTGCTGAGGCTTTGCTATTCTCATCACTTGGGGGTGATGAGATTTTCTAAACGGAAATCTAATAAATGAAATTAGATATCTAATGGTGACCAAATATCGTAACCGCATCTACAGGGCACGAAATAAAATACCGTTTGTAATCCGCTTGAATAGATTTGTCTTCTTCATTTCGATTTGAAGGATTTACAAAATAATCAAAAAAGAGATAAGGCGAGGGCGAGTTGATTAAATAAAATGCAAATCAGGGGGATCCAGAACTGTTTGATGTGCTCAAGGAGCTACTTTGAATTGAATTAATTTATGTTTGTACCTTACTAATGGGACTTTAAATAATTGCGGCATATTCTTGTTGCAAATTTTTATGGTGACAGTTGATCATTTAAAAATATAGACTTATGTTTATATTAAAATGCCACTATAAAAATTTGCGCACAACGGAATATGTTGTGGTTTGTGTTGTTTTATCAAAACCAAATTGATTTATGTTTGTATTAAAAAAAATACTTTCATGACAAAATAAAGAAAGATATATATTTGTTGACTGAGAAGAACTGTTCAGAGCGAGCAATAATAATTGTTGTTTGTTGGTGGGTCTTACAAATATATATTTTTATTTATTTGTAATTAATTTTGAGCTGTTAACGATTTTTAATACGTTCATTCATATGCAGGAAAAGGCACGTCTGGCAACATGCACCCTATATACGTAAGCTTTTAAGCTGCAATGTGCACAATGATGAAATTTTCCATACAAAATTGTATATTGTGATCTAAAAAATATTCAAGGTGAAGGTTTAAAATGATTATTCGTCAAGCCCACTGGCTAAACATGTATTTGTTTCTGCAAAATCCTAATTTTCCTATTATTAAAAAAAAACAAGCAACTTGAAGCCACTAACATTTTTGAGCCTTTTTTTCAACAATAAATAATTTTCGGTTTCCGTATAAGAAAATTTCCAACAGAAATGTTTCCCTTCAATAAGTCAGTTCGAAACCTTTTACCTACCTCATTCAAAACTGTGATAGACTCAGTTTTGCATTGTAAAACGAAGACACGAACAGATTACTCTAACATTTTTTAAAATTAGCTGCACAATTTATTTATTTGATTCCATTGTAATATATATTGTGTCAGTGGTTTTTAAAGACATCGAATGTTTCGAAGTTTGGAGAAATTAAATTTTCAGTTCAGTTTGAACTGTGTTGAAACTGAAGGCTGCAATGCACTTGGTGTTAAACTAACTCGGACAGAATGAGCCATAAGGTGTAAAATAAGAGTTTTGGATGAGAGTTTTAAAATAGATGTCATCTAGAGTGAGAATCCAAATCTTTCACGATGATTCCAGCCCCATTTTTATTGTCTAGCTTTCTAGGCTGGCCATTTAAGACTGAAATATTTTATTTTTGCTACTGTTTCGCTGCTTTCTTTTAGAATAAAGCTAAAGTAGATGTCAAAACATGTTTGTAATAAAAGCATTAAGAATTCTATAAAATTCTTTTCTCTCAGTGTTAGTGTATTTTTTTGTGTCAATTTTAGTTGGTAATTATTAGGTTACACAAATAAAGCTTTGAAAAAATATTAAGCTGAAAAATTTAGACATTTTTGATCCGAAAACCTTTGTGCTATACAATCGTATAATCGTATTAGCTCTTCGAATGTATCCACCCGTGCAGCATAGCAAAAGCATTCAGTTACTAAGCCTGTCCTTCACTTTAGACTCCTGACAATCGAAATACCTACATAAAGAACTACATCTCTGTTTCAAGTAGTGAAATATCCTCAACCCTATACCTCTGCTTGTATGATTGTCAGGCAGCATTGCGATAGCCAAAAGGTCATAAAACTTCCATTCAAAAACCCCCTTGTGTGCGGGTAGAAGTGCAGAAAGGTGGTTCCGTTTGTGAATTCTTCATATTTATGCGAGGAGTAAGAGAAGCTGGACTACAAATGTGCATGCCGTGAACGGATGTGGCCAGAATGTGTTGAGGCGATTTATTTTGGGGGGCGGCAGATGCATGCAGGATATTATGATTGAGTCTCATGAGTTATGACTTATGAGCAATGATGGCTACAGTTTGCGATGCCCAGTTGAATCTGGAATGAGCTGCTGTTTTAATTGCGGAAAGCAGCTTATTGCCTCTTATGCAATGCATGCTAACGAAAGAATCTGTCAAATTCTATAACCTTTTATTACGAGGTGTATGCCATTTAAACCGCACGATGAATGCTTTGCATAGTTCCATCAGCCTCCGTACCGTACCCTCACGTCGAAATTCGATTTGCAAAACTATTTGCGGGCTAAAAGCATTTAAGCGAAATTATTTCTCCAAAATATCAAATATCCTTGGAATTGAATTGCCACCACATTCCACTGGATAGTCATTTATTGTTTTTCACTCCAGTGAAATGCGGGTCGCGTAAATTAGGCCCAGGGACAATGGGCCCCTCCGTTCATTGTCACCGCAAGCTTCACTTTCAACTGGAAATATCGATTGCATGTGACTGACGCTTTGTGCCCGAATGGTATTGTATGTTAGTATCGGATTTTCCGGTCCTCCATTTCCCTGGGGGAGAGTGTACATAGTGTATAGAGGGTTCGAGCAATGGGGATACATTTCTATAATATTGGTCACCCTTCGTCCTACATTCGCGCAAACAATGTTCGACATTCGATACGATAAAAATGGCAGTAACAACAAAGTAATCAATTAGCGTTTTCCATTTGTGAAATTAAAAGCAAACCAACGGAGGGACGGAGGAAACTATTTCAATTATGATCCTGGCTGGCGCTTGTTTTGCTCGAGAAATCCATAAATGGAAGTGTATGGACAATGGGAAACCACAACAACCGTACACCCACCCCCGGGGATCACTTGGCCCAGGGAATGGGTGCAATTTTATTAAATTTGCACGTCGTGCCATTTGATAAGGATTTGTGGGTCGGCTGCAGTCTTAAGTGACGGTTAGTCCAAATGGGGGGGTGCACGATGTGCCAGCAACTGCATTAGTGTCTGCAATTGTCGGGCAAATCGCTTTGAATTTTTTATTTATATAAAAAATGTACATCGCGTTTGGCTGTATCATTGAGTCATAAGAGGTAGCTAGTGGGTAGGTATGTAAGGGCTTGTTGTAGTCCATCGGAAGAACAGTCTATTGGAAAATGCTTATGAAGAAGAGGCATTCATTTCAAGGAACATTTATCTCTAGGTAAGGGTGGTTCTACCATTCAGGACTAGTCTTGCCAGTCTAAAACTGGATTGAAGTGTATTCGAGGCCTTATGGGAAAACTCCAAAGCTCGTCAAGGGCACCAAGAAAAAGACCACATTCACTACCTGTTAGTCAAGCGTGCTTGACCCTTGTCAATGTCCCAGATCTCGCTTTTGTAATTGCGCTCTGCAAAAGAGCTGCAGATGTATTTATTAGAAGAGAAGTATAAAGCCAGCTTCCTGTTGTACCACCCGTCATGGAATCAATAAAGTTCCGAGCCGCTATTCCCTCAAAAGAAACTCCAAAAGCAATTACTTTTCAGGACGAACTTCCGCCGAATATCTAAAGCAATATACGAGGCTGAAAACAAAAACTCCTACCAACCACAGTTCAAAATGGGCGTCAGCTCACATAAAGGATATGATTTAACTCATCCGAGTGAATATGCAACCGCCAAGAATGTTTGATGCAATCTACCGAGGGGCTGGAGACCTACCAAAAACCATGTAAACCAGCAATAATTTCACTTGGCCCAGCTCCACAACTTTACTTAAGTGGCAATCAAACGAGGAGAACGTATACTCGTAACTTGTAGAGCTATCACATTGCGCTATCAAAGTTGAACAAGCAGCTGTGTAAAAGGGCTTAATAAGGGGTTCCCTCCGATGTTGAAAGGAAATGTGCACGCGTGTTGGTTAAAATACCCAAAAGGATTGAAAATCTCTACAGAGCCCCCATCCCTCTAACTAGTGGTTGGAAGTATAATTTCACCCCCACCTGCAGATTTATTTGTGTTCATAAAATTTCCACATGATAATTTTTTTTTTACATGCCATTTCCTATATGTCCCAGATGTATGATGAAAGTTTCATCATAATCAGTACTAAGGATACACGGGCTGGACGGATAAAAACTATCAACCCCTATTGATATTACACAATTCGGATTGATGGGGGTGTAGCGGTGGGATGGGCTAGAAATGTTAAATGTCATTTATCCTTATCGATATGAAAATTGACATCAACATGGAAATATTTCGTTCCTAACTGTCTGTGGGTTGAATGGCAATTGAGCGATGTGAAGCGTTATGACTTATGATATGTTGAACGGAAATGTCCCCCGTCCTTGTGTGATTTCGCTTTCACATGACTAAATGGATGAATAAATTTCCTCGCTGGGTTTATTGATGTCCTTGTTATTATTCAAAATTCGGCTTGTCGTTTTCTTTGCAGCTTGTATTTATTTATGTTGTGTCTTGTGTTTTTGCTTCGTCTTACACGAAGGATGGGGAACACATGACATGGAATTATACTGTGTATCAAATGAGCGAATGTCAGTTTAATAAATGTTCAAAAAAGGGTGTGCGGTTCAAGAAGGTTGGAGAATGGGCTATTGATTTTTGAAGGACTCCGATATGAGAAGGTGCTTTAAAGAGAAAGGGGTCAAACTTTTGGGGCACAATCCAATGTATGCTATTAGTGGTGAATTTTCGATTGAAAATAACGAGTGCGACGAGTTAATGTGGTCAATATTGCATGGGATCTGACAGTATTGCAAGCGATTTGTCTCAACTAGAAATTCCAAGCGGATGAAATTTTTCACCATTCTAGGGTAGTACACAAGTCTAAGGGCTGTCTGAACATTCCTTACAATTCGATTTAATACAACAGTTTTGTTTTTGGTGGGTTAGCAACTGCCGCTTGCTGAGCTTCCTCTCTGAAATATACATTTTGATGTTGAGGAAAGTGACTGATTGCCGTCAAGAACTTTTATTGATAAGGATCGGGTTGTATGAAAGAATTCAATGAAAGTCATTTTATGATTTAATTTATTTGTGTTATGCTTGCATGCAGTAAATTTATTTGATAGCAATTCGAAAATTAAAATGTAATCCCCATTTTTTTTGCAAAGAATTAACTCTTTTCCACGTCCGAGAAGAGCGAGTCCCCCTGCATAAAGAACTTAAGGTTATGTCTTCCACTAAATAAATTTGTAAACTTCTGTCAAACCTAATTAAGACTCAAAAAATACACCAAACACGATGAAACTATTGTACCACAACCATTGTTCAGTGGAATCGTTTTAAAGGCGATATTTGACAGTTGATTGGTTAAATTGGTAAAATCATCCAATTGTTTCGACGTTTATAGTTTTTTTTTGGCAGTTACAGGAACTAGAAGCATCGTCAAGAAAACGTCGTCGATCGTCTGGTTCTAAAGCGATTAGGGCTCTTTAAAATGTTTGTACATATTTGGGAAAGGAAACATTTTTAAATTTGTTTGCACGAGTTTCTGCTCACGAACCTTTTCGCACCTAAACATGAAATACCTATAGAACTTGAGCTTATTTTAAACATGCTGTCAAAAATTGTTCTTAATGTTGGTTTGGTAAGTGATAAAATTCGAAGTATTTTCTAACAGCTTTTGGACAAAAAGGGAGATTTAAAAAAACTTAGTTACTGATGGCACTTTTTCGAGGCAAAGCGTAAAGTGAGCCTCTATATGTGATATCTATTTGGCCCCTACAAGGTATTCGTCGGAACGGAAAACTGTCCGCAAGGCATACTCCGTCGAAGGCTCATGTAACATTCAATGTATCCATTTTCAGGAAGTAATAATTAAAATGCGATGACGCTAAACATCACTCCAAATCGTAAATACATTTCGCGACTGATTCCTGTTGGAGAATATCGAAAAGAATTGTTATGAAGCTTTCAATAATGACAAAGACTAAAGGAGAAATTTGGTTGCACACATTCTTAGCTCAGAATTGGCAAAGTCACTTTAAGGTGATGACTCTGTTACTGATCCATCACTCCCTCCGTTCAGTTGTAAGCAAAGCAAACTCCCGTTTAGATAACTTCCAAAATCAATTGCAATTCAACCAATTCATTTCAAGTTTTCTTCTTTTTTTTTAGTTTCACTATCCCATCTCCATTGCAATAAAATCATCATAAAACCCCCACTTCCAGCAATAACGAATGCATACTACAGAAGGACATAAAAGCAACACAAATCGACAATAAAACTTAATGCCACTGCCGCATGTATAACGAAGAAGGTCCAAAAGACAAAAAGCAAAAAAAGAGAAAAAAAAGCGGAAGAAAACTTCCCCGAGGCATCTCAAAATGACTAAATCTATCGATAAGAAAATCATCCTTTAAGGATATACGAGCGAAATGGTTGTAAAAACAAAGAAATACTCGACACAACGCTGTGCACATGCTATCTGTGCAAACAAATGACCACCAGGCAATGCTCGGATAAGGACTAATATCATGACGGTCGATGCTCATGAGGACTTTCTTACGTAATAAGCTACGCCCACACCATGCTTGGGCAAATGTTTTGCAATTTTTCGCCTCTTTCGTACATCCTTGCGCCAGATAAACCTTACAAAGCAATCGGGTTTTTTTTCTTATTGTTGGCAAACAATAAATTGGAAACCCGTTGAGCGGATATCTTAAACCAGAGAGAAAAAGAGGTGACATCTTCAGAAGCATTCGTCCACTTATCTCAATCTCATCACTGGGAGTGTTTACTCTACGGTATGATGCTGGAAAATCGAAATGGACCGCCACTGTTTGAATTGTCATCCTCTCGGTTATCGCACGCACACACAAACGCTTTTATTAGACTTAAATTGTACATGTTTCCGGAGCAGAAGCTGTCCTTTAACAAAAATAGTACCAACACACAATGCATCTGATCTGCGGTTGCGATAACAATCCGTATTTATTTGCTCGGTTCGGGGACAATTTTGACTGAAGATCTATGTCCATCCTTTTGGCTAACGCTCTTTTATTTGCACAGGGACTTTTTGGTGGGTAAGCTGTTTGAACAGCAAGACATGGACTGTGACAACAAAATGTCAATAGAGGGTGTTGCTCACAGGTACACAGCTTCAGTAAATCTCGAACTAGGTTTACAAAGATAGTCCCATATGCAGACTATCAAGAAGTAACGTCAAAAAGTGTTGCTCACTCAACTTTAATGTTGCCAGAAAAGAGTTGGTTTCAAAAATCGATCTTCTATTAAATCTCCAGTCAAATCTGGAAGATAGTACTTCCAGAACGAAACTGTAGAGGGATATTTATGTTTGTTTCGGTTGACATGAAAACTAACCGGCAGATTTCGATGAAACTTTTTCCGAAATATTTCCCAAGACCACGAGGAAGCTTTAAAGTAAATCATTTATTGCCACTCTTGCTTTTTGAAAGCCTTTTGACGAAAATGTTAACAAGAAGGTTATCAACAAAAAAAACTGTCGAAAATTGTAAAACTTTTGTAAGCCCCTTGACGAAAATATAAACAACGTCGAAGGTTACCAACAAAAAATATAAAACTGCCAAAAAAATTTTAAATGAGTCACTCTCATTACCAATTTCCCCAAAAATACAACTTGAAGATAAAGGTCTTAGAACTGATATGAATTACTTGGCACAAATTGGCTTTTTATTTTTGTTTGATTTATTGTTTGTTTTTGTCAAACTGTCCTACAGTGGTTTATTTATTTTACTGTCGCCACGATGTTCGGAGAGTAACCGTTGGACACCCATCTCCAAGATTTTGCTGGGGGCTACATTCACCGGATTTGACGATTCCAAGCTTTCTTCACATTCCCGAATCCTTTGAGCAGTTTTTTCGATACTCAGCAAAATTTCCTTTTCAACGCGGAACGTACACTTGACACCGGTCTTCGATGCTTCCGCTGAATTGAACAAACTGCTACGCAACTGATCTCGCGCCTTAATCAAATAACTATCCACAACGGTTGATGCCAGGGTTACCTAAAAAAAATCAAAATCGGTCAAACTTCCTTGTAAAAGAGTTACAGTTGTATCACTTCCATGAAAAACACTTACATATTCAATATAGCACAGCTCGAGCGCGGTTCGATTTCTCGCATGATAGTAGTCGCAGCTGGCTAGAATTCGACCCAGTTCTGATGTGGCGAACTCTCTGGCGAGTTCGGCGTTATTCCTGGCATACGCAGTCAAATACTTTGCAATAATTGCGGCGCTACCGTAACACAATTTCAACTGCGACTCGGCGTCGATGTAACTTGTCAATTGCGCACTGTGCGTCTGAATGCAATGCTTGCGGATCAAACCCAACGCTTGCAACGGCACGAGAGTGCTATTCACTTGTCGGATCTCGGAGAGTGACTGCTTTTGCTGATACTCAACGACATCAAGGCGATCCAAGAAGCGGGCTTCAACGGAAATGATTTCGTTGTCCACGGCATCGATTGTGTGTAAGAGTTCACGCTGCGCCAGGCGGAAGTAGTCCCTAGCGCTGCTGTTCGTATATACATTTTGCTAGGTGATTGAGGACGCAATAAGATTTTTCGATTTGGTGCCGCCTGTGTTTACTTACCCCATAGGCGGTGGCTATGACCGCAGCGATAACGACAAGCTGTCCAAATGAAACCATCTTATCGCGTCTGTTATCGTGATACTAGTGACTGGCGCTCAGGTTGGCCAGCGTATTTATACAGGCGCAAAATTTGTGATAAGTGCAGATGATTTACATTTGCTTTCGATTACGGTTAGCTGTTCTTGGAAGCGATTGGGAACTCTAACTCTGAGGCTTGCTAAATATAAAAGCTATCGGAGACAGAGTAAAACCCCTTTGATAGGGGGGTTTTGGATGCAGATAGAGGCGGGCGATTTAAGTCGTTCTGCGGCCTGACAAGTTCGTAATCTTTACAATTTGGGCAGGCAAGGAAATAACTAGTTTATTGGACTGAATTAAGGCCCGTTACCGATCTAGATAAAGGTGCGAAATGAGCGTTTTTTTTATCGTCGGTCTTGAACGAAATATATTTTTTATTGGAATGATTATTTGATGAATGTGGTGGAGTGGTGGTTATCTGTTTTCAAATCCTCTCTTGGAATTCTAGTTACTCTATCTTTCAAATTGAATACGGAATGCGAAACCTTAAGAAAGGCAGATCTATCTGTCTCTGTCTCTGAGTTCTGATAGGCACCAAATAAAAGGCACAAAACTGAAAAAAAGGAAGAGTTCATCGGTGTACGCCCTCTGGCAAGCGAACGCTTTTCAAAGGACCACCGGAATGGGTATGAGAATAATCTCATGATAAGAGATAAAGCGAATTAATTTCATGGCTGATTTCCATTAACAAGAATATATATATTATGCGAATTACTTGCTTATCCTTAATTTCAGGCTGTGGGGGACCATAAGAATTTCATATAACCCCAGAGGACGATTATCGTCCTTGATTATAATAATCAGACATCATTGTGTGCTGCATACGGCAAACAGGATAATGATGAATAGAGATTAAGTGAAATTGATATTTGTTGAGATGAGTATTTTATTCAATTACGCGTGACGTTTTCATGGTATGTTTAGAGGTCGTATACCGATATTGACAATTTTTACGGTAGTCGTCGAATGTGGCTATTGCATGACATTTTCAATGAAAGAATAAGTGACTTGTATCAGTTAGTTTGCAATATTGAAGGTAGGTTCTGTTTGAACATTATACATATATAAACTACACTCCATTCGGCCTTACGAATAATCAAACTTAGCCTTTATTTTAGCTGCCAGCTTAAGTAAAAATATATAGCATCTGCGAAACGGTACCAATAAACAATTATCCCTCCATATTTCCCAGTGCGACAACTTTCTAAAAATCGATTACATTTGTTTTCATCGAAGAATTCAAATTTCATAATTTGTTTTCGTGGAAAACAAGGTCAATGGTTTATTTAAAAAGGGAATATATAAATTTAAATTAAAAAAAATCAAAGCAAATCAAGTGAATAGTTTCGAAAGTATAAATAATAGTCGTTTAATTGATTTCAGAATAAGTTAAGAACTCACATGAGAAGCTAAGGATCCATCGCATCCGTTTTTGAATTTCAATCTGCCAAGCAACGAAACAGTGCTTGCAAAAGAAATAAATACAATTTGAACTTTTAAAAATTGTAAACCTAATATTTTGTACTACGGGAAACTTAGAAAACGACACAATTTTGAACTGTTTCAGAGCAGTATAAAGTCGTGGACATTTTTTACGAAAAGCTGTCCTGTTTTCTTCTTTATGAATTTGCATATACTAGCCACCTACTTTTCAACCAAAAGTTTATCTGGAAATTAAGATCTTTTGAAAATGCCGAATATAAGTGCATAACTAGTCTGGTATACTCACACTCAAAACATTCGAAGCACGGAACAGCCGAAAGAGGTATTTTTTTCAAAATGATTGCTATGCATCATTAGATCATTTTTTCCCAATTTCGCTACCTAGAATATTTACAAAAATAGATCCAATTCTGACTAAAACGGTTATGTAAACAACTCAGTCAATAATCGGAAAAGTTTTGTGCAAGTCAGTCGTGCATATTAGGTATTTCTAAAGAATGTCAACCAAAACTGGTTTTCTGAATCACCAGCTAAAAAATGTTAACCTCATCTGTTGATTTAGAAAACCGGCTGAGGCTGTTATTTTATAGAATATAGGAAAAATGTTAAGATTTAGCAGGTTATAGCTGTTTTCATTAAATTTACGGCGGTTAATATACATAGATCCAACGAAGAGGGCACTACCATGCACAGAAAATATTCTCTCTCCGAACCCATTTTCTATTCCCTTGAAAATATGTTTCATATGATTTTCTGATTGCGTTTTTCGTGGAGCACATCCGTATGTTTCTTTTATTTGAAGGTCTTCATGGTGTTCATATTGTGCATTCATCACGTTTGCACTCACGATTATTCATTATTGTTATCGACTGCTGCAACACACTACCTCTGCACCTGAGCTATACCTAGAGACAGCACAGTAGCAGGGCGGATGCACTGATTATTATTCCTTAAATATAATTTCGCAACAATACGAGAGGTAGGAAACTTTGAGAACTGTGTGAGAGTCCTTTCGATCTAGTGTACTCGAATTGCGAAAAGAAATACAACTCGAAAGGAACTGCATTCATTATAAGCCATATGAAGTCGGTATAGAATATGCGCCGTCATCGAAGGTGGAATATTCACATCAGGTACACAGGATGTCTATGAATAATAATAGTAATGCAACTTCAACGACTTTGTTGGATATTGTAAGGAGTCGCCTATGCGGATCTCATCTGAAATTAAAATTATCACTGGCAACGTGGTGAAGGTGGCTTGAGAATAATAAGCAAGATGGAGCAGCGTGTGTTCAGCTTGTCTTTTAAAAGAAGAATTCTTTCTGCGGTATGTGTGTGTATGTATGTGTGCCTTGATAGGAAAGTGATTTTTGCTTAAAGTCGATAGGATACGGGTAAAGTAAATACTTTTTTCAATTGTCTTCGACGGAAATTACTCAGAAACCGTCTCAAATCAGTTCGGGAATAGAAGTTTTGCGATACTGCTGAAAAAGGCAAAGGAATCCTTAAAACTTAAACAGTTCTGGGCCCACCCCTGGGAAAGTGATAACTCCCTTCATAGAACTGGCCTTAAAAATCCATTTCCTTTAGAGATTAATTATTCGAATTGGAAGTACTTTAGCCAGCGACGATCAATTTGACAGCTGACAGCTGATTTAAGCTCACTTTGGTTTGCATTTCACCATGAGTGGACTTAGGTTGTCAGATACACGGTATCAGCATCTTAAAAAGCTTGGAAAAAATAAGTATCGCATAGAAAGAAGAGTTTTTGTGGTTTGGCATTTTTCTTTACCATGACCTATGGTACACCGCCCATCTGCTCGAAGAAAGGTCAAACAGACAGTACTTACAGACGGAAAGACTGTAAAGGGCTTCCGAAATCACACTTTTCAAACAAGCATTTAAATAAGACATAAGTTATTAAAACTACAGGAAATCAATATTAATAAAAAAAACAGGAAACCACAACCCCTTGCCATCGAAACCAATTTCTGTTCCTTCAGTCGAACGGATCAACACTTCCGACCCCCTCCCAAATAATCGAGTTCCTTCAACTTAAATTACAAATAGCTATTTCCTGCCATGGAATTAATTTCATTGCATAAGCCTCATTCTCATATAGTTTCAGCTGGGCAACATTGTTGGAAATATTTATCAAAATCTACCACCTGCTATGACAAAACGGTCATAGAATGCGCTACACTGGCAAAAACTTCTCAAGTACATACCTAAGCGAGAAAAACAATTCGCCGACTTAAATTGAGAATAATTTTTCAATAACAACTTTCTACCACGGAAACTTCCATCTTTAGCTGGAAAATTATAAAATCTCAGCCAAACTTTGCCTCCGTCTCTCCTGGGCGGATTTAAGGACTCGCTAAAAACTAGGTGAAAGAGAAAAAAATGCACGCTCCTTCGAAAATTGCAACCATAATGAAACGACTTGTACAACCACTTGCAAATAATTAATTTAAATAGATTCCCGCTGCCATCCCACCATCCACCAATAAGAACTCGGAATCTGCAGCCACCACAAGTGGTCGAAAAAAATTGATGCAGCGCTACTGGGGAATTGCCTGCACCACAAGTTTTTCGCGATATTTCACCCATAGGTATACGTGTGGGTATATAAGTCCTTGCGGGCTGCCAACGAGAACATGAAAAGTGCTCATTTGCGCTTTAATTAAGTTTTTCTTTCGTTTTTCCTGCAATTTTCCTCAATTGAAAGTTTTAATCAATTTATTTATGTGTACAGATGGACCGTTGGTCGGCGAAAATCGCTTCAATCAGCAATCACCGAAAACCACCACCACCACCACCACCATCGCCATGAGGACGACGACGACGGCAAAGACCGACGCGGCCTCAACCAAGCACTGCAATTACCGTCTCCATCTCATTAACTCGCAGGCGTTTCAATGAAAAGTTTTAAGTAGTAATTAAAACAAAATCAATTATTGCCACAACGACGAGGACGACGGGGTCCACCATCCACCGTTTACGGCACTAAACACATTCATTTCGCCGCAGAGGCAGACGCACAGCTCAGTCCAAGGAATGCTGAATGGCTTTCATTTCGAAACCCATTCCGAATCCCATTACTGTGACAATTAATGCAACACCCTCATCAAGATTTCGGTCCACCAAGTCATCTTCCGTTCTGGTATGGTATGGGTGTGCGCACCCACCCACACCGCTCGGTGGTGAACCGAGAAACTATTGCAACAATAGCAGCCATTATTACTTCATTCCGGGATCCGTTTTAGTGTTGTTTTATTGGCAACTCCTTGGCGCATAGCCAGGACAGGAATTTAAATTTTCTCCGCCTTGAAGAGATTATCTTGTCGTGCACCCTTTCCACCACCAGCGGAACTTAATTCGGCAACAAGTACTCTTGGCGAAACTTTGTTTGCCGAAAAACAAAACAATTTTCATTAAGACGCCTGCGGCAGTTTTGTCACTTGACAGTTGTTGTTGGTTGGGGAATGTGGTATGACAATTAATGAGGCGGCATGCAAATAGACGAACTTGGGCAACTCATTTAGCCCGATGGGTGCGTGTGTCTTCCTTATGCAACTTTTGCGAGTGTCAAGGTGACGCTCGATAGTTGCCATCACCAACACAGTGAAAATCAAGGTGACATAACTACTCACTGATGAAGATTGAACACTTCAATTTCGAAGGCCATTGAATATGACGGATGCAAGGTGATGTCTGGCTTATGAAAGAGATGGGCGATGGATATTGATTTGTTAAACCTGCCTGCGGGGTGGTTTATTCTGGGAAAAGATCTCCTTTTTTTTTATTATTACAAAAGTTTCCTGGCATAGTGCTCATGGAAGCGATGAATTGTTTATCTTTCAGTCTCTATCAATCATTATTGCCGTTGCCTGACTTCATATTACAGGCGTTTGCGTTGAGAGAGAGCTGTCCTATTATTTGGGGTTGCTGTCTTAACTTCTTAAAGAGCTAACGAATCGAACTTGAGATTACAGGATTTTGCGTAACTTCGAGTAAAGTTTTTTCAAAGGTGCGGATGCTTTGTCGAATGCGGTCGTAGGTAGCCCTCGGAATCACTTGTCAGCGACTTTAAAGAAAGGCGGTTGCGGAAAATAAATTAGGTTTGTACAACGACTGTAAATTGGTGGGTGACAAATGCAAGTAATTCTGTCCAGAATAATGTTAGCCAAATTTTCCAAGCGGGTAAGTGGTAAATGAAATGAATCGAAAACAACCGCACGATTTAAACGACGTCATTCCAAAGCTATTGGTGCTGGACGGTTCTAGTGAAACACTCGCTGTATTGTGGCGCGTAGACTACACCACGTATACTACGCAATTGCTGTCAATTACGTGGTCCTTTAGTCAAAATAAACGATACGATATGTCGACAATAGTTTTTTGGAAAACTAAGGGCCGTTTGCTGATACGACTCATAGCGAACTAAGTTCCACATAAACTCTTATATGACAGTTTATGACCTCAAAAAAGTAGCCCATAAGTATTTAAGTATAACTTAAATCGTTAAGAGTCGTACGAGCAAACGGCCCTTAGACGATTAAACGATTATTTTACATCATAACACATATCCTAATAATAATTCCTATATCTTATTCGACACATTTTGCAATGCAACTGTGGAAACAGCAGTATTTTCTGTCAGTAGTCACTAAACCATTGGCAAATTGGCATACTAATATGGACTGGTGTAGTAAAATGTCAGTTCCATACAATTTCTGTACAAAAAATTACGCTAATATAACTAGCGCTCTTGATTCGAAGCGAATAAAAGTGTAACAATACAAAATGCCAACCACATCTCTCCATAGAATGCCAGAGACACCTAGTGGGTGTTAGTACGAGTAGATTTGCTTATGTGGTATTCGATTGGGCGCTCTCAGAGCACTTTTTTTGCTCTCAGAGCAATTTTTATGTTCGTTTGGTACAAAAAAAGCAATCTTTTTCAGATTTCAGAGCACTTTTGCGAATCTGGATATTTTCTCAGATTTGCTTCAGATTTACCAATACACGTGCGTTTGAGTTTGACAACTAGTGGAGTTTGTTTACGTTAAGTGAAATTTTTCAACTGCAAAGAAACGCATTGCATCGGGTGGATCTATTTTTGTTAATTATTTATGTACAAATGTTTAGAAATCAATCTGGGCGAGCATTTTGAATGTTTTCATATAAAATTTAACCAGTGAATAGAAAACTCTTAGAACAGTGTCGAAGGCTACACATATTGCAGACGCACAAATATCAACAAAAAAAAGAGCAAGTGACGTTTTTGTGTTCGATTAGCCACACGAAATCTGAAATCTGAGAGCAAATCTGAAGAAGCCCAATCGAATACCACATTAGTAAAATGGTTGGAACTCAAATTAATGCGGAATGTTTTACAATAGATGTCACATTAAAAATGTGGTAGTTAAATTTTTAAATAATGGATGGAAATACCTAATTTTATGTAATGAATGAGTTTTTCCAGTTTTTTATATTTGCATTTTTCTTTTAAATATTATGCAAAAAAAATTTGCAAAATATTTCAATCAACAAAGTTTACTGGACAGTTTTACAAATTTCCAAACAATATTTTGAATAGATTCGTAACTCTGGAAGATGTACTGGGGGCTCCAAAAAATCATCTGAACAATGGAAAGGCTGTAGGATCGGATGGAATTACCTCCGAATTTTACAAATATAGGACAGGGGATCTACTAAATAAACTTAGTTCGTTGTTCAACTTTTAATACAAAATTTATTCTAAACTTATTTTGTCCTCAATGTATTTCTACTTCATATAGTTTGCTTCCAATTTATTCCCCTCTGAGCCAAGAGCGTTGAAACCAACGCGAAGATGTCTACTATTAGCTCATATCATGTCTATGTCTTAAACCATCGGAAAAAAATGTACACTTCCTTTCTGAAAAGCCAGTATAAAAAAAATAAAAGATTCAAAATCACCAAACACTTACTGGTGATGCACATAATTGCGAAGAGGTCAATGGCAGCATTCCCATCCCTCTTAGATTATCCTTTCGTCCCCCAAACGGGATAATAAAGTTATTTAGGGAACAGAGTTCAGCTCAAATTTCATATGGACGACGGAGAAGATGACGCTTACTTAGTTGGAGTTAATTAAATAAGACCCCAAGTTTGTTTGGAGTTTGAATTATCTCCTTTGGGCTCTTCCTTACCATGCGATGGAGACTATAAAGTTTTTAGGTTCAGGAAAAGTTGTGCAACTTTTCTTGTATGTCCAATCTCAATCTCTCTGTGGTTAAGTTAAGGACGCAAATGGAACAACGAACTGTTAAGTTAACAACTGTATTCGGTAGTTGGGAGTAAGTTTTTTTGAACAAATTTTCCAGTCTTGGTCAAGATGGCACTTTGCCCGTGTAGGAGGAGAAAATTACGTATGTTATATGGTTGAAGTGTGAAATAGTTTTGAATGACATTCCGATGTGTGCATGACAGGAAATTGGCCTTTGGAGCTCACCAGGAGTTGACTGGGGGCGGCATTGTTGAGATTATGTCTTCGTGATTTGTGCATATGCGTAGGCAGGCTCTGACCTAATTCTGAGAAAAGTTGGGCTTTACCTTGCCGAAAAAAACTAGTTCCACATGCGTTTCGAAAGCAATCCCCATTAGCACATAAAAATCCTGCTCCAAGATGGACTCTGCAACACATTGCCTCGCACTGCCGTCAAACACGCTTCTTTAGACTGACACTCCCGCGGAAAGCAACTCAATACTCAAAGCACCGTGTGAATCGATGAATGATGGAAACAATCACGCGACACAAGGTGCTCCCCTTCTACTCCACTCACTCGCAACCAACTTCGCGCTGAATGGTAAATCGAGGGCTTTACAATCCCACTCCATGAAAACCTGCCCCCACCTGTCTTGGTGTATCCAAACGACTTGCGACTTGCGAATGCTGAAATTTTCCTTAATTTACCGGTTAATTTGACTAATGCCAACCATATAATACGTCTATTGGTGGTGTAAAAGGCGCACTGCCACAAAGGAATGCTGCCAGGTGTTTGGTTAATGTGTTGACTCTTAACTGTTGACGGCTGCCAATTTCGCACGTTGGCATAAGCTTCTCTCTAAATTTACACCCGCGGCGGCTTTGTGCTATCAAATTACCAGTGCGGTGAACGTTTCCCCTGTTTTGTTCGAGCACACAGGGTGGGTTCCGTAAGTGAGTTGCCGAGTGCGTGCGTTAGGCTAGCATAAGAAGCCCGTCAGTATGGTTTCATATGGAGTTCGCGTGATTTCGACACGACACGCCGACATGCCATTAGTGTCTGTTGACTGAAATCATTTAGAGCGGGGGATTTATGACGAACTACGTCTCTTTTCATTAAGTCTATGACTAAGAGGGCAGACACTATGTTATGAGTTATGCACCCATTCTGCGCATGCAATAATTAAACGGGAAGAACTGGGTTATTCCCAAGGCAATGTGACGAAATTCTCCCTCTCCCTAATCCGAAGATCCCATCGTACCTGTTACTCGGGCACTCAAGAAGACCATGGTGGTCCATAAAATCCAGTCAAGGGTGCATAATACGTTTATGGCGTGCAGAAGTACGACATCTCCATGCACTTCCATCTCTGAAGGGATCTCTACCCTCGGGGTAGCAGCACGTCGCCGTCGCAGCGTCGGTGTCTGCCCTCATTGCCGATGCCGTAAACGGTGATACGCCAAGTCACTTGTGTTCACCTTATCACTTGGATCAAAGTGCAGTAAAGTAAAGTGAATCATCCTCGCTAGCATGTGGCAGCTTCTTGTATTTATTCCCCTTGAAAGAAACGGAATTTTGCTTCACACTGTTCACTCACGGTTTCAGTGCTGCCGCATTTGGCTAGTCGATTTTATTGATTGCGGTGATAGGGCACCAAATTAGATAGGTTTACAGGGCCACCCAAGGACACATTAATCAACGCTTCTAAAACCGAAATCCGCGTTAGCTCAATCACAATCCACCAGCGATTAAGCCCCATCTTCGGAGCAAAGTCCCAACTCATCAATAAGATCAACGCGCTGCTTGCGAAGGATAAACGCGCAAAAGAAAAACACTCGACAACTCCTCTCTACGAAATAATCTGTTGGTCCTTCAACTTTCAACAATTGACTTGGCCGGTGAGCCGTCAGCCCTAATCCTTGGCTATCAGTTATATTTAACTGGCTGAATGCCAACACAAAGCCAACCCCCTCCCCTCCATCGTAGTCGTTCTCAATTTACAAAGCAAACTTTGACCAGGTGTATTAATACATAGCAAGGAGTCAGCCTAACAAAAAAAAAATACGTACGAGACAAGTAAACTTTTCATCAGCCACAGAGGGGGATGAAGCAAAAAAGAGATGGAAGACCGCACTAGAGCAGGTGAGGTAAGTCCATTGCAACCACCTGCTCTGACAAAATAGGAAAAAAAGAAGAAGAGGAAACCAACTCAGCACGGACAACAAAGCCACACGGATCTCGGTGGATAGACTGGGCTGTGCCGTTTGCCCTTTTCTTGAGAATAAAACGTCTTCCTGTCTCGCAGCCACCCTCTCCTTCAACAATAAGAGGATTTGCGTGGCCTTAAGCTTAATATTTTGCCTTGCAACACATTTGCAACATTATTGTCATCATCTTCTTCTTGGCTTTCGTCTTAAGGACTTTTGTCGGAGGTGTGCTAAGATATATAAGGGATTTCCGTTTTTCTTTCTGCCAACAGGATGTGCTGGAGTTTTTTTTTTCTTCTTCCGTTGGGCGCTTTTGATCTTGAGAAACTCAGGCCACTTTCACCGAATTGATACCACAATAAACGGTAGAAGTAAACGGAATTGAGGAGCTCTTGGCTTGTGGTCTATAGCTATACGGGGGTTGCTTAACTTTCTTTTATTTAAAAAAAAGGAGTGAGAGATTCCCTTAAGCTGCTTAAGTTAATTTTTTGAAAGTGTCCAGACGGTTAGGGTTCATTAACATTGCAAAAAGGGGTTTGGAACAAATTTACTTAGGAGTTCGTGTGCAGTGGGAAGGATCTTGGGGGATTATTCTCATTAGGTCAACACTTTTTCCAGCAGTCGCAATGAGTTTGGTATACTTACATTTTTTTCAGGATAATGGTCAGCAGCTGTAGTTCAGTGAATAAATAGTTGGCAACCATACAATACCCTTGGATTAGCTTCTCACAACTTTTCATTTGCATGAGACTTTTTTGACGAATGGCGAAGGAGGTCAACGAAATTAGGAGCTATTTTTAGGAAGATTGGAAAATACTGAGCTTTTTAAATATATTAGCTACCTTATGCAAACTAATTGCAAAAAAAGGGGTGCTGTAGGTATGATTTTGGGGTAGCTCACATTTCTTCATAACAACAGGGGGGCTGCCAACTGGAGAACGTTTAATGGAACCGTGTCTTACATAGTCAGATCCCATTTCTATAGTTAATATACAGGGGGACTACTGACTTGACAACTTCAAACTTTCAGTGTGAACCCACCCTTAAACCGATTACTCGAAGGAACAACTTTTACAAATATTTAAAATTTACTGCCAAAATTCCGAATCGGTGATCGCAACCGAGCATTAACGTCAATTTTCATCTCAAAATCATGATCAGCGACGAAGCGCATTTTTGGTTAAACAGCTTCGTCAATAAGAAAAATATGCGTGGACGTCACCTAATATTTGAAAATAAGTTCGTTTAAAAATTTTTGGTTGCTTTGCAAACAATAACTAGCCCTTTCGAATTAAACTTTTTGTCTCTTTTACACGCAGCTGCCTTTTCAACATGATTGGGGACGTTCAAGTATCTAGTTTAGTAAGTCTGACAGCTGTCTCACTAAGTGAATCTCGGTTTTGATTGGTCGAAATCGGTCATGAGAGCAGCTGTTTCAGTTGACGTTTATGGAGGGGTAGCCGACGAATCTTGTCAAGAAATTCGTGACTGAGTACTAAGTTGACAGTTCTTATATGTGGCTGACGTAGAAAACGTGACGTTCCCGACCAATCTTGTTTTTGCGTTCAGGTTGCATGTTATCCAGACCAATCTAGTTGACTTAAGATAACTATAAATGAGAGAGACAAATGAAGCGTTATACGGGCTTTATAAAGAACCGACTACCTTACACGTTACACCCCCCAATGTAGCTCCTCATCTCACGCTCACACTCTCAGAAGTAAACTTATCTACTGTCCATCCTTAGGATCCGAATGCTAATCAGAGTAACGTCTCCCTGTTTGAAAGTGTTCTCCTAGCACATCCAGTTAAAAAAAAAATTAAACCGCTTCCGCGCTGTTGCATTCACTTACGCATACTCCAGTTACATAAGCTCTCACATAGATGTAAATATAAAGAAATTTCTCACAATTTACACTTTTTAGCTCGCAAATAGATTTCTGTCTTACCGCACAGGCGAGCTGTCATAATGGATGCAAATGAACTTCAACCATAACTGACAGACGGCAACATAATGTTCCATCCACACACATACACGCCGTGCACACTCAGAAGCAGAAACAGCGCGTCTTGCACTTCCATTGTGGTTATTTTCATTTTAAAATATTTATTTCACTGCCTGTCGGCGTCGGTCTCTTACAAGTGCGAATGGAATTGCTAAGGAGATGGATGTGCAACGTGTTCCCTCCCCCTCCCCGATTGTGCACAATAAAATGTGGAAAATGCTTTCTAAAATGGAATTCCTTAGTCATAGTTGCACTATAGCATATCTCTGACGGAATTTATGACATTATGTAACGGCATGAGATTGCGTTATTCAAAATTACCTCTTAATTCGAAATGCAAGCACGCATGGAATTTTCCCAGTTGAATTCTTCCGTGGAAATCGGTTAAACGAATTCGAGCCCAAATTAGCCATTTAAACCGTTAGGGGATATCCCCTCGTTATTCGTTGCGAAAGGTTAAGTCAAAGCATACCCCAGCGATTAGGAAGGTTAACAACAAAAACTGTTTGTGTCTTTGGAATCGGCACGAACCACAAATTGATGATGTGACGATCTGGTCGGTATCGCCCAATTGAATATTCAAATCACATAGCTTTACCTTCGGCAATTGTGCTGACCCAAGTTGAAAGCAAATAGTACAGAGTACACCCTAAAGTGGGTAACAATATGCTCATCAATGGCTACCATCTCGGACATTCTCCGAACAAAAGGTTGTCACACACTAAAATGGTTCGGCCACTTAATCTGACCCAATGTGTATCCTGCGGAAATGGCATGGATGGTGATGGTGATGGGGTTGTGAAAGACGTTTATTGCCGGTGGACGCACACACAAGGAGAGAGAGAGAGAGAACTCTTGGCCAGAGGGTGACTGACACAACGAATGGAAGGGGAATGGGAGTGTGATAATCTCTCTTTTTTGTTCAACTAAATGGGATAATGAAGTGATTACACAGATACGTTTCTGAACTTTAAAGTTCCTGCTTCCTGTCCTGTCAACGGAGAAGTTGATGTACTCTCCGCTCCGGTGCTGGGGGTTAATTAAGCAAGGGCCGACCAAAGTTAGTTGGACTTTTCTTCGTCGTCGAGTCTCATTACTTGAACAGAAGTGGAAAGTTGATGATCCTCGGAAAGTTCTGTTATGGTTTGGCAGGGGTTTTGGTTTTTATTATTTAAGTTATGTTGATGAATTTAGCACGAGTTATGAACTCATAAGTGGTTGGCAGTTTATGAAATTATACTCAGAGTGGGGTAGTCGTTTGATTGCCGGTGGGTGGGGATTTTTAAATTCAAATGTGGGAATTTAAAAATGAGTTTAAAAAATTAATCGTCAGTAGTTAGCTGTTGGGCTCTCTTAAGTGGGTTGATTTTACCTTTGGTTTCATACTCGTTTTTGTTAGTAAAATAATTGCCAATGCACCTATTTTCCAGAAGCATTATTCTGGTGCGGGAAGTCATTTAAGGAAATTGTTCTCTCGTTTGGTATAAAGCTCATAAGAATCAGTTTAAAAACAACGCGGCAATCAGTACGACAATAAACTACTGTAGTCCCTTGCTGTTATCATTTTAAATATAGCCTAGGTCGTGGAACTGCATTTCCTGGAATATATACTATCTGTCTGGTTTCAGCAGCAAAGCAGTCCCAATCTTTACCAATATCGTTGACTTATTTGTCATAACTTTGGTGTTAAGTCCGATCATTTCGGTTACTTGTCAATTCAATAACAAGCGGGGCTTATTTGCGTCCCACTTCGAAGTCCAGGCCTTTGTTTTCAATTTTATTTGTTTTTCTTGACATAATTTTTTTTAATTAACTTGAATTAGAAAAAAGAACAAACAAAACTCCTACCGCTTCCATTCGCCCGATATGACACGATGTCACATCCCAGCATATCTCACTCCTTTGATCCCACATCGTTTTGCTGAAGGGGCTACCTCTTATAAGGATATGTTTCTCTCTACCAATATATCCTCCAGCAAACAGTACCAGATTCACCCGGCAAGTACTCGTAATAAAAGAAACATCCTTAAAAAATTTCCTTTCATCCGAAGCCGAACACAAAATCAATTCATTTACAACCTCTTTATTGACATTGGCTTTTAAAAGATATTACATCCATCTTGTGTCACTTGAAGCTGTCTATACTAGCTCCTAATGTAGATACATCCATCAATATCAATCAATTCGTCTTCCCCGACGAGCGTCAAAGGCAAACAGGAAAAAAACTACCCACACATACACTTAGTCAGCCTATACCCACATAAATATGAATCTTTTCCTTCCCACCAATTGCCAAGGCATACCACCCAACGACTTCATCGCCAAGGAGTCAAGGAACAGGAAAAAAAAAACACCTCCGACTTCATTTCGATTCGTTTCCTTTTCATCTTCCATCCGAGAGACCATGCTGAGGATGGCAAAAGATTTGGACCACCTTTCGCTTCTATATCAATGAGGCGAGCGCGACTGAATCGTTCCCCCTCTATCGAGAGTTTTATAGCGTCGCCAACTTTTCAAGAAATCATATTCGTTATTATTGGCACGTCCTTCGGGTGTGGAGCGCAGTGTAAGTGAGGCTACGTAGCGTGTATAGCCTTTGTGCCATTCTCCTCAGGTAATAGAATTTAATATACTTCCGCTGGAGTAATTCTCGGGAAAGTAGAAACGGAACTTGTGCGCGGCATACAGAATTCACATTCACAGATGCTCACAGATTGTTGCTGATATCATAGCAGAGAAGGTGGTGGCGATAGGTATCTCAGGCGAAAATGTACATCAGCAGACACCGCTTCCGCTAGAACAGAAGGGTTGCGATTGTTTTTTCCCTGAGTTTCAGTTTTTGTCGATGGTTTGGTGGGTGAGTTTTTGTTAAAATGATTGGACTCCGTCACAGTCATATATGGAATGTTCTTCCGTTGACCAATATTCTAAATTGCAGCGCCTGTGAGCAAGGTTTAGTTTATAGAGACTTCCCATTTAGTCGTAGTGGGCAATCTATTGAAAGTACTCTTCTATTTTATATCTTAAGGTCTTAAGCCACCAGTTACTGCCGCTTATACTTGTAAATAAATGTTCATCATGCTTTACAAAGAAAGATGAAAATGTTGAATACAGCGAGCGAAATCTTTAAATTTATTACGTCCTTTAAAGCAATTTAAGGAGGATGTCAACCAAACCGATTCCGATCATAAGAATTGTTCAATTGGTTGATAGTATGCTCACATTCTTGAGCCGAGGAGCTCATCATCTCCATTCTCTTGGCTCTGTAGCTTTGCCTCGCTCATGCCCTTATTTCTCCTTATAGTGTCTATTTGCAAATTCTACCAATAATTTAAGCTTAATACGAGTATATCCGTCCCACTCATAGTAGTAGCCTTCGAGCTGTAACCTGTTTTGTCATATAAAACAAAACGGCGGAAACATCCAAACGATAGTTCTTCGAATACAGCTGTCCCCTTCTTACTGATTTCAATGAAACTACTTGCTGTTTACCCATCCTTCGTCGAGGTAATGCTCTTGTTACAAAACCAATAAACTCTGTGTACCATACCTCAGCACGTCAGACATTGACAAGTGCTAAGAAAATTACAGTCGATTTTCAAATACTTTCCAATCGTATTACCAGTTTACTTAATTTCGCCTCTTCAAGTTTCTAATGAGTTCCAAAATAAATTGGGGTCAATGTGAAAGTCCTGCCCACAGTCGGCAATGTAATGAAACTTTTCCAACTTTCTCACCTTTGATCAGAGCCCCGTCGAAGCGGCACAAACAAACGACAGGTACAAAACCAAATTATGGAATTTCCTTCAATCCGATTATGCAATTTTCAAAAAAAAAAGCAGAAGAAAAAACCAGAATCAAAGAGAATTGGGAATAAATTCGTTGCTTTCCTTTGTTGGGGGGGCGGGCGGTAAGGAACGTCCTTTCGGCGTTGTTGACAGGAGTGTCGCATGGAAATAACCTTGTTATCGCCTCCAGGGCGCTGATGGAGACCGAGAGAAGATGAAAAAGAGCGTCCCCCAAAACTGAATGTTTCCTTCGACAAAGTCTCGGTCTTTGCCAGTATCTTGGGAAGCTCCACGAGTATAGTCATCATCATCATCATAGTTGTCGTCCAAAAACATCACACGCTACAGCCAAAAGTTGAGATTGCATTTGCCACAAGTTTTTCTTATCTCGTCTCGTGCGCTAAGAAGACTCTTCGGTCTGGGCGTCGTTGTCGTCGTCGTCGTCGTTGTCGCCATTGAGGCAAAGTAGAGGCAAAGGCAAACGCAAAAAAAACGTTTTTCCGTCTGATTGAACAAATAGTAGTAGAGGAACCCCCAGGATGGAGGAGGCGCAACGTAAGCAGTTCCCAGGGAGAGAAACTTTGCACAACATCATTTACCAGACAACGTCGGCGATGACAACGACTATACGACGGCGAAGACGATGACAAAGGTCACCAGAGGAAGCACTTTGTTTTTATGGGATTTCGCCACCCGTTTGGTGCATTTATGTCATTTGCGATACCGTAGATCTGTAGATTGCGCTGGCGCTGGTGTGGGACCTTGGTCCTTCGCTATGCACTTATCATGGGTTTTTGCCTTCTGATCATCCGGTTCGCTTCTTCGTCCTCGGTATGCGGCGATATCACACCTAATACATGCGATAGACGAGGAATGAGTTTCTGAAGTTGCAAGCTGCACACAGCACACAGCGTACACTTGAGCGGAATACAAAGTGGTCGCAGCAGGGCCAAGGGACAGATCCTGCTAAATGTTATGGGCTAATATCGGAAAGTTTTCCAATATAATCAACGCGCAAAGAAGTCGCCAACTTTACACATTTGTAGAAAATGCTCTGAGAGATTGTGTAAATTGACCCAATGGAGATTATTATTGTTATGGCCAAGTTAAAGTTTTACGGATGATTTAGGGTTATTACGGTCGAAGGAAGGGGATATGTATTATTTTTTTACCCCCTTTTTGTTATGACAATCTGCTGAAGATATGATGATGTGAGCGACACTAAACAAAGGCTTTAGATCCTTAATCATACACCACCTCCCACTGAGTGAAATATCGCGTTAAAAGCCACCACCATATGGCGCAAGCCAAGTCTTCACTTCAGCTGTTAACACCTCGACATGATGTCTAAGTAAACCAACACGGCGCTCCCATTTAATTGTCCTGCTTCTGACACACACGCACTCGGAGCTGAAATATAGCACCAGGCAACTGGAGTCGTCGTAAATTTACTGCCTCAACTGTGTACTAGAAATCCACCAGCACACCGAATGGCATCTACAATTAATTTATTCCTTACACTGTCCTTAACAATTGAATAGAGGGATCTGGGCATTAGTCACGTATTGTTCGACTGTCACGATGATGAAGTTTAAATCGATATACAACATCAGCCGGACATGGTACGTTCGTCCTGTACCATTCAAATAATGCATTCGGTGTTCAAATGCAGCCGGCCTGAAAAATGGACAAGTAGGTAGTTCATCAAGAGGAGCACAGTTGATTACAACATTTTCCATCGTGACCAGTACGAAGGTACCAAGCTGTGGCCTAACAATTAATAGAGGAATTCGAATCAAGGGTGGTTCATGTTCGTGTCCTTTCTTGCATTCCCATTTGTGTGTATTTACGTTGGTGTTACACCGAAAGAGTGTGCTTTTCATTTATGAATTTTCATTTAAATGCAACGAGGAAGTACCTTGAAATTGATTGGTATAAGGACGAGTTTCGTTTACTTACGATTATTCAGGAAAAACGTTTTTCTCAGCTTAGTCCTGAGCTGAGGAACGAACCTTCGAGAATGCCTACTTATGATGCCGGTGAATGGGAGTGATAATGACCTCCGTCAACTAGGGCGAACTCATCAAAAATTTATTTTGAATTGTGGGATCATTTTTTGAAAATATTTTGAATTTTCCGTACCAAATTTTTCGGAGAAAGTCGATCTTTTGAAAAATTGTGCCCTGCAAGGGTAACTAATGCTCAGCTTTAAGAAAAATGTTTTTGTTTGTATCTAGCATGCACAGCTTAAAGATGCGCCTTCGCTTTGCCAACTTACTTAACTTTTGAAGGCGCTACAGCCCGAGGCAAGTGTCTTATTTTCCATGTTCAAGTAGGAGACAGCGGTGCTGTGAAATGGGCAGGGGTGCGTTACACCAACTCCATTTCCAAGGTCGAGTTCATTTCAAGACATGATGCTGAGCCGGATATTGGTCTGGAAGCCAGCCAAACTTAGTTGTTTGCCTGACAAAACCTCGTGGGAATCGTCGCTCTTCTTCAATAGGCAATTGTTTGTCCGCAAAAATCTTACGAACTATTGCACCGATTTACAAGATTTCTTTTTTAAAATGTATAAAGTAAATGTGTGCAGGTTTTAGGCTACTTTTGTTTTAAAAATACAGCTTTTTTCATTTAACAAAATCAAAAAAGCAAGCGTGGGTCCACGTATACCCTCTTGCTTCGTGCTCATTATTTTGGAAAAGGTTTGTTCGACCAGTGGAGATTATTCCATATGTGTTAGTTCGTCTGCTTTTTTTGGGTTATTTTTTTTTTATTTGAACTAGGACTTGGGAGGTTTATGTCGCAATTATTATTTAACCGCACCCCGTTACGCGCACTTGAATTGGAAGTAAATCTGCGCAATGTTTCTTATTTCATTGCAAGACGATTCGTGGGTCGACTCTTATTTCTATTGCTTATCCTATGTCTTTCTCGAAGGAGTCTTTCATATAGAAGCAAATTTTTCATTCGCTTACCAGGCCAATCACAGTAAAGCCTTCTCACAATTAGCTTATCTGCGAGAGCTCAGTTAAAGTCCAAATGAACATCTCTGTCCGACGGCTTCTCAACCAAGAAACTTCTCCAATTACCTCCGCTTAGTTGGTTCTATCCCATCTCAACATTTTAGTTTATTTTGTTAATCCCTCTCGACCGCATTGTCCTTCCCGAACTCTAAGCCTTTTCGCTAAGAATGTCGGCCTCAGCTACTCGAACGCTCCATAAAACACATGTCGTCCAATGTCTTTCTATGATCCGGCATAAGTTCAAAAGCCAACCAGACTCCGGAAACTACATGACAAAAGAATCAGAAGAACAATCCACAGAGAAAAAAACCCCATCCGAGACTAATTCGCAGTGTTAAATGTATCCGCTGTTAATTCTTCGAAATGGAAACCACTCCCCACTCCACAAGACGACCTCGCACACACATCTACTAAACAACACCGACTGAAATGAAATCACAAAATCAAATTAGAAAACTTTGCCAATTTGTTAGCCTTTCTGCATGGGCAACGTGTGTGTACAAGGACTACGACTCCATTTGGATGGGAAGACTTTTATACTCTTCGCTAATTACAGCAAAAAAAAAAAAAAACAAAGCTGGGCCAGAAGAATATGAAAGAAAAGTGGACTACAGTTGAAGACAGTACAGTGGCTGTACAGTGGCTGTACCCAAAAAGGTGCAAAGGATATAAATTCCGAAAGAAACATTCCGAAGGTAAAACCAATTGAATTTGCCGCCAGTGAATTGAGGGAAATGAATATCAGAGGTAATATACTGCGCGGTCTATGGAGCCGTTCCAAAATTGGTCCTGCATCGAGTTTAATGTTCCATCTGCTCGTTTGCGTGCCACACACAATATATACACCGCCGAGGAGCATCGTTTTATTATACCCAACTAAGCAGCTAACTCCATTTTGCACAGACAAAAGGTAATTGTTAACATCATAGACACAGACACACAGTGAGAGAGAGATATATGCTCCCAGGCTCACATGACTATAACGCTTCGATATTAGAATCTATTGGCAGGATTCGTAAACGACCTTTGGTCTGACGTATAATATCCTTATGGTATTTAGAAGTAATTTTCGCACTCAATTTCGCCAGGGCAAAGGATAGCAAATTAAGTTTTCCGGGGTCTTAAACAATTACAAGATGTTCAGTAAATTCCCTGAGGTGTGATAATTGCTATTAAGGAGCTTTTGCTTTCCACAGTCAGCTAGGATTTTCATTACCACACATGAACCTGGCATAAGGTTAAGGACTTTAAACGTTAGCAAAGCGGTACGTGTAAGCAAGAGAGTGCTGCTTACTTGAGGGGAGGGTTTTGTATCCAGGCATGGAGTACACGGCCAACAAGATATCAAAGCGAAGTAGAATTGTATTCAGAATGGTCCCCTGGATAGGTGCGAATAAATTGTGTACGACCATAGTTCTCTTGTCAATTGTAACAAAAAGGGTTGATAGAAATTCAAGCTGAAATGAAAGGTGACTCACTGATACTGACGAAAAAAAAACGCCTTTTAGCGTTGGTATGTATCGATTCCAGTCAGAGGCTTGGGTCCCACCAGAATTGGGATCTTGAATCTCTCATTGTGTGATCTTGGCAGTTACTCGCCGAATTCAATCCAAAGTGGAATCCAAATGGAATATTCTGCAACATGCTTGCTGTATGGAAACGTTGTACAGGGTGGCGCAAAATTAATCATCCAATATTGTTTTTGAATTACTTTTTTACTAAATAAAAAAAACTGATTTTGATTGATGGAAATCTTTATTTGGACCTTAACATTTTTTTTTCTGTTAAGTTGATATCAGTCTAGTGGCTGCCGCCAGTGTTGACACACATTTGTGTCCGTTTTTTCGCATTTGCCATAACTTTCCGGTGATAACTGTTCGCATTCCTCTCGAGTATACTCCTTCAGCGAATGCAATTAGCCCCAAAGAAAGCTTAAAGTGGATTTATTGGATCTTCTTGTATCATACACTCGGATTTCCAATGCCCTTAAAAGGAAGTTTTGCTTATTGATGTAACCGCTTACCTGGAAAACCGCCTCGTTGCTCATGACACCACCGACCGATTACTGGTAAAAAAAATCGACACAATTATTCCACGCTCTTGCGGAGTAGGTATAGCGCCCCATTGCTTGTCTGTTTTATTATGCGGCTGTCTAGTTCAGAAATGCGAAATATGATAGACGTACGATGCCATTTGCAAGATCTTCCGATAGGGTGATTAATTTTGCTCCACCTTGCATAAGAAAGTCTTGATTTCATTTCACCTACCTTGATTTTACAAACAAAGTTACAGAATAAGTAGTCTGCCATAGGATCGGGTATAGATCACCATCAAACAACTCACCCATAAAGCTCTCATAGACATACAGCTCATCCATGAGACAACTAAGCTTCCAGAGAACTCATCTTTCGGACTCATTTATCATCCACAATCATTTTCGGGATGGGTGGCCCACTTCCTTCTGTTGGTTTGATTAGAATTTCAAGAGCAACATCAAATGAAGTCAGCAGAATTTTAAATATCCATTCCCAGTGGTAGGAACTTTTCTTAAATTCCAGACGCATGTTTACATCACACAGAGCTGTCTGTCGCGTTTATTTATTTACGACAAACAAAATCGAACACAAATTTCCAATCCAACTTGTGGTTAACCTCTACCTCGATTACCCCCAGCCCCGACTCTAAATTGATATTCCAAAGCTAATGGAAGTCATTTCAGTGCATTCGCTTCGAAATCACTTCAAGCATCCTCTTGGCTTCTTGCCAATATTAAGAGTCTTCTCCAGCAAAAAAGAAAAGAAAAAAAATTCAGTCAACTTACATTTCTATATTGCATGGCATGGGAATGGGAGTAGGAATTCATTTTGTGAGTTGCTGAAACACCCAAATAAATTGTGGCCACTCTCCCACATATTGCACATAGAGGAGTCTCTATTTCTCTCTCTGTAGTCTGTCTTCCAACTAAATTCCTTGGCATCTTAACGTGACTACTTATCTATGATAAATTGTTTTCTAAGTAGGCAAGATGAACTGAAATCAATTCCGTGAAGGAATTCTCTGCTTTTGTCAGAGAGACTAGCACACATTCTTTGTAATCGTTTTGTCCTTCAACTGAAATGTCCTAAAAGGCGCACATAGACGAAAATAATTCATGTAAGCCGGGTAGAGATTCCCTCTGCTCTGGGGTGTCCTCATTGTTGAACTGCCTTCAGACGGTCTGTATATGGTGGTGACGCCAATGATGTGCCGGAAGCAGAAACAAAATCAGTGAAATCCTTTACGAAATGCCTCTTCGAGGAAGTGTGTTCATTCCGCTTATTTATGTGAGATGGAGATGGTGTTTATTTTTCTTCCAGAAAGAGAAATGGAATTAAGTTGGTCCTCTCGTCCTTGAGTGGGGTTTCTATTAGCAACGTCTTTAAAATGTGGAAATAGTTTTGGTTGAGCTTACGGTGCTGTCATCCTTCATCCACACACTACAGGATGTAAATTCGTTGGAATTTGGTCTGTCTCTATCTGAAATTCAAATATTTTGCTTGTGTTCGGATAAAAGCCTTAAGATTGTTGTACGCCGAAATATTTTTTCTTGAGGAGAAAGCGTCAAAAGCAGTTTTATTCGGCTTACATCGGTGGACTAGTGTCAGCTTAAGACTCAATAGATTTAAATTGATTTAGATTTTAGATATACCTACATAAGAAAAACAGCGGATTATCCATTTTTTTGTATATCCGTTATACGGGTCTAGAAACTATTTTGTTTTTGGACTACCCAAATGGATGGCTATGGGACTTTAAAGCATTTTTTTCTAGCTATTCCTTTGATGGCCAGCCAATTGCTGCTATATGAAATGGAGCTATATGCCTATGAATTTTTAAATCTATTGGTTAGTTAATATTGAGGTCCCACGCATAAACGTAGGTATATTTCACAGCGAATGTAAGCGTTGGTGGTTCTTTTTATGATTTGAAGAGTCTCGCAGTCGAAACCGAAATTTTAAGTCCTGTGTTCCATAAAGCTCCTCCCAAAGTCTTATAAATGTGGGTTTGTACTCCGAGTTCACCTAAAAACTGGCATCAACTACAGGACATTATTTTAAAACTGCATATTTTATTGACTGCGTTCTTTCGCTTACAACCCGTTTCATTATCTACCCATTCTGCCTGTTGTTCTCTACTCCAATGTACTTTATTAGTTTTAAAACAAACACTTCCTTTGATTGACAAAAAAAAAAATAAATAACATGCTGTGACTTTTGTTGTCAAAACGAAAAAAATAATAAATCAAAACAAACGGAGAAAAAAGACTTCAAGACAGAAGAACTAAAGAAAAAGAAAAAAGCAAAGAAAAATGAACAAACACTCAAGCAAAAGTGCAGTGAACGTAAATAGAATGCCATCTATTTTCCTAAAGCCCTATTACGCATTCAAAAACGGCTGCAAAATACTATCAGCATCAAATATCAAGAAATCTGCCCTCCTCCCAGCTGAATCAATCGTGAGTACCTACCTACCTATTTAAAATGTTCATAATTACCAATCTCACCTCACACAATGATACACCACTTAGGAGACCAAATTCGCAAGAATGGTTGCGGATATGGTCAAGGGCCCCACCGCTCTTCCGACCCAAAATAGCGAGCAAGGGAATGTAAGACAAGAAGTCGACAATTTACCTCATTATCTCTACTCTGAACATCCCGAGCTTTTATTTATTTAAGCAGGTTTTCGTGCGCTAAATCCGAAACCAAGTCAACAAAATTATTGAATAATAATTAAAAAAAATATATATATTAGGAAAGAAATGAGACTGGGTTCGGATTCAGCTCGCGGAAAACTTCAAGCTGCTGTTATCTTTTGCATTCTACATCTACATTTGTTGAATTGTTGTTGTTTAGTTAATGCTTTTGCTTTCGTAGTTATTTGTTCCTATAATGAATTGTTGTTAGAAAATCGTTCTTTTATTAAATAGAATTTTCTTTTACAGAACTATATTTGCAATGCATTTCTTATTTCGAATAACATTTTATAGCTTGGTACTTGCCCTTCAAGTCGATGGGGATCCACTTCCACTTCAACTTCAACTTGTTCCTTTTTTTCAGCTAGGTGGGCTTACTTCAGAAATGCCTTAATGAGAAGGATTGCTGCAGCAGACCAGACAATTGCTCCTACACGAAATCCAGGACAGGAGTTATGTGCCTACGACTGCCTAAATCTTTTGGTAAGTTCATATAGAGATACCGAGCATGACTTTGGAAAATACTTGAAAGAGCTTTCTTCTATTTCAGGTTCTGAAGCTGGCGCGTCTTCAGAGGACAGCGGGAGCCTCCGGAAAAATGTTACGCAACAAAAAGCAGGGCAGCAAATCGACTCTACACTTGCAACTTCAGCTCCTACGCGAAATCCAGGACAGGAGTTATGTGCCTACGACTGCCTAAATCTTTTGGAAAGTTCATATTGAGATACCGAGCATGATCTTGGAAAATACTTGAAAGAGCTTTCTTTTATTTCAGGTTCTGAAGCTGGCGCGTCTTTAGAGGACAGCGGAAACCTCCGGAAAAATGTTACGGAACAAAAAGCAAGTCAACTCTACAGTGGCACCTCCAGCTCCAGTGGTCAAGAATTCTGTCGATCAGACGAATGGTCGAGAGTAAGTTTCGTTATCCTCCTACTTTTATGTAGGCCATCATGTATTGCCGCAAGTAAGATTAATTATTTTTAATCCAATATTAAAGTTTAGTTCAAACAGCATTGAATTGTTTATAAATATGCTCCTCTTATTTTGGAAGCGTGGGAAGCGCATCTGCCTCCCGGTACCACATCAAACAATGGGTGGAGTAAATGCATCAAATTAAAAAGAAACCAAATGGTACAGTTTAAATTTTATAATACAGGGTGGCGTGAAATTTGAGAAATCTATGATGGAAAGACTCAGCGCACAACAAAGACCAGAAATTGATCAATTTTATGTTGAATGTTGGCATTTGCTTATTCAAGCATGAAGCCCACATCGAACTTATTTTTCATTTTCGATTGAGCCTAGCCTAGCAACAAGGAGCTGTCTTTGATCTTCCACTGTACTGCAAAAATCTCATGCAGTTTGAAATGATGTGAATATTGCTCTGATGCAAGCAAGTATTGAGGAAGACCCCGAAACTTCCACCCAGGCGACGTTCTCAGCAGTTGGTGATGGCTAGTCGGTCTTTGGAAAATTTTTACTGCAGTTACACCTTTTACCATATTAGATTCAATGGTTTCGCAACTTTAAATAAAGGAGCTCGTCCATCCATGGCTTATATCGCGTTTTTTTATTTTTTTTTTATTTCTACTGGGCCATCTCGTTTGCCCGATATAATGGAAGCAGATTTTTTTTTTCTTAGGGCAGGGTTATGTCAATACGCCAAGAGCCAAGTAACACCTTAAAAACAATATCCCAGAAGAAGTGAGGGCGCAATGACCTGAACATTTAACTTACATTTTTAACAGCTGAGTCCTGAGCGAAAAGCCTGCTTATATAGCTATTCAAGAAAAGTTCATCGATATTCCTTTCAAACCCTTGTACCCAGACACTCGCCAGAGCTTTCCCTTGCGATCAGATTTGAATTGCATGGTGAAGCAGTGGATTTGCTAAATTTCGGGTAGGTAGGCAAAGTTTGAACTCACGGCTCTTCGTCCTAGTACATTATCCCAGGTTTACGAATCAATTTTTAGCGTTCTATAGCTGAGAAAGGTCTAAACATAGAAGCTTCTTCCCACAAGTCGATTTCAGATCAATCCGTGCACCTTATATGACAATGGTGTGAATTATTTTCCAATTTTCTAGCAAGGATTTACTGCCAAAAAAGCTAGTCGCACAGTCCTTATCCAATCTGGTTAGGCAGCTGTATATGTTAAGTTAGATAAGTGAAGAAACCTGTACCCGCCACACTGATCTGATACGGTGTGATGCCCCTTGGTAGATAGCTGGATAAATCGGGGTTTTGCCTAGAGGAACTTCCTGAGCCTCGAAATCTCGGAAGTTCTTCCCATAATAATTCTACTATAGCAGAAACTCCTTCGTCGGTATATTTAAAACCACAACTCACCCGTTTATGTCGCTGATTTCAATGGATTGTTATTCTGTGCACATGATATCAACGAATTTTAACGATTTATACAATCCTTCATTTCAATATAGCACTTGCTTAGTTTATAAAAATATTTCTCAACTGATGTACAAAGAAAAGCAATAGCGTCATGCCTGACATCCGCTTTCAGAACTAAGACGAAGAGCCTCGCTTTTTGGCCTTTTTCATGTACGCCAAAGTCAGTGATCACGTCGCTGGCAAATTGCCGCATCCATCATTGCAGTAGACTCAGAAGCGCGAACAATTCCTCTCTTCCACCCATTACTGAGTGTGCTACATCCTGACATATGATGCAGCAGCAGCAGCAACTGCTCCTGCCTGATGCACTGGCACAGCATATATTTTGCTGGCTGAAAAAGAATAATGCTTACCCCAACTCCACCTATCTATCGTCACGACAGCGGAACACAAAACCGTGTAAACCGCACTGCATTATGGCTGAGAAAGTTATCGGCGGAATTAATAAGGAGCTAACTTCAACTAATTTATGCCATCTGCCAGGGATGTTATGTCTTCGGGTCGCACGCACGCAGGGCGATGGGCGGGCCGCGGGCGTGCTAAACCCACACCATCTGGATTTATAGTGAATCCGCACATGACATGACAAGGGCGCTGCACTATTCTGACACCGCCAAGATAGATGGGAATAGTTATTGAGTTCTAGCTTTTTCGGTTGTATTTCGAGTGTGCAGTGTGGCTCGTAAAAAAATAACTTCACCAACGTGAGAAACTGAACAGAACAAGAAAGAGGATGATTCCTCGCAGTAGGGTTTAGGGTATGTGAAACTGACATAAAATGCGCTGGCAAATTGATTGGTTTTCATCGCCATTAGGATTCGGCGGCGAGGTGTGTTAATGGTGATTGATTTTTTGTTGTATACTACCTACCTACCTCTGCTTTCAGTGTTTTCAGCTTTCGAACACTTTTTTCAGGTTTATCAGGATCTCTTCCAGCGCCACACTGGCCGATTTAGTACAACACTAGCTGGTCATAAGTGAAAAAAATAATGTTGTTACTATAAAAAAAAATACCGGTAGGCTTAAAGTCATAGACCCAAATAACGAGAAAACACAAAAAAAATTTAATTCCGTTACTTTATCAATGGGAAAAATCGCAATGCAATGCATAATGCTTTGTTTACTCTCGATTTTGCCTTTCGCGCGTTTACAGGAAGTGTTTATAAAGTGTTATATTGAAATAAAAGTGAGATTATTATTTGAAGCAAATATGTCAGAGAATGCTGTTGGTAAATATTTTTAAATTCAGAGTATTTTTTTTATTAAAAAATAAGTAAAGCTCTGTCACTATGAACTAAATGTGGTACTACATTTTTTCGTAGTGACAAGCTATTTTT
This sequence comes from Cheilosia impressa, assembly GCA_948293265.1. Lineage (NCBI taxonomy): Eukaryota > Metazoa > Arthropoda > Insecta > Diptera > Syrphidae > Cheilosia > Cheilosia impressa. The sequence continues at coordinate 43,998,418 of OX411882.1, read as the reverse complement.
TTTTTTTTTCTTGGTCAATAAAAAAAAAGTGCGATAAAGTGACATCGTGAAACTTTTTTCATTTGAATATTGGATTATTACCTTTAAAATAATGCATAATTAAAGTGCCGAAACTCAGCGCAACATTCTGTTTTCTTCTCTTACAGGTACCAATCCGCCCTTTTCAGGGCGACCATTTCCTTTACGTCAAGAAGTTTTTTTGTTCATTCAGAGTGAAAATCTTTTGAAGTCATCAGTAACGGTTTGCGCTAGTGCTGCTTTGCAGTACGTGATGTCAAAAAAGTCCATAACCGTTCTTGATGAAGCTGCTCATAAAAAATGCATCGAATACAGTAAAACTTTTGTATCTCACCTTTTCAAAAAGTATAAAGAAAAAAAAATGTCACCAGAACGATTCTTAAAAGCTGAAGAGTTTTGGCTTCAAAAAGAATTCCTTATTCCATTGCCTGAAATTCATGTGCCAACAACTTCTAGACAAGGAAGACCGGAAAAGGAATTTAAGGAATGTGGAAACAGAGCTAAAAAACGAAAAATTCGAAAGCTTATGGAAAGATCGGCCGAAGAATTATCATTTGCTATTGAATCTAAGCTTAGAATAGAAGGAAAGCGTTCGAAAGCCGAAGTCGTAAAAAGGGTTGTCGAGTGTTCTCCTAAAACACTTAAAAAGCTTAAGAAACCTGAAACTCCGAATACGATCAAGCCATATACACCTGAAGAAGCCCTAGCCCTTATAACAGATCTGAAATTGACAAAACATCAATATAAGCAACTTTAAAAAAGCGCAAAAGAAAGAAATGCTAATATTTACCCAGCCTACGATACTATTTTAGAAGTAAAAAAAGAGTGTTATCCAACAAGTGATGCTTTGACTATAACCGAAACCTTATGTGAAGTTAAACTACAGCCATTGTTGGACTTGACACTACAACGTTTGTTTGCTGCACACATTGAAACTTTTGAAAACCAGCTAAAAAACGGTGATACTTTAGTATGTTCGTGGAAATGGGGTTCTGATGGTAGTGGAGGGCACTCGCGTTATAAGCAAAACTTTTTGGTAAATCCTGAGGCAAGGGATACTGATATTGTGCTAACATGCATAGCACCTTTAGAAATAAGTGAAGTTGGTTCTGGGACTGAAAATATATGGATGAATTCAAGAACATATTCTCCAAGATACTGCCGTCCAGTACGTTTTGAATTCGCAAAGGAAAATATTGAGACAATAACAAGAGAGTTCAACCGTATGGAAGCCGAAATTAATAGTCTAGAAGCCACAAGGGTAACCTTTAACGACAAAACTGTTTTAGTTAATCATACTCTGTTCAAAACAATGGTAGATGGGAAAACATGTAATGCTGTTATGGAGAACAGGGCTAGCTCAGTTTGCTATATATGCAAGGCATCTCCTAAGGACATGAACAATATTGAACTTTGCTTACAAAAACCTTCTGACACCACTGCCTATTCATACGGCTTACAAAGTCTTCATGCACACATTAGATTTATGGAAGCACTACTACATGTATCTTACAAAATTGATAATGAAAGCTGGCAGGCAAGAGGAGCTGAAGAGAAACTAGCAGTTACAAAAAGAAAAGAATTATTACAAAATAAACTTAGATCTGAATTAGGAATCTTAGTAGATTTTCCAAAACAAGGTGGAGGAAATACCAATGACGGCAATACGGCCCGAACATTTTTTAAGGATCCAGCAAAAACTGCTGAAATAATATGCTTAGACCCAAAACTGGTAGAACGTTTTTCAATTGTTTTAAAGACAATAACCTCAGGTCTGAAAATTGATACCAACAAATTCCGTACTTACTGTTTGGACACAGCAAAATTATTTGTTTCCAAATATAATTGGTACAAAATGCCTGTAAGTGTCCACAAAATTCTGCTGCACGGTGCTGACATCATTGAAAGCTTTCCAATCCCTATCGGACAGCTTTCGGAAGATGTCTAAGAAGCCCGTCAAAAAGATTACAAAATGTTTCGAAGTGCATTTTCAAGAAAGATGTCCCGAATCGCAACAAATACTGATGTGCTCCATACAATGTTGATATCTTCTGATCCTAAGATTAGCGAATTGCGACATCTACCAACCCGACAACACAAGATACCACCCTCTGAAGTCATGGAAATGATTTTAAATTGATTTATAAAACACGTTTCCAATCAAACATAATAAAAAAATTATATCCGAGTTAAGTCCATCTAATAATCCTAAAACGACCACTGTGAGCGGTCCTAAGATAAATTTAAATTAGCCTTGAAAAACCACTATCTTAAGATAAACGCACTTTAATTCGAGACACTCCTAATCGGGCTAGGAGGTACTAATCCATTTAAAGGATTTACAGCGCGTCGCTCATCATTCTTTTCAGCTTTCCCTCCCACCCCCCTTTGTGAACTGTCAACCGGCTTATATCTGTCCTGACTTTGTTTGTTTAATAAATTTCACTTCATTACCCAAAGACAATAAAAACGCTCGAATCTGAGTTGGATGGAAAAGAACTGAATAAATTTCAATAACCATACCCCAACCAAAAAAAGAAGAAGAAGGAAAACCAAATAGCTGAGCTGTCACAACTCATCATCAATGATAACACCGGCGTGGCCGGGGAGAATTCAACTTAAAGAACAAGAAAAAAAAACGTTTTCATGCTCTAACCTCTTAATACTGTAGCAGAATTTAAGGCAGAGAAAACGAAAAAAAAACCAAACCACGACGACTGGAAGAAGAACTGTAATCAAACCAAAGTGGCGAACAAAGTCAACGGAGAAACACACCCTCCGTCGGCATCAGACTTTAGTCAGGCAATTGAATATTTCCCTACTCGTTGGTCCTTGTGTGTGTAAATTTGATTGTTGTCCTGCTTTTGGGCGTTCTTGTGCCTAATTTTTCTCTTTACGGCCAAAGCGCCAGATATATTGGAGTTGTAAACATTCCTAATGGCTGCAAATTGAATTTTCCGCGAGAAGGATGATCCTTAGATGGCGATAGCAAGGACAACACGACAATGATGATGATGATGATGATATATTTATATTCGAAACCAAAATCTGAGGGATTTTCTGTAATTCCATGGATGACATTCTTTGCGCGCTCTCTCCCCCGCGCCCGGTGCGAAGTGAGAGTGAGAGTACCTACCCAAAAGGGAGGGTGTTGGTGGCGTATACTCAAACTCATTCCCCTTGGCGGGAATTCATGACTCTTGGGAGATTTTGATTAGGTTCTTGAATAATGCAGTGGTTACATTCACGCTCGGAAATTGGAATTAAGCTTGAGGGAAGAGATTTTTTTTTTGCAGGGGTAGGTAGATATAGCTGCTGCTGCATCTTCCACTCTAAGCGAATTGAATATTTAATTTGATTTATTTTTACGGTGTCGTCATAAAGCAGAAGGCCAAGGCGATCAGCTTGAATAGTTGATCAGGCGACATTTGCACAACGTGGATACCTATACAGAGGCGAAAGGAACGCTGTACCTAAACGCAATGCGATACGCGACCTTGTAAATTGTTTGCGCTCTGAAATTTGTATACCTACCTTTTTTTCAATATTAAATTTTCGGGCAATATAAAATGTGCTGTGCAACTTAAGATGGACAGGCCGACAGATTGGCGAGATACACATTGTATAGGTATAGCAATTGACGGAATCGGAATTGATAATATTTCCCTGAGAGCTTCTTCGTACATCTATCAAATCGGTCTTCGATTTTGGGCAGATGGTTAAAGAGTCTGATTTTAGAAATATACAAAACTGGCTAGACAAAGAGTTCAATTAAATTATAAGACCCGGAGGATTATTCAAGGCACGTGGCAGGGTGGAAGGGTTCAGGGTCTCGATTGCACCAAAAACGTCAAACCAAAAATTACCCGATATTTTTGTTGATATATTTGAAGCGTATCTTCAGGAAGACATCTTTCTTAAGCGTGGAATTAATCCTGCTGTCGAAATGTAAGGGAAATCCGAGCGATCCACTTGTCATTGCATTTATTTACTTGGTACGATAGCTTAGGTTCCTAACGAAAGATGGACACATCGTTTTATACCAGTGACTGATCCATTGCTTAAACGATCTTCTGGACAAAATAGGATCGGCACTCTGTAAGGCGAAACGTTTTTGTGTGCACAAAGAAATTTGCTTGTGTAACATAAAACAAAACATTCGTGCGCACGAAAACGTTTGATCGTTTCGCCTTACAGAATCTGGCCCCGGATTTCTCTCTGACTCACTTATTCACGCACCAAAAGCAATGGACGTTGTATATTGCTAAGAGACTATACAAAAAAATCTGGAAACAAATTCATTAATACAAATTAGCCAGATGTTTGCAAAGCGTAAATTCAAAAAACCATCCCTCAGATATTTCTTAGTCTAAATTATTCTCTCAATTGAGTACGATTTTAAAAATACTTGCCATTTCATGGAGGCATCGAGAAATTGCTAATGAAATCAAAATTTTCATCCCCATCAATGGGTTTGTTTTCAAGAATCATTCAATCAATTTGCCACACCTCCACCCCCTAAACAGACCGCACATTTACAAATGGCACACATCCACCCCAGAATGAATAACTCAACTCAGTTGTGGCAACGAGTTACGATACGAATTTCATTTAACTTACCCCAGCACAATTGTTTCATTTGAAATTCTATTTATTATATAATCGGCAGCTGCAACTACCGTAATGCTGCAGCTCCTCCTCGTTTTCCGTGTCTGTCTATATCTATTGGAACGTAACATTTAAATTGCTTGCCAAAGCGAAGTGAAGAGTCTCCGTTCTATGTACGGGAGTACGGACTACTGCAACTCAATTATTGTGCCAGACAATTATCAATCGGTCAGGTTTTTGGTTGCACCACACCGCTCTCTAAACTGTTCCGAAATTCCGATCATTCGTTCAAATCGAGAAAAGATTAGAGAACGATGCCATTGTCATCCTAGAAGGATGTGTACCTCACTACGAACGGGCGAAACAGTAAACGAAATAGCAAAACCACCATAAATGGCCTGATTCGATTATCGGTTGTGATGTTCACAGTACCTAGTTCTTGTCCATCGGCCGGAGAAGGACTTCAACTACAACTACAAGTCGAACTCGACGAGAATCTTAATCTATCCTTGGATGGGGTGGTGGTAGGAAAAAACTAATTTTCAAAAAGAAAAAAACAGTAAAAACTAAAAGCGAACTCATTCAAGCAGAGAGAGGCAACTCACATTCAAAATGCGCCAGGACCCAGGGGAAGGTAGCTCTTCCCAATCGATGCGAAGGACTATATACGCCTTGCAGCAATGATAATAGAATTCCTATTTCAAAGTGGACAATTTATGTACACAGGAATCGACGAACTGCTGCAAATAAGAGCACATTTCGATGCACAGTAACTGTGCACAGAAAAACATTTCTGTGTGCAGGTCCACCTTCTCTACTCGCACTCCTTTTGGCACAGCATGGTCTGCCACAAAATGTCGATAAATTGAAATTACAATCGGCAACAGCTCGCTCTCATCGGGATGTGTGTGTGTGTGTCTTTTTCGAGAAAGGGTTCGAATTTGTTGCTAACATTTTGTTTTTATTTTTTTGTTGGCAAAAGTCTACATTCGGTGGAGCAGTACTCAATTGAAAAATGTCCCGCTGGACACTTGAAAGACATTGTGCTACAATTTTGTGGGCATCTGGCCGAACAGCGAACAAAGATAAATATTTCTTTAATTTCATATAGTTGTCATGGTGGGCAACAACTGTTTCAATGGCTGCAGTGGACTGCAGATGCAGACAGCATGTTAGGTTTTGAGGAAAATGAACACGACCAGTAGAAATGGAAGTCTTAACTTCAATCAAATTGATTTGTTGTTTAATTTTTTTTTTCTTTTTGTAATTGATTGTGTGTTGCATTTGGTATTGCATTTAATTCCGAATAGGGTGATGGCATGGCGTGTAATTTCAGTCCCCGCTAGAAGTCAGCCTCTGGAATGCTAGTAAATGTGTTTTTCTTTCTTCCAAGCAACAACCCTAGTCCTGCTTCGCGCGTAAAAAATATTAGTAGAAAAATATACTGATCCATTTAAAGTAGTAAAGGCTCTTTCATCAAGGACTTGACAACTTCTTTTTCAAATAAATAACAAACTATATGAATCGAATTCGATTTCGTTCATATATGTCCACCACGGTAACCAATTTTCGATGATTTGGCTCCACATTTCGACCGAAACGGTCGCTATTTCTCATTCAATATTGGCTCTGAGCTTCTCTAACGTCGCCGGCTTGTTGTCATAGGCATTAAAACACACGATCTCATTGAACTGAGACTTCAATAAATCGATTATTGCACCCGCTGTGTGGCTTGTGGAACCATCTTGTTGAAACCGAACATCTGTGGCCACAAACCATAACCGCTAAAGTCGACTTTAGACGAATTTGAGATTTTGATGGCATTGGATTCAGCGTACTCAAATTTATTTTGTAAAATTTTTTCATCTTTATATCTTTAAAAATGTGGCTACAATTTCAAAAAAACATAACAGCTTAAGTCACTAGAGTCAATAGAGTTACATGTAATTTCACACGTTTGTCAAAAACTTTAAAGTGCTCTCCTGAAAAAAGAGAATAACAGACTTTAGCGGTTTTTCCTTGTGACCACAGACATATCACGGATGTCCAATGCATGCAATTGCTCAAGGAAATAACTTTCCAACATGTCTTTGTAGCAAATACCATGTACCGTAACGTGACGGTCATTTTCATCGACGAAAAAACAGCCCAATGACGCCACCGGTATGAAAACCGCACCAAACAGTTACTTTTTGCGAATGAAGTCCTGTTTCATGGGTTCCCACCTGTCCAGTAACTCATATTTTGCTTATTGACGAAGCCGTTTAACCCAAAATTCGCTTCGTCGCTGAACATGATTTTGCGATGAAAATTGACGTTAATGCTCGGTTGCGATCACCGATTCGGAATTTTGGCAGTAAATTTGACATTCAACCCACAGAAAAACACATAAACAAAGTATTTTTTGTACTGCGCCATCATGTGACAAATATTGGGTAACGTATTTGAAGCACAATACTTGATGACAAATAGACATCTAAATAGTTGAGTGCGAGTAAGGAATCCCCGTCGCTTTTTGATTTTTTTTTTTGTTCATATTTAAAAATCGGGTGTTTTATATTTTTGTGTTTCACCATAGTTCAAACTGGATAACTCTCTATCTTAGTCAATTAAAAAGTTTTTCACTTTGTTTGTTGAATTATTTAATGCAGCTTTATAGCTCTTTTACTTTTTCAACACCGAACCCCATCTGCTCTCTCTATCTCTATTGCCCAGTTTAAGGATTTTTATACCTAAAATCCACTTCAGGCGTGCCTCCGGTGAGAGCACATAAAACATCCAATTAAAATCTCATGTTGAAACTAATTAGCACTGCGGGAAAAATTGCAACTTTTAATTATGGAAACACTTGCAAGTGCGTTTACATGACGTGGTCCACAATTGAAATAGAAATTGTAATGTGGAAAGTTATGATTTAGTTATTCCGGCAAAACACCAACAATTGTGTCATATCGTTTACTCACCAAAAAAAAAAAAATAAAAAATTAAAGCTTTTGGCTATCGGCAAGTCCCAAAATGATACAGGGATCTTGACCAAAGACGCCAATAAAACCAATCATCGTTGGAGCATAAAATAAAAGAAGCATAAAAGCCCAACCATGTTGGTGTAAGGCAAGACTACCTCCCGGCGAAATGGCGAGCGAATCAAATGTATATCTATCGATAAGAAAATTATCCCCAATCCTATAAGAAGGGAACAGGAATTACATTGCTCATTGCTACCCCAATATCCAGATACACATGCTGTCCGGGGAAGAATAAATGACCACCAGGCAATTTTGGTGGTAGTTGGCTTTCGAGAAACATGGACCGACTATCTTATCGATGGCTCGAAAGGGTGTGGGCTGGTTGGGAGACGCACGCCCACAAATACGTAGATCCTTGAGCAAGTATTTCCGGGAATATATAAAACTTACTCCCGAGGAATCGAGGGTGCAGGGGATAAGCACTAAAATAATAGCTGAGATTTCTTATTGCACAGCCGATGAGTCGTTTTATTTCCCTCGGATAAGCAATGAGCTTGAAATTAAATTGATACCCTTTGCGAGGGGTCAGCTCTGTTAAATGATGTATACGGGTGGTGGTCTGTTCCGGGGAATAGTTGTAAGATGAACGGTCTGTGGGGGAGACTTTGCTTTAAAGGAGTATTTGATGTACGACGCAATGTTTTGCGTTGCCAATGAGTCGCCTTCTAAATGGTTTGTTAGACAAATAAAAGAAATCTTTCAACATGATTGACACTGATTGCACTCAGGAAAAATCTTAAAGAAAAATAGTTCTCGCCGACTGGTTCGCACAGAGCTCGCTCCATTATGTTTATTTGTACTACCAAAGCCACTATTTGCCTTACAGAATAAAGAGCAACTACTTCCCTTTTAAAAAAATGTTCAAACTGAGCCCCTATGTGGATCCTTTGGACAGTGGACTAGGCCTTATGAAAGACGTGTATGACACTAAGTGTATTTTCAAAATTGACAACAACTTAATCATCACAGTTTGAAAGAGTAACCTCGACACCTAAAATTGCATAAAACCACACCACCAGTTTAAAGAATAGCAATCGTGACGACCTTACCAATCAAACCGAAGAGCGCTCATAATAAATAGACAAAACTCCCACAACGCTTAGCAGCATATTATACCCATACCCACCGTTCTGACACTTTGCCACTCGCGATCTTATGAAATTCAATTCAATTAGCTTCCATTCAATTTCACGAATTACCACGGAAAAGTTAAAACATTTAAGGATATCTTTTCCATTATTCACCGCGCACCAGCGATTAACCATATCCAGACGCAGGCAGAGACACCTCCCCACTTCCTCTTCGCGAGAAATAAATGGCCCAAGCAATTCAATGCAATTACAGGCAAGTTAAATTAATGTCAAAACTTTCAATTCAATGGGCATATCCGTCGAACGGGGGATCCTATAAAAATATATCCGCGGCCGCACATTCTATTCCCCTGTGGGATGGCATGAAACCAATGATACTATAGGTGAAATGCAAAGTTTCCATGTCGAGCGACAATAAGTAATTCAATTGCGACCCCTATAAGGGTGTATATAGAAATGCGACGTTATCCTTGTAAAATGATATTCCCTACGAACGCAAATGGATGAAGGAAAATTTCCGTAGGGTGAAGTTTGATTGTATAGTTCTCCTCGGATGCAGGAAGCCAGGAATCAATTCGACTGTATGAAATCACATTGGCGTCATTCTTTATTGGGAATTGAAGTTTTCTTTGCATATTATTCCATGCAACGGGGAGGGTGCGATAATAATTTATGAAAGAAATCTACAAATCCCAATCGAGTCTCGGATAACGCAGACTTATGTCTTATGCTAGATTTGTTGTTAACAGAGGCAAAAAAAAATAAAAACACTTTGTCAAGCCACTTCAAAGTCGACTTTTCGTCTCATCCACACGCACATTGAATCAAAGTTGAACTGATACAAATCAGCTTCATGGATATCCAAACATCCGCGTGATGTAGATATTTGAACAGAAATCACACCCACTCGTGTTCGGAGGATGCTGTCAAGAGCGATACCGCAAAAGGGAGAAAAGAAACGGAAATTCCATTCCAACCGAAATAAATGTGTCTCGAGGGATCATTTTTCAAAGCAAACATACTCGTGGGACAAGTACATATCCTTCGGAATAATTTACAAAGCCGGCATCTTGGCAATCGTGAGAAAGTTGCTGTGCTGAAGCAAAGGCAAATAAAGTCATCGATATTATTTACAACTTGCAAACTCCCTTCGCTTCCCTCAAGGGTTTGTATTAATACCAATTGCAACAAAAAATTTGAGTTGAAAAAAAATAATTGGGTTAATTAAAAGAGTTTTAGTATGAGCTGGCATTTAAAAAAAAATCCATTTGTATACATCTGGTCCAATTGAAAATTGTTTACATTTCCGCAGAGCGATTAAATCGGTGATAGTTACCAATTCACGAAAAAAATCCTCCAAAAGCCAATGTGGCGGATCCAGTTTTACCAGTGAGCTAGGTTCATCACAAAATCTACCCGAAGGGAGTAAAAATGGAGCAAAAAGCGATTGATTGGGAATTAAATCCCATGTACTTTGTTTGGTGAAATTCCAATGTCGCAGACCCAGCTTTACCCACTTTCGTATTACCGCAGTCCCAGCTTTGCACAACCACTCGTTTTGGGCGAAGTTTTATTTTTGAGACGAATGAAAGGAATCTACATAGTTGTTGAAAATCATCTCCGACTTCAACAATAAAGGAAAGTCAGACCCAATTTAAACAGTACGCTTAACAGTTTTTTAACAGTTTTCGGCTACCTGATCTAAATTACGTTTCTATTTATTCTGAATGCCAGAACCTGTGAGGTGACTCCATTTATTCGTAAGTCAAAAATCCTCCAAACGGTTTCTGAACCTCAATAATTTTGAACAAATTTTTGTCACAAGTCCATCTCGTAGGAAAAGCACAAAGTTTTAATAAACTTTGTAAAAATTCACTTTTGTCAGGAAATATTTCTGCAGAACGCCACATATGACAAACGTGTTTAAGCCTCTTCTGGCTTGTCGCAAAAAACATACACAAAGCTGCAGTAACATAGATAACCGAAATATTGACATTGAATCGGCTGCAAAAAATAAATTTAAATTAAATTGAAAAGTCATAAAAATGTTCATTTACAAAAAAAAAAAACTAATACTGCACAAATTTTACATCCTATCCAGCGTTGCCATAAGTGCAGATTTGTCTGCACTTTTAAGATTTTCAATGTTTTTCCTTTTTACTACATTTGGTGTAGGTCTTGCCCAACAAATGCTATTTTGCTATTTCGAAAGGCCGAATCTTCACTTACAAGAAAATGTGGCATGTGGAGAAGTTTTGTATGTTGCACATTTTGATGTAACTCACCACTAGATGGCGCTGCAACATATCAACTTGTACACCCTTTATAACAGACTCATAGAGCCAAAATACAAATCCTCGGTAGTGGTTGGTTCCTGCGAAATTTGATCAAAATAGGACAAAATAGTCCCTTTCCGTGGGTAAGAAACACCATTTTTCGACGCGCACCTAAGGCTGTAAAATTTGTAACACTGATGTGCAACATCAGCTATGGACAAAGCGCTTGTGGGCGGGACCTGTTGCAGCAGTTGCATTCATATCAATAAGGCAGTGTGAATTAAATGGCGGAATGAAAAACTTGCATGCGTGTCGGAAGCAACTGCAGGCTGGAGGGTCTATTCCCTTTCAGGTTATAGTATAGGGTATAGGAAAACTTGTGTGTCGATGTTGTTACGCTGGTTGAAGTTGTTTTTCTTCTTTTTGTCAAAAGTTTCAATCTGGTCACAGCCCTGATAATGAGCAATGACAGTAACAACCCCTTAGAGTCAAACTCAACGCGCGGATTCACAGCTGCCAGTAGCTGAAGCTAACCAAGGTAATCCGCATTCATGCCAAAAAAACAGTTCAAAATATAATCACTCACAGCTTCAAATTTGACGGCGCACAATATACACCAGCGGAACTCTGATGATTGCCTAAATTTGTCGGAACGCATGCATTTGTCATGTTTGAAGATCGCACTTGTGTCATGCCAACGAAAATGCGATTTTGAAATGTCACACAGTTCGCAGCAGCATCAGCAGTGCTAAGTGTGTACTCAAAACAATGACAATTACTGTCAATGACTTAGTTTTGATTTGGCAATTACACGAGGAACGCCGCACCTCTGCTGGTGATGGCAAGTGGAAGACTGTATAACAGCATCATGAATCAAGCAGTTTGTTGGCATCACGTTGAAGTGATATGATGATGTGATTTTCTATGATGGATTCCCATGATGACTTTCAAGTGGAATGGTACTCATGATTCGATTTGTATGGTAATATTCCACAACCCATCATGCGAAACGAAGCTATATTGAATAGGGTTGGATGATGAGGGTAACCGTTTTGGAGTTAAATGTACATAACATGAAACACTGGAAATAGGTTCCTTCGGTTTAAATGCACTAAAGGTCACTAGGACAAAGAAGGGAACTTGTAGGGATAGTGCCCACTCACATTTCCTGCATTTTAAATATAAAAAACTTAACCCCAAAAGGGGAGGCAAGCTTCTTTAAAAAATTGTTTGTTTTAAATCCGAAACAACCCATATCTGCAGGCAACACTTACAAGGTCAAAAACAGAGATTCCTCCGCATGCAGCCCACCGAAAAAAAAGAAACAGAATAGGAATGTGTTTTCGCTTCGTGCAAGGACACACCGTACGAAGGGGAAACAAAAAACCGACCTGCTTAAATTTTCAGATTTCCCTAACCAAATATTGGCCATTCCTCATGTGTAAAAAGGACTCTCTGTACGCTACCTGTGAATATGGGAATCCTTTTCATAGTTTCAACCACTCGAAACAACAAAGCAACCGCACCGCATAAATGAATGCCACAAAAACTTAAAAACGGAATAAAATGCCATACATGCCACATATAGTGGAAACCTATTTAAACTAAAACGCTCCGCAAGGATACCTGGAACATGGTGCGGGCGGTGGGAGAAAATGAGCAGCAAAAATTCCGCACCACAAAATGCTAAACAGCATCAAAGAGGTGAGTCGGAGAGAAAGAGAGAGAGAGTGCGGTGGTTCTCTTCTCTTCCCAGAGTAGAAACTTTAAATTCCAGCGCCAACTTGAAAAGGATCCGGAATATTGTTACGGCCTCTCCAAAGCCTTATGTTAAGGTTTCCTGTTTGGCATGTCCGCAAATTATTGTTGCTCTGCGCGTCGAGGATGCGAAGTAAATACATTCCTTGGCAGAGTGCTTAACAATTTCCCATCAAACTAAGGGGGAGGCGAAAAAAATCCAAAGGACTCAAAAGTCCTGTCCTAATTATAAAATATATTATGATGTTGAAATAACAAGAAGGGTTATTTTCAAAGAGCCCGCCTCAAGGTTACATTATCGTAGTACCTGATGTGCCGCCCCCACACCCTGAATCATCATAATTTATTACATTAAACAGGATACACTTGAATGGAATGTCGAGCAGTTAGGCGACGCGGGGTGGATTACACACACTTAAGCTAGGTAGGCATTGAGGTGGATATGCGCGCCATACGCTTGCAGAATGTTTTCTACATAGTTAAGGCATTCCAAGCCCGTACGGAATGCCACGTCAAGGATGCCTTGCAAACTACTTACCTTCGCTCCTACAACCCACACCCGAGTTGTTTATCGCGGGGTGTGGTAGTGGTGGCGGTAGTTAATACAGTGCCACGATGTACTCCGGAAGGGATGTATTAGCACAGGTGGAGGTTGTGTTTTTCTCGTGTTTTCCTTTTCGTTTTTGTCTATCATGCCAGTGTGCGGAGGACTTTTTTAAACGACGTAGAATGTTAAGAAGTTAGTTGGCTTCTTTTTGCGAAAAGTTTTCCCTAAGTTAACTTTCTTTTTCGGTATAGCATGTAAGTGAAACTTGCCAACTAAAGCTACAGGAGAGTTAATATCAGCTTGTCTTTTTTTTCCTACCTCCTTTTTTATTCCCTTTTGTTGGTGTGTTGTATTTTTTTTCGGGTTTCTTGTTTTGAAGGGTTGTGCATAATTATGTGCGCACATTAATTACTCGCACACCGTTGAGTAGGCTGGTTGCAAACGGGAATGATGCCTTGGTGGAGGCTTGAATTTGTCTGTAGTAGGATATTATATCAGGCTATTCGTTCTTTAAGCTTTTTGTGAATGGGATATTTATGCAGCGGAAAGAAATGTTCTGTGCAAAATACCTTGCAAGCAATAAGTCTTCCTAAAAGTGAAGACACGGGGAAGTGGAGACATTTGGGCTTTGAAGTTGCCCAAATGATGGTTACCTCTTTCGGAAATTTCACTGATATGGGAAGACTTTATTTCCGCGAGCCCAACTTGCCAGTTCTGGTAATCTTCAATTTTAAACGAGTCAATGATCTAAGGACGTAGGAAGCCTACCCGGCATTGCCTCCCGCATTTAAGAGTAGTGATCTGGGAGGGGTTGGAAACGGATCTTGATAAGTCAAAAAATTATTTTCACAGGCAGCGAAGCTTATTTTTGGCTGCATATGGCTACAAAAACTAAGAAAAATTTTCGATTATAAATCAATAAAAATCTACGAATCCGAATTTCGGTCAAGTATGATATTCCTTTTCCGATTTTTTGTTTAGCAGTCGATCAGCCTGTGATGACCGATATTTTCCAAAATGAGTTACAAATATGTAAGCCCGGACCATCAGATAGATGTTAATGTTGAAGTACTACGCTGGAATCAAGACAATGGCAGGTAATCATATCAAAAGGCTCGAAGGCTTTCTGTTGAAGTTACTTTGTAAAGAAAAATTAATCTGTACTTAACAAACCTGGGAGCAGTTTTTTCGCAAGGTTTTTGGAAATTATAGTACCTACGTAAATAGCGTTTGTATAAAAACTACCTCGACACCTGCGAAATCTACTATTGGTTGGAAATTAAGAGAGGAAAATATATTCCAATACATATTTTGCGTTAAAATTGCAGCTTCCTAGGTCTATAAGTTTCAAATAATTTTAAGAATTTATAAAGGGTAAACTGGCTGTTTTTTAAGGGGGATGAGCCCTTGTTTACAGAGGAGAAACTCCGTCGTCAACGTCAAAAGCTGATGGGCTAAGAAGGTTATGGTAAGGCAGAGACATAACCGAATCCGGTATGTTGCCAATGAACTGCCAACATTGAATTAGACCAGTATTATGAAATAAACGGATAATTATAACAACTTTAAGAATTTTTAGGTCATTACGGCGAGCTTGTCAGAAAGCGGTCCAACTACTAAGGTGGTTCCAAACGGGTCTTTGTCTGAATGGTAGAAAATTGAAAAATGATTCTAAACAGTCCCACTTAACGACAATGTGTAGTTCATGGTCAAAGACTGGCCCAACGAACGTTGATCGGAACCGACCCTACAGGTGGAGTCACAGGTTTTATCTAGGTAACGGAAGCATACATGAAAGCAGAAAAGGACCTTAAAATCAATTATAGTACGAGAAGTCTTCACTTGGATATGATCAAAATCTTGTTTACTATAAGTTGCTTAAGTAAAATGAGCCAGTAAATGCCGATCTTTATACTAATCAGATCAATGTTTCAACATTGAAATTTAGCACGGATTTACATTTTGAGGGTATAAAAAGGAAAGTTTACTTAGCCACCATTTTTCCCTGGTGTTGCACCATTGGACTTCCATAACTTTCCAGAACTTGACAGAAATTCTATTTCGTATAACCTACGATTTTATTTTAGTGATTGTTACACTAGACGCTGTATATAGTGAACTTGCTGCCTTTGCAAGAACTGAACTAGAGCGTGAATTTTTTGAAGAAAATGCTGTCAAATGTTTAGTAATACAGTCAAATTTCTTTATAACGAACTCAATTATAATATAATTCTCTCTATATCGAATCTCATTTCGTTCCTCTTTCCCTTCAAAAATATCCCATATGAATTAGGTTCTTTATAACGAAATTTTCTATAGCGAAATTAATTTGTTGTTACAAAATCATCTTTATCTTTATCTTTACAACGAAATGTCAAATTTGAAAACAAAACTTACTATGATTTTTTGTTCCAAAATTTAAAAGGAAACTCATCGTTTTGGCAAGAGAAATTATCGATTATCGAAAAAGTTAAAAGAGAAGAAAAGAAAACAGATATTGCAGAAAAATTTAGTGTTCCATTTAGTACATTTTCGACAATTTTAAAGAATGAGATGAACATTTTAAAGTTTGCCGCAGCAAGATCAAGCAGAAAAAAAAACGAAGAAAGAACAAAACTGTTGAAGTGCAATCGAAAATAATATAGGTAAATAAAAAATAGGTTCTTAATAAAAAAATAAGAAGATATAAATTTCCTGGAAATAAGTTCTTTTTTGTACCAATTTTCTTGGAAAATATAAGCACTAAGTGTTAAAAAAATAAGCCGGTGTTGAAGGGTAGTGATGCGATGTCATGAGAACACAAGCGTTCTCACCTAGCCTCTCACTATCAACTCCTACTCTCACCTCCACGGGGTGACTGGTGGGTGCCTAGTACCTCGACTGGAGATTGGGTAACCAACCCCTTTGGAAGGTCGTTGGTGGCAGCAGACGAGAGAGGGGGGAGGAGTGTTGTTTTCTCACTAAGACACCTCCTCTGGTACCAGACGGCAGCGGAGGAGTTCCCTAGATGGAGCCAACGGTGGCGTCTACAGTTCCAGTCAGGCCGAACTATTTAGTGTAATCCCTATAGAGCTGCTCTGACATATTCGGATACCAGGTCTATAGGGATTTCCAATACCGAGCCAGGGTGTTGGAGAAGAGTTGGTGGCGGATGAACCCTTAATGGGCCAACGGCAGCGCTCACATCCCAGAGTGGGTTACTGGCACCGGAATAACCGGCCTGCTGTCCTAAGGTCAAGGGCCTGGCCCTCCAGGTTGGGGGTTGTGCCGTCGGGGTAACTTCCCGACCATTTAAAAAAACACTAGTTATGGGAGAGACACGTGAAGCCTCGGATAACGATTTCCCTCAAACGGCAACTAGACCCGGAACGTCAACGGACAACGATTTGAGAGTATGTACCTGGAACGTGCGAACGCTGTACACCCCAGGTGCTACTCAAAAACTTGAGTCTGTCCTCACGCGGTACAAGGCAGATATTACCGCGATCCAGGAGATACGATGGATAGGATCAGGTATGATGAAAAGGAAAAATTGCGATATTTATTACAGCTGCCATAAAAGATTGCATGTATTAGGATGCGGATTCGTCGTGGGAAACCGGCTTAGGACAAAAGTCATTGACTTTAAGCCGATAAGTGATCGCCTAGCTGTGATCCGCATCAAAGCTACTTTCCAAAACATAAGCCTAATATGTGCACACGCCCCTACCGACGAGGCTGAAGACCCTATCAAGGAGGAGTTTTATGACCTCCTGGATGGAGCCTACGGAGCCTGTCCGGAGTACGATGTCAAAGTTGTGCTCGGGGACTTCAATGCTAAAATCGGAAAGGAAAACATCTTTGGCGGGTTAGTTGGTAAACACAGAATCCACGAAACGACCACAGACAACGGTTACCGACTAACTGACTTCGCGGCAGCTCGTAATACGGTGATAAGTAGCACTAGGTTTTCAAGGCTAAGGATCCACACAGCAACCTGGCGCTCTCCAGACGGTCGAACCGCCAACCAAATCGACCATGTGCTAATCGACGCGAGGCACGCATCCAACATCCTCAACGTGCACACATTCCGCGGGGCAAACGTCGACTCTGACCATTTTCTTGTTGCGGCTAAGTTCAGAGCTCGACTATCCAACGAGAAGAAGCTGCGTTCCGCCCAGAAGAAGAAATTCAACGTTGGACGCCTTATCACACCTGGAGTAGCCAGAGTCTACAAAGAGCGCCTGAGTGAGAAACTCTCCGCAGTGCATTCACCTACCACAAATGCCAACACCCAGTGGTCCCAGTATCGCGACATCATCAAAGAGGTAGCCGAAACCACCTTAGGGTACCAGCCACCCCAGAAAAAGAGCCCGTGGTATGATGATGAATGCGTACGCAGGAAGAAGGTGACAGATGATGCACATATGAAGGCGCTGCAGCGCAAAACAAGGGCAGCGAGGGAAGAGTATCGAGCCAGGAGGAGGGAGGAGAAGAAAATCCTGCGTAGAAAGAAGAGGGCCTACGCAGTCTCCCAGCTCAAGGAGATCGAAGAGTCCCGCGATCGAAGCAACATCCGGAAGTTCTACAAGAAAGCCAAGCAACTGGCTGCTGGCTTCAAGACCGGAACGCAGGCTCTTCGAAACAGTGATGGAAACCTAGTCACCGAAGTGCAGGGAATAGTAGATGTTTTTAAGCAGCACTTCCAGCAGCTGCTAAATGGGCATCATGTAGAGAGAGTGATAGGGCAAGAAGAGAACCCACGTCCAGTCAATGAAGATCCAGTTCCACCGCCCAGTATGGAAGAAGTTGGCTTAGCAATAAAAAAGCTAAAGAACAACAAGGCCGCCGGCTCTGATGGTTTACCAGCGGAGCTCTTCAAATACGGTGGTGATGTTTTGGTAGGGCGCATGCACCAAATCATCAACCAAGTATGGGTGGAAGAAAGTATGCCCGATGACTGGACTATCAGCTCCATATGCCCCATCTACAAAAAAGGCGATCCTATGTCTTGCAAGAACTATCGAGGCATATCCCTGCTTAATGTCGCATACAAGATCCTATCCAACGTACTGTGTGAACGTCTCAAACCGTTCTGCAACACACTAATCGGCACGTACCAGTGTGGCTTCCGGCCCGGCAGATCGACTATAGACCAAATTTTCACACTGAGGCAAATCCTGGAAAAGACCAATGAATTTCAAGTCGAGACTCACCACCTTTTCATCGACTTTAAAGCCGCATATGATAGCATTCATCGTCAGGAGCTTTATGTGGCGATGGCCGAATTCGGGATCCCGGCAAAACTGATCCAGCTATGTAGCGTGACGCTGGAGAACACACGCTGCAACGTGCAATTTGGAAGTAGTTCCTCCGAGCTATTCGAAACATGCACCGGATTTCGGCAAGGAGACGCATTATCATGTGACTTCTTCAATCTCGTGCTAGAGCAGATAGTGCGCAGGGCAGGTGTCAACACGGAAGGCACTATCTTCAACAAATCCGTCCAGCTACTGGGGTATGCAGACGATATTGACATCATCGGTCGCTCCCAGCGTGCCGTGATAGAGGCTTTTACGGCGATTGAAGAACAGGCGAAATTCGTTGGTCTTGTAGTAAATGAGGACAAGACTAAGTACATGCTATCAACAAACAAACAAGCATCTGTCCACCGCCTAGGACAGAACGTCACTATTGATAGCAACAATTTCGAGGTAGTTAAGGAGTTTATCTACCTCGGAGTAAACATGAACTCCACAAATGACATCCTAGTGGAGATCCGGCGAAGAATTACCCTAGGAAACCGCTGCTACTTCGGTTTGGCAAAACAATTGGGTTCAAAACTCCTAACTCGAAGGACAAAATGTATGCTTTACAGAACCCTTATCCTGCCAGTTCTGCTTTATGGCGCCGAGTGCTGGACGATAAGCAGGAAGGGAGAGCTGATACTGGGCTCCTTCGAAAGAAAAATTCTTCGACGGATTTTTGGTCCTGTGTGCGAGGAGGGCGAATGGAGGAGAAGATACAACCGCGAACTCTATGAGCTGTACCAAGATGTGGATGTAGTCCAAAAGGCCAAAATACGTCGACTACATTGGCTCGGCCACATCGAGCGAATGGACAATAATGCTCCAGCTAAGAGGATCTTCGAATCCCAGCCGCCAGGTTCGAGACGACAAGGAAGTCCGAACCTCCGTTTCAAAGACCAAGCCATCGCGGATGCCAGAGCGCTTGGTCTGGATAACTGGAAGCAGCGTGCCCGGGATCGCAGAGGATGGAAGGCCGCAGTGTCTCAGGCAGAGACTCTCCACGGGTCGGGAGCCCGTTAAGTAAGTAAGTTAAAAAAAATAATATTTTCATTATAACGAATTTTGTATAAAACTTTTTTCTACCGAAACGATTTTTTGTTCCCTTGAAGGTTCGTTATAAAGAAGGACGACTGTATCTATATCATTACATTTTTTTTAAAAATATGCGCAAAATATATCTGCATTTTTATCACAAGCCGCCAAAAGAAAATCACTTTCTTAACAACATTCAAAACGGACTTTTTAAATGCCAATAGGTTCTACTAAAACAAAAGATATTTTTGTTCTTTCCCATTTGCTGTAATAAGCTGCATAAACAAAATTTCTTGTGTTCACTTTACAGGGCATCTACTGTACTCTCATTCATAGGTGGTTTTTGTTCTATCAACTTCCACTCTTTATTGTTACTTTCAACTATTATTTATTTATTTATTTATCCAATTTCGGTCTTCATTCACATGAGATCATCTCTTTTCACATTCATACATCGCCGATCATTAATCAGTCGTTAACGAGAAATTATTATTATTAGCGATTTAGGTAAGTTGGTTATGCACCACACTTATTCCTTGTCTATTCCAAATTGATTAATAGCTGCTCAATAGGAAAAATAGATTCGAGAGCTAGCCACGGACGTTTATCAAACACAAACATAAACAAACTGCATGTAGTCAGCTGCGAATGGAGTCAAGATAAGTTCAAATGCAAAGGCAATACAAAAAATCTCTTGCACTAAATTCGGGTGCATGAGACTCGTGCACAGTTTTGAGAAAGGTCCACCTTATTGGGATTGTACACATCAGGTGTTGATAGACAGAATATACACTTGTTGTATGGCTGTGAATGACTACGAGTTAATTCGTTTATTTTACTGAGTACAAAAATGAGTAACATAATTTTGGTTGCTTCGCAACTTAGTTTTGTCAGCTTTACCAGGCACCTGATTTGGCTCCAGAATATCCACTGCTGAATCCACCGCCATAGCTGCCGCTGCCGCCATGTCCAGCGCCGCCGCCTCCACCTGAACCGCCATGACCGCCTCCTAGCCCACCTCCGAAACTACCACCATGACCGCCTCCCAGGCCACCTCCAAAACTAACACCATGACCGCCTCCTAGGCCACCTCCAAAACTACCACCATGACCGCCTCCAAGACCACCTCCAGAACCGCCATGACCGCCTCCTAGGCCACCTCCAAAACTAACACCATGACCGCCTCCAAGACCACCTCCAGAACCGCCATGACCGCCTCCAGAACCGCCATGACCGCCTCCAAGACCACCCCCTGAACCGCCATGTCCGCCTCCTAGGCCACCTCCAAAACTACCACCATGACCGCCTCCAAAACCACCTCCTGAACCGCCATGACCGCCTCCTAGGCCACCTCCAAAACTACCACCATGTCCGCCTCCTAGACCGCCTCCAAATCCACCGCCATGACCACCGGATCCACCAAATCCTCCACTTCCATAGTCACCTAAGCTGGCACCCGATCCATGGGAGACAAAGCCGCCTCCAAACCCGCTATCACCACCGCCATGACCGCCGAGAACACCGATAGAACCACCATGTCCTCCAGCACTACCGCCACCGAAACCATGACCGCCGTAACCTCCAGCGCCACCACCTCCACCACCATGACCACCTCCACTACCACCGCCGCCATGACCTCCAGATCCGCCAAATCCTCCGGAACCGCCATACCCGCCGGAGAAGGCACCATGTCCACCGCCGCCACCTATGTATCCTGCTGAAGCCAGAGCGGCCATGCCGACAAGTATCACAACAGCTTTGTGCATTTTAGATCTTGCAACGATGATTGACGTATCCAAACTGATATCCCTCCAAACAAACGACCAACTATTTATATCCATAAAGACTTTCAGCCGTAAGACGTATTTCACACATAAGCAGAGCCATCTTTCACTCTTTGTTGTTGTCGAAGATTAATTGTTTCGCGCAAGCCAGAGGCGTGTCAGCAAACGGGGTTATTACCTTGTGGGAACTTAATAATTAAATCGCACCAACGTGTGCGCTCTATTGAAACGGTTATAAGTGTACCATCCACTGGCTTGGTCCAGACTAGAAAGACCCACGATTGTGTATCGGCAGTGGCTATTTTTAGACCACAAAGTATTTAATTATGCACACGTCTTTGCAATATAACAAATTTTGGTGGCAACAACAATATCGGAACAGCTGATGACTAATTACGAAGACGATACGCAGATCAGTGTGTCAAGGAAAGTTACGAAGAAATGTATTTCCCAGAAGTGTAGGTTTTGGACAGAACCATTTCTTGGGGTTTTCTAATTTGAATGTGACTGTCATGTAATTGAGTTGTTTACCTGTGGTGATTCATGTTCAAATTCATGTTCTTTTCAATGTGGTTTAAATTTTCCAGGGGCCCCCCTGTCCCGACCTGCACAGCGATCACTGACAATGTCGGATACGGCCCTGCTTAGTTGATCTCGGAGTTAAGTCCAGCTCACGCACTAGGTAAGCACACGGCCGGCTTGGTAATAGAAAATGGTAAAATCCGTGATGTTAAGAAACTACTCAGTCATTTTACGTCAAACCACAGGTGTTGTTCTTTCGCCGCCAAAATGATCCTTCAAGTGGACAGCATAATCGGCACGTACCCCCAAAGTATACCTTTTTTGTATTGTTGTGATATTCAGGGTAACGAAAAGGCCGATATTCTAGCCAATAAGAAGCGGAGCTCCTATTTAACTAATGCTATAAGACCACATATCGCAGTGGCTAGAAAGGTTGTCTTCGAAAAAAAAACCTCGAAAAAACCCCGTTTTAAATCGCAGAAAGTCTGAAGAATTTATCAATCTCAGTATTTGTGTTTCGTGAAAATTTAAGGTATGTGATATTGCCTTCTAAGGAACCACGCCATAAGACTAGGCTTAGTTAATACGGATAATGCTTGCGCCACCCTGTATTATAAAATTTACACTGTACTTACGCTTGCGTTCTTCTTCATTTGATGCATTCACGCCACCCCATTGTCTAATGTGGGACCGGGGGGCAAATACGCTTCTAAAATAGCACATGATTTTTATTAATTATGCATTCGAAAATTAAAGAGAGGACATTTAAATCACTAATGCTAGCTCCAGAATTTCTTGGAGATGACTGAAATCAAAAATAATCGCTAGCTCCTAGTCCCCTCGCCCTTAAAGATGGATTTCGTAGGCCAGTAACGAGTTGGTACCAATTTCTGAAACAAAAAATGCCATCATCCAAGAGAGCTGGGGAGATAAAATTTAAACTTCATGAAGCTCGATAAATAGTGGAGGATACTAACTTTAGACTACCAAAAGTACTAAAACGCGGTGTGTAAAACGTATCGAATATTTCCATGTTCCGCCAAAAAAATCCATAAAACAATTCAATGCGGTTTGAACTAAACTTTAATATAAGCTTAAAAACAGTTTATCTTACGTACGACAATACATGATGGCCTACATAAAAGTAGGAGGGTAACGAAACTTACTCTCGACCATTCGTCTGATCGACAGAATTCTTGACCACTGGAGCTGGAGGTGCCACTGTAGAGTTGACTTGCTTTTTGTTCCGTAACATTTTTCCGGAGGTTTCCGCTGTCCTCTAAAGACGCGCCAGCTTCAGAACCTGAAATAGAAGAAAGCTCTTTCAATTATTTTCCAAAGTCATGCTCGGTATCTCAATATGAACTTACCAAAAGATTTAGGCAGTCGTAGGCACATAACTCCTGTCCTGGATTTCGCGTAGGAGCTGGAGGTGCGACTGTAGAGTCGATTTGCCGCCCTGCTTTTTGTTGCGTAACATTTTTCCGGAGGCTTCCGCTGTCCTCTAAAGAGGCGCCAGCTTCAGAACCTGAAATCGAAGAAACTTCTGTCAAGTATTTTCCAAGATCTTGCTCGGTATCTCAGTATGAACTTACCAAAAGATTTAGGCAGTCGTAGGCACATAGCTCCTGTCCTGAATTTCGTGTAGGAGCTGGAGCTGCAACTGTAGAGTTCACTTGCTGCCCTGCTTTTTGTTGCGAGGCTTCCGCTGTCCCCTAAAGACGCGCCAGCTTCAGAACCTGAAATAGAAGAAAGCTCTTTCAAGTATTTTCCAAAGTCATGCTCGGTATCTCAATATGAACTTACCAAAAGATTTAGGCAGTCGTAGGAACATAACTCCTGTCCTGGATTTCGTGTAGGAGCAATTGTCTAGTCTGCTGCAGCAATCCTTCTCATTAAGGCATTTCTAAAGTAAGCCCACCTAGCTGAAAAAAAGGAACAAGTTGAAGTTGAAGTGGAAGTGGATCCCCATCGACTTGAAGGGCAAGTACCAAGCTATAAAATGTTATTCGAAATAAGAAATGCATTGCAAATATAGTTCTGTAAAAGAAAATTCTATTTAATAAAAGAACGATTTTCTAACAACAATTCATTATAGGAACAAATAACTACGAAAGCAAAAGCATTAACTAAACAACAACAATTCAACAAATGTAGATGTAGAATGCAAAAGATAACAGCAGCTTGAAGTTTTCCGCGAGCTGAATCCGAACCCAGTCTCATTTCTTTCCTAATATATTTTTTTTTTAATTATTATTCAATGAATTTGTTGACTTGGTTTCGGATTTAGCGCACGAAAACCTACAAGTCTGCTTAAATAAATAAAAGCTCGGGATGTTCAGAGTAGAGATAATGAGGTAAATTGTCGACTTCTTGTCTTACATTCCCTTGCTCGCTATTTTGGGTCGGAAGAGCGGTGGGGCCCTTGACCATATTCGCAACCATTCTTGCGAATTTGGTCTCCTAAGTGGTGTATCATTGTGTGAGGTGTGATCGGTAATTATGAACATTTTAAATAGGTAGGTAGGTACTCACGATTGATTCAGCTGGGAGGAGGGCAGATTTCTTGATATTTGATGCTGATAGTATTTTGCAGCCGTTTTTGAATGCGTAATAGGGCTTTAGGAAAATAGATGGCATTCTATTTACGTTCACTGCACTTTTGCTTGAGTGTTTGTTCATTTTTCTTTGCTTATTTCTTTTTCTTTAGTTCTTCTGTCTTGAAGTCTTTTTTTCTAAGTTTGTTTTGATTTATTATTTTTTTCGTTTTGACAACAAAAGTCACAGCATGCTATTTTTTTTTTTTGTCAATCAAAGGAAGTGTTTGTTTTAAAATTAATAAAGTACATTGGAGTAGAGAACAACAGGCAGAATGGGTAGATAATGAAACGGGTTGTAAGCGAAAGAACGCAGTCAATAAAATATGCAGTTTTGAAATAATGTCCTGTAGTTGATGCCAGTTTTTAGGTGAACTCGGAATACAAACCCACATTTATAAGACTTTGGGGGGAGCTTTATGGAACACAGGACTTAAAATTTCGGTTTCGACTGCGAAACACTTCAAATCATGAAAAGAACCACCAACGCTTACATTCGCTGTGAAATATACCTAAGTTCTGTTTCTTAAGTTTATGTGTGGGACTTCAATATTAACTAACCAATAGATTTAAACATTCATAGGCATATAGCTCCATTTCATATAGCAGCAATTGGCTGGTCATCAAAGGAATAGCTAGGAAAAAAAATGCTTTTAAGTCCCATAGCCATCCATTTGGGTAGCCCAAAAACAAAAAAGTTTTAAAACCCGTATAACGGATATACAAAAAAATGGATAATCCGCTGTTCTCCATATGTATATCTAAAATCTAAATCAATTTAAAACTATTAAGTCTTAAGCTGACACTAGTCCACGGATGTAAAATATTTGAATTTCAGATAGAGACAGACCAAATTCCAACGAATTAACATCCTGTAGTGTGTGGATGAAGGATGACAGCACCGTAAGCTCAACTAAAACTATTTCCACATTTTAAAGACGTTGCTAATAGAAACCCCACTCAAAGACGAGAGGGCCAACTTAATTCCATTTCTTTTTTACGTTGGAAGACAGACTACAGAGAGAGAAAGAGAGACTCCTCTATGTGCAATATCAGAGCAATATTCACATCATTTCATTTTGCATGAGGTTTTTGCAGGACCGTGGAAGATCAAAGACAGCTCCTTGTTGCTAGGCTAGGCTCAATCGAAAATGAAAAATAAGTTCGATGTGGGCTTCATGCCTGAATAAGCAAATGCCAACATTCAACATAAAATTGATCAATTTCGGGTCTGTGTTGTGCGCTGAGTCTTTCCATCATAGATTTATCAAATTTCACGCCACCCTGTATTATAAAATTTAAACTGTACCGTTTGGTTTCTTTTTAATTTGATGCATTTACTCCACCCATTGTTTGATGTGGTACCGGGAGGAAGATGCGCTTCCCACGCTTCCAAAATAAGAAGAGCATATTTATAAACAATTCAATGCTGTTTGATCTAAACTTTAATATTGGATGAAAAACAGTTAATCTTACTTGCGGCAATACATGATGGCCTACATAAAAGTAGGAGGATAACGAAACTTACTCTCGACCATTCGTCTGATCGACAGAATTCTTGACCACTGGAGCTGGAGGTGCCACTGTAGAGTTGACTTGCTTTTTGTTCCGTAACATTTTTCCGGAGGTTTCCGCTGTCCTCTAAAGACGCGCCAGCTTCAGAACCTGAAATAGAAGAAAGCTCTTTCAATTATTTTCCAAAGTCATGCTCGGTATCTCAATATGAACTTACCAAAAGATTTAGGCAGTCGTAGGCACATAACTCCTGTCCTGGATTTCGCGTAGGAGCTGGAGGTGCGACTGTAGAGTCGATTTGCCGCCCTGCTTTTTGTTGCGTAACATTTTTCCGGAGGCTTCCGCTGTCCTCTAAAGAGGCGCCAGCTTCAGAACCTGAAATCGAAGAAACTTCTGTCAAGTATTTTCCAAGATCTTGCTCGGTATCTCAGTATGAACTTACCAAAAGATTTAGGCAGTCGTAGGCACATAGCTCCTGTCCTGAATTTCGTGTAGGAGCTGGAGCTGCAACTGTAGAGTTCACTTGCTGCCCTGCTTTTTGTTGCGAGGCTTCCGCTGTCCCCTAAAGACGCGCCAGCTTCAGAACCTGAAATAGAAGAAAGCTCTTTCAAGTATTTTCCAAAGTCATGCTCGGTATCTCAATATGAACTTACCAAAAGATTTAGGCAGTCGTAGGAACATAACTCCTGTCCTGGATTTCGTGTAGGAGCAATTGTCTAGTCTGCTGCAGCAATCCTTCTCATTAAGGCATTTCTAAAGTAAGCCCACCTAGCTGAAAAAAAGGAACAAGTTGAAGTTGAAGTGGAAGTGGATCCCCATCGACTTGAAGGGCAAGTACCAAGCTATAAAATGTTATTCGAAATAAGAAATGCATTGCAAATATAGTTCTGTAAAAGAAAATTCTATTTAATAAAAGAACGATTTTCTAACAACAATTCATTATAGGAACAAATAACTACGAAAGCAAAAGCATTAACTAAACAACAACAATTCAACAAATGTAGATGTAGAATGCAAAAGATAACAGCAGCTTGAAGTTTTCCGCGAGCTGAATCCGAACCCAGTCTCATTTCTTTCCTAATATATTTTTTTTTTAATTATTATTCAATGAATTTGTTGACTTGGTTTCGGATTTAGCGCACGAAAACCTACAAGTCTGCTTAAATAAATAAAAGCTGTGTGAGGTGTGATCGGTAATTATGAACATTTTAAATAGGTAGGTAGGTACTCACGATTGATTCAGCTGGGAGGAGGGCAGATTTCTTGATATTTGATGCTGATAGTATTTTGCAGCCGTTTTTGAATGCGTAATAGGGCTTTAGGAAAATAGATGGCATTCTATTTACGTTCACTGCACTTTTGCTTGAGTGTTTGTTCATTTTTCTTTGCTTATTTCTTTTTCTTTAGTTCTTCTGTCTTGAAGTCTTTTTTTCTAAGTTTGTTTTGATTTATTATTTTTTTCGTTTTGACAACAAAAGTCACAGCATGCTATTTTTTTTTTTTGTCAATCAAAGGAAGTGTTTGTTTTAAAATTAATAAAGTACATTGGAGTAGAGAACAACAGGCAGAATGGGTAGATAATGAAACGGGTTGTAAGCGAAAGAACGCAGTCAATAAAATATGCAGTTTTGAAATAATGTCCTGTAGTTGATGCCAGTTTTTAGGTGAACTCGGAATACAAACCCACATTTATAAGACTTTGGGGGGAGCTTTATGGAACACAGGACTTAAAATTTCGGTTTCGACTGCGAAACACTTCAAATCATGAAAAGAACCACCAACGCTTACATTCGCTGTGAAATATACCTAAGTTCTGTTTCTTAAGTTTATGTGTGGGACTTCAATATTAACTAACCAATAGATTTAAACATTCATAGGCATATAGCTCCATTTCATATAGCAGCAATTGGCTGGTCATCAAAGGAATAGCTAGGAAAAAAAATGCTTTTAAGTCCCATAGCCATCCATTTGGGTAGCCCAAAAACAAAAAAGTTTTAAAACCCGTATAACGGATATACAAAAAAATGGATAATCCGCTGTTCTCCATATGTATATCTAAAATCTAAATCAATTTAAAACTATTAAGTCTTAAGCTGACACTAGTCCACGGATGTAAAATATTTGAATTTCAGATAGAGACAGACCAAATTCCAACGAATTAACATCCTGTAGTGTGTGGATGAAGGATGACAGCACCGTAAGCTCAACTAAAACTATTTCCACATTTTAAAGACGTTGCTAATAGAAACCCCACTCAAAGACGAGAGGGCCAACTTAATTCCATTTCTTTTTTACGTTGGAAGACAGACTACAGAGAGAGAAAGAGAGACTCCTCTATGTGCAATATCAGAGCAATATTCACATCATTTCATTTTGCATGAGGTTTTTGCAGGACCGTGGAAGATCAAAGACAGCTCCTTGTTGCTAGGCTAGGCTCAATCGAAAATGAAAAATAAGTTCGATGTGGGCTTCATGCCTGAATAAGCAAATGCCAACATTCAACATAAAATTGATCAATTTCGGGTCTGTGTTGTGCGCTGAGTCTTTCCATCATAGATTTATCAAATTTCACGCCACCCTGTATTATAAAATTTAAACTGTACCGTTTGGTTTCTTTTTAATTTGATGCATTTACTCCACCCATTGTTTGATGTGGTACCGGGAGGAAGATGCGCTTCCCACGCTTCCAAAATAAGAAGAGCATATTTATAAACAATTCAATGCTGTTTGATCTAAACTTTAATATTGGATGAAAAACAGTTAATCTTACTTGCGGCAATACATGATGGCCTACATAAAAGTAGGAGGATAACGAAACTTACTCTCGACCATTCGTCTGATCGACAGAATTCTTGACCACTGGAGCTGGAGGTGCCACTGTAGAGTTGACTTGCTTTTTGTTCCGTAACATTTTTCCGGAGGTTTCCGCTGTCCTCTAAAGACGCGCCAGCTTCAGAACCTGAAATAGAAGAAAGCTCTTTCAATTATTTTCCAAAGTCATGCTCGGTATCTCAATATGAACTTACCAAAAGATTTAGGCAGTCGTAGGCACATAACTCCTGTCCTGGATTTCGCGTAGGAGCTGGAGGTGCGACTGTAGAGTCGATTTGCCGCCCTGCTTTTTGTTGCGTAACATTTTTCCGGAGGCTTCCGCTGTCCTCTAAAGAGGCGCCAGCTTCAGAACCTGAAATCGAAGAAACTTCTGTCAAGTATTTTCCAAGATCTTGCTCGGTATCTCAGTATGAACTTACCAAAAGATTTAGGCAGTCGTAGGCACATAGCTCCTGTCCTGAATTTCGTGTAGGAGCTGGAGCTGCAACTGTAGAGTTCACTTGCTGCCCTGCTTTTTGTTGCGAGGCTTCCGCTGTCCCCTAAAGACGCGCCAGCTTCAGAACCTGAAATAGAAGAAAGCTCTTTCAAGTATTTTCCAAAGTCATGCTCGGTATCTCAATATGAACTTACCAAAAGATTTAGGCAGTCGTAGGAACATAACTCCTGTCCTGGATTTCGTGTAGGAGCAATTGTCTAGTCTGCTGCAGCAATCCTTCTCATTAAGGCATTTCTAAAGTAAGCCCACCTAGCTGAAAAAAAGGAACAAGTTGAAGTTGAAGTGGAAGTGGATCCCCATCGACTTGAAGGGCAAGTACCAAGCTATAAAATGTTATTCGAAATAAGAAATGCATTGCAAATATAGTTCTGTAAAAGAAAATTCTATTTAATAAAAGAACGATTTTCTAACAACAATTCATTATAGGAACAAATAACTACGAAAGCAAAAGCATTAACTAAACAACAACAATTCAACAAATGTAGATGTAGAATGCAAAAGATAACAGCAGCTTGAAGTTTTCCGCGAGCTGAATCCGAACCCAGTCTCATTTCTTTCCTAATATATTTTTTTTTTAATTATTATTCAATGAATTTGTTGACTTGGTTTCGGATTTAGCGCACGAAAACCTACAAGTCTGCTTAAATAAATAAAAGCTCGGGATGTTCAGAGTAGAGATAATGAGGTAAATTGTCGACTTCTTGTCTTACATTCCCTTGCTCGCTATTTTGGGTCGGAAGAGCGGTGGGGCCCTTGACCATATTCGCAACCATTCTTGCGAATTTGGTCTCCTAAGTGGTGTATCATTGTGTGAGGTGTGATCGGTAATTATGAACATTTTAAATAGGTAGGTAGGTACTCACGATTGATTCAGCTGGGAGGAGGGCAGATTTCTTGATATTTGATGCTGATAGTATTTTGCAGCCGTTTTTGAATGCGTAATAGGGCTTTAGGAAAATAGATGGCATTCTATTTACGTTCACTGCACTTTTGCTTGAGTGTTTGTTCATTTTTCTTTGCTTATTTCTTTTTCTTTAGTTCTTCTGTCTTGAAGTCTTTTTTTCTAAGTTTGTTTTGATTTATTATTTTTTTCGTTTTGACAACAAAAGTCACAGCATGCTATTTTTTTTTTTTGTCAATCAAAGGAAGTGTTTGTTTTAAAATTAATAAAGTACATTGGAGTAGAGAACAACAGGCAGAATGGGTAGATAATGAAACGGGTTGTAAGCGAAAGAACGCAGTCAATAAAATATGCAGTTTTGAAATAATGTCCTGTAGTTGATGCCAGTTTTTAGGTGAACTCGGAATACAAACCCACATTTATAAGACTTTGGGGGGAGCTTTATGGAACACAGGACTTAAAATTTCGGTTTCGACTGCGAAACACTTCAAATCATGAAAAGAACCACCAACGCTTACATTCGCTGTGAAATATACCTAAGTTCTGTTTCTTAAGTTTATGTGTGGGACTTCAATATTAACTAACCAATAGATTTAAACATTCATAGGCATATAGCTCCATTTCATATAGCAGCAATTGGCTGGTCATCAAAGGAATAGCTAGGAAAAAAAATGCTTTTAAGTCCCATAGCCATCCATTTGGGTAGCCCAAAAACAAAAAAGTTTTAAAACCCGTATAACGGATATACAAAAAAATGGATAATCCGCTGTTCTCCATATGTATATCTAAAATCTAAATCAATTTAAAACTATTAAGTCTTAAGCTGACACTAGTCCACGGATGTAAAATATTTGAATTTCAGATAGAGACAGACCAAATTCCAACGAATTAACATCCTGTAGTGTGTGGATGAAGGATGACAGCACCGTAAGCTCAACTAAAACTATTTCCACATTTTAAAGACGTTGCTAATAGAAACCCCACTCAAAGACGAGAGGGCCAACTTAATTCCATTTCTTTTTTACGTTGGAAGACAGACTACAGAGAGAGAAAGAGAGACTCCTCTATGTGCAATATCAGAGCAATATTCACATCATTTCATTTTGCATGAGGTTTTTGCAGGACCGTGGAAGATCAAAGACAGCTCCTTGTTGCTAGGCTAGGCTCAATCGAAAATGAAAAATAAGTTCGATGTGGGCTTCATGCCTGAATAAGCAAATGCCAACATTCAACATAAAATTGATCAATTTCGGGTCTGTGTTGTGCGCTGAGTCTTTCCATCATAGATTTATCAAATTTCACGCCACCCTGTATTATAAAATTTAAACTGTACCGTTTGGTTTCTTTTTAATTTGATGCATTTACTCCACCCATTGTTTGATGTGGTACCGGGAGGAAGATGCGCTTCCCACGCTTCCAAAATAAGAAGAGCATATTTATAAACAATTCAATGCTGTTTGATCTAAACTTTAATATTGGATGAAAAACAGTTAATCTTACTTGCGGCAATACATGATGGCCTACATAAAAGTAGGAGGATAACGAAACTTACTCTCGACCATTCGTCTGATCGACAGAATTCTTGACCACTGGAGCTGGAGGTGCCACTGTAGAGTTGACTTGCTTTTTGTTCCGTAACATTTTTCCGGAGGTTTCCGCTGTCCTCTAAAGACGCGCCAGCTTCAGAACCTGAAATAGAAGAAAGCTCTTTCAATTATTTTCCAAAGTCATGCTCGGTATCTCAATATGAACTTACCAAAAGATTTAGGCAGTCGTAGGCACATAACTCCTGTCCTGGATTTCGCGTAGGAGCTGGAGGTGCGACTGTAGAGTCGATTTGCCGCCCTGCTTTTTGTTGCGTAACATTTTTCCGGAGGCTTCCGCTGTCCTCTAAAGAGGCGCCAGCTTCAGAACCTGAAATCGAAGAAACTTCTGTCAAGTATTTTCCAAGATCTTGCTCGGTATCTCAGTATGAACTTACCAAAAGATTTAGGCAGTCGTAGGCACATAGCTCCTGTCCTGAATTTCGTGTAGGAGCTGGAGCTGCAACTGTAGAGTTCACTTGCTGCCCTGCTTTTTGTTGCGAGGCTTCCGCTGTCCCCTAAAGACGCGCCAGCTTCAGAACCTGAAATAGAAGAAAGCTCTTTCAAGTATTTTCCAAAGTCATGCTCGGTATCTCAATATGAACTTACCAAAAGATTTAGGCAGTCGTAGGAACATAACTCCTGTCCTGGATTTCGTGTAGGAGCAATTGTCTAGTCTGCTGCAGCAATCCTTCTCATTAAGGCATTTCTAAAGTAAGCCCACCTAGCTGAAAAAAAGGAACAAGTTGAAGTTGAAGTGGAAGTGGATCCCCATCGACTTGAAGGGCAAGTACCAAGCTATAAAATGTTATTCGAAATAAGAAATGCATTGCAAATATAGTTCTGTAAAAGAAAATTCTATTTAATAAAAGAACGATTTTCTAACAACAATTCATTATAGGAACAAATAACTACGAAAGCAAAAGCATTAACTAAACAACAACAATTCAACAAATGTAGATGTAGAATGCAAAAGATAACAGCAGCTTGAAGTTTTCCGCGAGCTGAATCCGAACCCAGTCTCATTTCTTTCCTAATATATTTTTTTTTTAATTATTATTCAATGAATTTGTTGACTTGGTTTCGGATTTAGCGCACGAAAACCTACAAGTCTGCTTAAATAAATAAAAGCTCGGGATGTTCAGAGTAGAGATAATGAGGTAAATTGTCGACTTCTTGTCTTACATTCCCTTGCTCGCTATTTTGGGTCGGAAGAGCGGTGGGGCCCTTGACCATATTCGCAACCATTCTTGCGAATTTGGTCTCCTAAGTGGTGTATCATTGTGTGAGGTGTGATCGGTAATTATGAACATTTTAAATAGGTAGGTAGGTACTCACGATTGATTCAGCTGGGA
Organism: Cheilosia impressa; assembly: GCA_948293265.1. Taxonomy (NCBI): domain Eukaryota; kingdom Metazoa; phylum Arthropoda; class Insecta; order Diptera; family Syrphidae; genus Cheilosia; species Cheilosia impressa. The sequence goes on along the minus strand of OX411882.1, from coordinate 43,965,189 downwards.
GGAGGGCAGATTTCTTGATATTTGATGCTGATAGTATTTTGCAGCCGTTTTTGAATGCGTAATAGGGCTTTAGGAAAATAGATGGCATTCTATTTACGTTCACTGCACTTTTGCTTGAGTGTTTGTTCATTTTTCTTTGCTTATTTCTTTTTCTTTAGTTCTTCTGTCTTGAAGTCTTTTTTTCTAAGTTTGTTTTGATTTATTATTTTTTTCGTTTTGACAACAAAAGTCACAGCATGCTATTTTTTTTTTTTGTCAATCAAAGGAAGTGTTTGTTTTAAAATTAATAAAGTACATTGGAGTAGAGAACAACAGGCAGAATGGGTAGATAATGAAACGGGTTGTAAGCGAAAGAACGCAGTCAATAAAATATGCAGTTTTGAAATAATGTCCTGTAGTTGATACGAGTTTTCATTATCTTCAAAGGCATTCTGAAGATGTGCCAGAAGAAATCAATATAATCTACGGATGCAGGGAAATCAAAAATAAAAGTATTGTGTTGCATAAAGCTCCTCCCAAAGTCTTGTTAATGTGGGTTTGTATTCCGAGTCCACCTATAAAAACTGGTATCAACTACAGGACATATTTTAAAACTGTTTTATGGAACACAAGACTTTTGATTTCCCTACATCCGTATAAATTATATTAGGCTTGTTTTTTGAGCTTCGATCTCATCACAGCAAAGTAAAGTAAGATTTTCAGCACTCGATTCTGTTAGTCTCGAAGTGTCAAGTAGAGCGAAGTTGTTGTTTTTTCGCCCCGGAAAATCCTACGTTACTTTGCTTCGCTGAGATCGAAGATCAAAAAAACATGCCTATAGTCGAAACTAAAAACATTCATTAGTAAGGCCCAATTTGTTTTTCCAAACCTTATGGTAAGACTTTCTAACATGGCTTTTTTCTATTCACCGATTTCTAAAGCTCTGGCTTGTTCCTTCAAAGAAGCTAATGTTGTTCCCTCCTCCTTCTCTCCTCCTTCTCTCCTCCTTCCCCTAGCTAACGAGTTCCTCTTATGATTCGGTGCAAATATCTAGCAGGTAGAATCGTAAAAATTAGTTACAAAGAATATCGACATCGATCAAGTAAAGCATCGTGTTCAGATGACGAATCGCCCTGGCTCTTGTGACTTACCAATTGGTGATAAGTCGTCACCTAATCAGAACTAGTCTAGGTATGCTTATACATTATCGTCGTCAAATATAATTCAAGGATCTAAATCTTCGTAACAACTTTCGCCAATGTCAAAAGTTTTCCTACAGAAATCTGCACAAAAAAAAAACATCAAAGGCTTAGGTGACCGCTTTTAACAAAAGACGACTAACAGCCCAATTTCGCTTTGGAACAGGAAGAATTCCAATGCCCACCGACCACTGAGCATCTTTTTCGACTTGCTATAGATATCTATGGCACATCCCCACATAACCTCGTCGGTGTCTTCTAATGTCAAGCTTTAATACATTCGTACCCAGCGCCAGTGTAAATTAAAAACCTTGAACTGCAGTGACCCAGAAGTTGAACATCAAGCATAATCCAATAGTAGACAAATTCACCTTCAAATTTCTATTCGAAAAAAACACACCCACTCCCTACTCTTAGGACTCTGTCAATAAAAAATGTAGAAAGGCAAAAAAACATCGATTCTGCCTACGCATTTTTACTTAATTTTCTCTATTTCTAATCATCCCTTCACACCAAAGACCAATCGCCGACTATTCTTTCGGTGCTAAGAGTTCCGAATCCTGAACAACAGTGCTAAAGAACCGAAGAAAATACTTGGCAATACATGCGCAGTCGGTAGCCTAAGCACGATTTAGGGAGTGGGGCAACCAATCCCAATAAAAAGCACGTTTCTCCTAAAATTCGTGCAAAAAGAAAATTCCTCTTTTTGCGGACTCGTTTCCGAATGATAAAATCTTCGCTAGGTTCCGTTCAACAGTAGTTTCAGTTAGTCGTTGAATTTACAGCACGAAGCAACAATATGAGGGTTTTCCTCCTACCGAGAATCGATGGACGTGCAGTTTTTGTCGTATGGAACTGAGCTCGTTTCTTTTCAATGCTCAATGGCTGGTGGTTGACCTTTTTTTTTTTGTGATGTGTTGTGATGGATCCCCATTGCATCAAAATTATCAATTTGAACAGCCGCTCTGCAGACATTTAAAAAAAGGATCTATTTACACCCAATCATGGTTGTGTGGTTTAGGTGGTTCTTCTTAGCATCTTTTGAGAATTGCCAACATTTCGGATGCAGCAATGAACCGTCAAAGCCATTTGACGGTTTTGCAAAAAAAAGATCCATCACTGAGCTCAATTTTGCGACAAAAAAAACGACATTTTTCAACTGTTTTAAATATTTGGGACGAGTTTTTTTAAAAAGGATAACGTTCAATAATGTTCGTTTGCACAAACGTTTCCATCGTAAACGAAAGAAATTTTCGGTAGGGTGATATTGGTTTGTACTGCTGAAGTAGAGGAACTCCAAAAATGAATGTATACTTCTTCTTAAGCATTAGAAACACAAAATCGAAAGGTGATACGTGAAGCAAAACGTATAAAACATATAAAATACCTTGTGTCTTCAATTAATATAAAAACTAGAGCATATATAGATGTAGTCCAAAATCTCTTGGCAAAATTGTTAGCGTTGGTAAAATACGAGTACATGCGATATGGATATGTTACCTATACATATTTTTTTGTAAGATGACGCTCACAGTCTACAAACCTCTCAAGTCGGTCGCTAAGTACCTGCTGCCCTTCAATGACGTAATCCAGGTTGATAAAGTCCGCTTGCCAATTGTGCGCTCCATCTAAGGTGGGATCTTTCCCCGCATTGTAGTTCCTTAAAATCGGACTCAAAGACTTGTCGCGCAGCTGCCTTGTTGTCCAAATAATGTTTTTATTGTGAACTGCATAGTTAATTTAAACCTAGAGTTTCAAACTAGAGCATGAAATTCCACCCGTTAAGTGAATCTCTGTCTGTTACTCTTATCTCCTTCGAGGTACTTCATTGTATTTAAGTCACCCTAGGAAAGACTTTCTAAGCCGGGTTCGGGTGCTTCGTTTTTTTTTTTAAATTTCTCGTATCTCGTCCATTTTCTCCCAATACAAACTGTTTTTTTTTTGTATGTAGGGAATAATTTCAAAAATGACATTTCCTATTAATATCGTTTCCATGTCGATCTTATGATCTTACAGAATAATTTATATCTTTATGTAAATAAGCCTGAAGAACCTTCGATGAACACTGACACCTGGGTGACACGAATGGCTGCAGTTAGCTGTTGCGGCTCCTATGTCACTAAAGAAAACGCTCCGTTACAAGCTTCCATTTTTTCAAAAGCGATTAGAAGTCATTCTAAAATTTAAGCTTCTTTTGCGGCCCGAGTTGATGGGCCTAACATTAAAAGACAATTTTTTTTTAATAGAAAAATCTATTCCAAACCACGTTCTTTTTAAACGCCTCTTGAGTGCAAACAAATTCAAATGATTCATTTATCTAAATCTATCCTCAAACACCTTTCCACCATGACACTCAAAATTCCTAGATAACTCTCAACCTCATGCTGAACAATAAGGGCGCGCAAAAAAGAAAAACTCCTGCAACGCTATGACGCTTTTAACGTCTATATCTATCGTGTATATCTGTTCAATTGTTTTCAATTTGGTAGGACATGCCTCTCTGTCAGCATGAAATTATATTGTGGTAGCGAAAACAGACGAAGCCACACTACACACATAGGAAGAAAAAAAAAAACCGAAAAACTCCCAGCGTCCACGTCCAGGCATTTCAATTCAACGAATCAACGAGCAAACGTAAAAACCCACAGATGGAGAACGTGATTGAAATGGTAATCAACTGTTGCAGGAGGTTTTTGCTCTTTCGCTTAGAACCTCTGCCCACGGATTCATGGATGCAGTGCTATATCAATCAAATATCAATTTTCGCATTCAATTGTTGGTCGAGGGTGGTGGATGGGGCCGAGGGTCGTTCGCCTTACTTTGAATCGTGAAATAGGAAACGTGAACAACAGGAAAAAAAAGTCGATAACTGGGTATCGTCATATCAGAGATCCTTGTCACCCAAGGGCGGCAATGGGAATGGCAAATAAATTCAGAGGCTGTTTTGATTTTCGAGGAATACACTGACACCGGTTATTGGTTAACGACCGTTCGTTTTTGACACAAATATTTGTAGCCAAGTCCTTTTTGAAAGAGGTGTTAGTAGATTTGCATGCGAAAAACGGTCGAAATCGTTTGCTGTGAGAGGGAATTTTAAAACATTCCTTTACCCAAAACTCGTACTGAAACTAAGGTACTCATTTTTACGGTGATTGCAGGTCCTTTCATAGAAGCAGATCTCCCCTCTCCATTATTTTCGACTTTTGCACTTTAAGAACTTTGCAAAAAAAAATAAACCGAATATTATTCCACAAATATTTTTTCTCTGTTTTGTACATACACTGCAAGTGGGCAGACAAGTACCTACCCTTAATGCAGCCACTTTAAGTACTGCAAACTTCACTTTGCTTATGCAATACTAACCTGTGAAATGTAGCCCCATTTGGCGAGGTAGATCTCGGTGGTCATGGCAATCGAAAAACTTCTCAGTGCAAGGGAAACAAAATTTAAATCTGTAGTGTGATCATCCTGTTTACTTCGTTATTCGAGTACAAATTTGTTCTCGCTCGCCAAATTTCTCTTGCCAAAGTATATACAAGCAATTGTAATCTACTTTGTTGTGAGTGTACTTCTGCAGGAGTTTAAGGAAAAAAAATAATCTCAACTTCAAGGGTGAGTAACAAATCAAAAAGGGGTTTTGTTGACAGTTGAATTGGATCAGGTTCACCCTGTTTTAAGTTTCGGTTTCTGCATTCGAATGGATTCAAGGTAGCTGCGTTTTTTGTCTTTCGAATCGATAAGTGCGCCATATGTCACACTTTACTTGGCCAGAGAGAGGTATTCAAACATCTAACATCCAAAAGAGGGACTCGAGCAAATAGAAGAGACGTCAGCAAAAACATTTTATAAATATTTATTAATAACAAACAGAAAATGTATGTACTAATTAAATAAACATTCTTTTTCGTTCAAAAAAGAATAAAATCTTCCATAAGCTGAAAAATGTTATACGTACTTTTTTTTAAAAATAATATTTGCTAAAAAGAAGTTATCGCATTTTTATTGGATTATTACAAAAATATACCGTAGATATGTGAATATATTTAGTAGATCGGAATTTTTGAGAAATAATTCAAAAAATAATTTATTCGAAATTTATTGAGAAAAACTAAGCACACGAACTTATTTAGAATGCTTTTATGTATTTTGGATGAAATCATTATACTCGTAGTTTTTGTAAGATTATGCAGACAAACCAGTAAAAAATATTGCAACGTTCAGTTTGAAATATAAAAATTCATGTAAACTTTCGAAAATGGTGTTTTCGAGATATGAGCAGTTTTTTTTAAAATTCGCGTTTTCGGTGATCTCAATTGAAAATAAAGAGAGCAATAATTTTGGAAACATGAATTTCACTCTTAGTTTGCATTTTGGCCAAAATCGGTAGTGCAGTTTTCAGGTAAAATAAAGAAAATTAAATTTTTAATAAATATCTTTTTTCCAAAAATCCATTATACGATAATATAGGGAAAAAGAGATTTAGCTATCAAGCTAGAAATGACCATTTTACCTAAGAAATCAATTTTTGTTACAATCGTATTGACCGTTTTCGAGATATATGTCCAAATTTCAAAAGTAGATACCGTCATTCGATTTTCTATAGAAAAAAAAACTAACTAAGCAGTAGTGTTAACCTTACCCACTTAAACTCAAATATCAATTTTGGTTTTTAAAATCGTTAGAGCCGTTTCCGAACAAATCAAGCTTGTATGAACATTTTATATAAAAAGTGTCGTAAGTATTGAGGTTATCTTGGAAAAAAAAAACACCGCCCCGAACTGTAGTCTCACAAACTCCGAATCCGAGGTTTGAAATTTGTACCAAATGCGGACATCGAGCGCCATCTCTATGTAAGACTACACATTATGAAAGGGCAAGTAGTAAGATTGGTAACTAAACACTTGCTATTGGACCGCTTTTTGCCAACCAAGTAGTACCACACTTTGTCGTATAGCGTAGGGTCTTACGGAACCACACTTTTTATAGACAATTGAAGAAGCTCTCTTTGTTCTATCGCCAAACGAAGCTGTGTCTTTTGCTTCTCCGAAACAACTCTATTCGATTAATCGCTTTTGAATATTCAATTAGGATACCAATGCGCTTAATATAGCATAAAGCCTCGTTTTATCTTAAACTTTACGGAACCAAGCTGATGCTAGGCACTGGACCGCGTTTTACAAACGAGACTCTGGGGCCAATTTTTGACACCCAACTGTGAGCTCCGTTTTGTCGAGGGCACCTAAGGAACCACGACTTCTTGAAGCAGGAAGGTCTTTTTGAAAGCCTTCTATAAACCTTCTATAAACTTTCTTAAGAGAGTCGATCGAAAAATATTTATTCTCTCTCCCAGAGTGTCAACGAGTCCTACCAACAGAAGACGCATTCAAAATTGTCAGTTCTGCCTTTTAAATGCGACATCAAATAGTCTTTATGAAAACAAATAACATAAGGTCCTCTCGACGTCCGACCACCTTATCCATGTCCTCAGAGGCAGATTGATCCTAGAGTCACATAAAGGAAGTGTAGCTACTCGCATGTTTGACAGGTAAGTGCGTTCACTCCGCCCTTCAAAGTGACAACTTTCGAAAGTTATTTTATAAATGCAAGAACCTCAGCGGAGAAGTAATTTATCGCCCACCACTCCGACTCATGCCTCAATCTAGTCCCCGAACTGTTTCTATCTAATTCATTAGCGTACGCGCACCTGTCTTGTACAACAAATGGCATACAATCCATCTTTACGTTATCGCAGAACTAATTAAGCTATACCCACAATATAAATACGCATGCAACGAGCTACTTCCTACTTAGTGCGTACGCAATGGCTTTGGTCGGCACAAACTATCTCTTAGTCATCTGTGCTGCGTGGGCACAGGTGACCACTGCCAACTCTGATCACCTTGCTTTAGCAGACTTCACCGTCCACCTGGCCCGACAATTCCTTAGCAAACACTCAAATACCCTCGTGATAGTGGAAAAAAGGGAACTTTTCTCTGCAAGTACCGTAAACGAAGAAATTTTGGATTATATCCTGCTCCACTTGAAGGAGACAGTTGCTGTGCAGCTCTTCTTTGGCAAACCTCTAAATGAACCTTTGGGATATCACATCTTTATCGTAGACGACGCCAAGTCTTTCACGTAAGAAAAACAATTTTTCAAAAGAACTAGCCCATGCAACATTTTTCTTTTTCAAAGAGCACTCCGTTGGGACTTCACAACCTCCCACTATGACCACAAGTACCACTTTATTATCGTCTTGACTACCTACAGTCCGGAATATTTGCTTACGCTACAGCGCATCTTTACCTTCTGCTACCGACTGCACGTAATCAATGTGAATATCGTCCTTAGGCATCCGTCCGACGGTGTTTCCATGTATACCTACAAGCTTTTCACGCAAGAGATCTGTAGAGCTATCCAGCCGGTTCGATATTTTCGTCTCTCAGATGGTCTTGAGAATCTAACGCAAGTCTTTCCACCGAAGTTGCAAAACTTACACAAATGTCCCCTTAGAGTAACCGCCCGAGAAAGCCAACCTATGGTCAAATTTTCGGGCAACAAAACCGACCCCAAACAAGTTGGGTATTGGGATAACCTCAGGGGGATCGAAGCCGACCTTATAAAACGTATTTCGCAAGCCCTGAACTTCACTATCGAACTGCTGCCCTTTCCAACGGAACCGACAAACTTCGACAACCGCACTGCTCATGGCTGTTTTGCCGAGGTAAATAGAACAGCTTTGCATAGCGCCTTTAGTTGCACATCTCTATCCTTGCAGTTGATGAGCGGCAAGGCTGACATCGCAATAGGAGGCTATAGCGCGTCGGATCCCCAGCGTTACTTGCTGTCGACCTCCGAGCAATACTACCACTCACCAGTTGTATTCGCAGTACGTGGCGGACGAAAGCTGAGCTCAATAAGCCGACTAGCAAGACCCTTCGACACCCAGGTCTGGTACACACTAGCCCTCGTCGTCATCTCTAGTGCCGTCTTTATTCGTGCCCTGCGAACTGCAGCAGGACCAGCAATTCAAGAGCTCATATTTGGTGAGCGCAATCAAAATCCCTTGACGAACTTCCTCGCGGTCTTGCTGGGATATCCAATTGTGCAACAACCGGGTAGGAACTTCTCTCGATTCCTGCTCTTGCTGTGGCTTCTGATGGCACTTATCCTACGCAGTGCCTATCAGGGTGCCTTGTATGACTCCATTCGCATGGACGGCTTCGTCCGAATACCAAAGGGCTATACTGATCTGCTGCGGTGGCACTACAAGTTCATCGTGTCCGAGTACTTAGACAACCAGGAAATGTTTCCCACAAATCAAACTGTTGTCGTGGAAGGCGGATACGGCACTCGACTGAGAATGCTGGAATCAATGCGAGGCAAGTATGCCACTATGATTCTGAGGGACCACTTCGTCGACTACATGCGGCGGCACTTCAGAGGAGGGAGCAAGCTGAAAATGATCAATGAACCAGTCTACCTATACATGAATGCCATGTACTTTGGCAAGGATTCCATATACGCAAAGACAATTAACAGCAGGCTGAGGCGTTTTCAATACGCCGGTATAGTCAGTTACATAGCAAAGCAAAATGCCGAGGAAGTCAGTGTGTTTAAGGAGCCCAAAAAGGGTGTCCCGCTGAAGGCGATCTCTTGCAGCGAGCTGAGGGGTTTGTATGAGATCTTCGTTGTCATGATGACGCTGGCCGTGATTGTGTTTGCATTGGAACTGGTTTCAGTTTACTGCTCCAAGCTTGAATATTTTTTTGAGTGGATTAACTAGGAACTTCGTGAAATTCTCTCTGCTTGCTTTCCTCCCTCTGAACAGCGGATATAGAGAGATATATCAAATATTTCAATTGCTTTGCAAACCGCAGTCAATTTCGCGCGGTAATTTTTGAGCCTATTCCGGGTAGACACCTTAAAGTTGATAAAACGTTACAAGCCATGCAAAACTTTCATAATTCTACCCCTTCTGCAAAATTGTAATTCATTTATGTACCAAATAAACGATTTCACGTACCTAGGACTCCTTCGCTTCTATTCCATTTCAAAGTAAGTACCTAAGTACCAAGCTTAAAGTAAGCTTAATGGTAAGTTGTCAAAATTTCCAAAGTTCGCCAAAAACCTACCACTTAATCTCTCCGATAGGAGAGCTGGTTGCAGATGAGGCAACAACCCGTCGCCAATACAGCCAAGAAGACAGGAGAAAAAAAGGACGAGTGTCATGGAAAGCCGTCAATTCCAGCCGGTGGCCACTCTTTTATTCTTTGCCAACACATCGCGTACACTACACATTTATGCAAGTATCTGCCGTCAACGGACATATTCACATTTTGCCTGCCTGTCTCACATACACACAGACGTTCGCGTTCAACCTTACATGAACCAAACTGTGTGACCAAATACCAAAGTTGCAACTGAAAATATGCAACAACATCCATAGCTTGCGTTTCCACAGCCCCCGCCCCATCCGACGATGAATATTGAAATATTCAAAGCGATACCCAAGAAGCAATGAAAGCCCATTCCGGCCACATGGATACATTGTCGGTTAGCAGTTAGAAGATAGCTCTAGCCGCCGGTCGGTCGGGGCATATGGCAGACCTTCACAGCGTGTACGTTTACGAAAATCAGCCGATGAGTCTGTGCTGCCCCATTATTCGAGTGCTTTGGTGTGGTCCTCAGTCGAACGGAGCTGAAAGATTTGTTCCATATCTGCCGGATCTATATCTATCTGTGTGGTGTCTATGGAACAGTTAGCGGCCGGATGCATTGACGCACAATGTTCTGACCTTTTAATGATTACCTCGAAGCGATTTTGTGCACTTCGTTGTGCGGAGAGTGCCAAAACGATGGTGGTGGCAGAGGGATAGAACTTCAACATCCCTAAAGCAATTAGCCGAACATAGTCACAGGTTTGTGCAGCACTATCTATGCAAGAGGAGTCCTTGCGGCTGCAATCGATTAGTATGTACATTTGGACGTGTTAATCGGCCTTTGTAATGGGATTTCGATGTGAATGAGCTTAAGCAAACGAAGATTCGATAAGAGTCCGGCAATGCAATCCAAAAGGCCCAGGCGAAGGGAGCAAAGCTGGTTTTGAAAGGATTACATAGAGTGGGCCGTTCCATGGGCTCCTGCTTGCATATGTGTACGTCCTTTTGAACGATTGATGTCGATTTGTGATTTGGTGCTATCCAACAGCTAGTCTACCAAAAACTCATCACCTTCAGATTATTGCTGTCAATTGTCGCCAACCCTTTTAATTAGGAATCCCAGACAAAACAAAATGTGTCGCCAAACCCGTGCCTTAAAAACAAAAAGCAAACGAAAAAAAATTTCAGCAATGTTCATTCATTAGCAAATCACATTGAGTACACTCCATCAGGATGTACATAAGGACTCCCTTACAATCACTCAAGTAAAGTGAATTAAATTAACAATCACACACCCTTCCTCCCTTGCGTCGCAGCTAAGTACTTTCCCCCGACACGAGGAGGGTAGGTTCATAAAAATCTTGAAATACGAGTACTTCGTGAATTTAACCACTTCAAGTCATTTTGCCACCCACTTTGTCACCCCCCCACAAAGAGGGGATCAACGACGTAAATGACACAACACAGATGATAGGAAACAAAATAAAAACAAAGGAACCCAGGGAACGGCAAGTCGTCAGTTAGTGGCGCTGGCGGCGTACGAAGAGCGAAAGCGAAATTGAAAAGGATATTGTACCCTCGCCGATTGAGGTCTTTCTCTCCTTGTGATCTTCCTTCTAACCATTCCGTCAATATGTTACACATCCGTTTTTTCTTAGCACATTAACCCTCATCTCGTGTACACTAGCATTCTGTCGACGAGTGTAAGCATTGTTTGGTAGCTGAGCATGGTTTTGGCGTTGGATGTTATGTTGATGACGACATCGACTGACACCCGCCTGAGACAATCTGCACTTTATATCAAAATAAATTGCTACGATGGAGGAAAAATGAAAAAATAAAAACAACAAACGCACACATCCAATCCTTAAGGATGCTTCATTTTGAAAAACGAGAGGAACGCCCAACAGTAGGGCGCCGATATACTGAAGTGCTGTGATTACATGTCGCGTGCGATGAGCTTGACACAACGACTACGATGATGATGGTGATGGTGATGAAGACGTTGCCGTTGATGGAATCTTGCGACGCAGCTTAGTTGATGATAAGGACATGGCAACCATTAAAAATCGTCACATGCTACGACGAGAGCTGACAATTTTCGGTGGTGTATGCGTAAATACACATTTTTGAAATTGTCTATCTCCCCGGATGAGGATTATAGGGAAAAGAAAATATTTAAGACTAAAGTGGCTTTTACCCGCAATTTATGATAACAATAATTGGGGTTAGGGTTACGACGTGCGATGGAGACACTTTTGTTTATGCGCTGTTTGTGAGGAGTGGAATTTCATAAATTTTCCATGCCCCTTTAAGGTGGGTACTCCTTAAAAAATTGTAAATATTTTAGCAACTCTTTTGGGTTTTATAAGAAGTTTAAACTTGGTTTAACATGGAACTCTTCCTACAAGGATTAATAAATTTCTAATTTATTTCTCATCGACTATTTCTTATAATTAATACCTGTCAGAATGGGCCTTAGGTACTTATAAGCATTTTTAACCTTAACGCTTGATATTCTGTGTAGCACAATATGTAATTTTGTATGGAGTATTCGCTAAAAAAACCGATTGTTATTTTTTCTAATCTAGTTTAAAGTCTCTTGAATTTGAATTTATATTACAAATATTTTTACAGCAATAAAATAAATAAATTGAAATTGAAGTTTCATATATCCTGTAAAAGTTTTCCTCGTCTGGGTGACTCTCTTTATTTTATAAAACAGAAGGAAATTTACAAAGCTTTAAAAAAAAATCTAGCGACGATGAGTATTCAAAAATGCATTTTGATAGAGGCTTTTCTGACGCAAATAAGAGTCTAAAATTTAATGTTGCAGTTGATCTTTTATAGCGGGAACTTTTGCGACATTTCTGTAAGTTACTGTAAGTCTATGCAATCGTACTCAGAATTAAGGATCCATTCCAACTCATAATGGAATCCGTCGCATCTGTTGCGGAAACTTATTCGACTGACAGGTAAGCTAATCAAAACTGATATACATCAAGTCAGACTGCTGTCAGGCTTACTAGACTTGAACGTCCCCACTTTCATTGGTGGAAATATTAAGAGAATGAGATAAATTGTAATCGATTGTCACAGTATGTGAATACGAATACGCATCTGTTGACGCATGTCGGATTCCATGTGCATTAAGCGAACGAAAAATAAAAGCAAATAAATATCGACATCGGCAAAAGGCAAATTCAAGTTATTCGCCGTAGTATTTTTGAAGTCAGTGCCAACGGTCACAAGAAATTGGTCGTTCGGCTTTGATTTGATAAATAATTCTGCAGTACAAAATATTTCAGTCTGCGTTAAAGTTTAACAAGATGCAAGCGGATCTCAGAAATTATTTGAAGAACGAAGAAAAAAATCGTATAACTTGTGTTTTGTTAAAAATTGCATAATTTGAAATTAAATAGCGACAAGATAAAAATATCATGATTTTTCTACATTTTATATGCGAAGAAGCAGAACTTTTAAATTTTATCACACCTCAAACAGTTCTAAGGAAGAATGTACCCATAAATAACATAGTGAAATCGGGCATTAAATTTTAGTGCAGAAAGTGATGAAATTGTTATAATTTTGACCTCAATCCTCATGCGATAACCACTTGTGTTTGTGATTTATACTGTTTGGGGTGATTCGATGGTCCATTTAATTCTATGTCGTTTTCGTTTGGATTTATTGAAGATGGTTATGCTCAACTGACGAATCTACCAAAATGCACCAAACTATAGCTATGAACGAGACGGCTTCCCTCGACCGAGTCGCACACTCTATTCTCAAAAGAGGAATCACCAAGGTTGTATCTAGAAGTAAGATGTAGCTGGGTCTTCAAAACGGCTAAAGTAAATTCCACATCAATTGACATTGACTTAACAATGACGTTTAGCTTACCATAGTTTTCGCTAAAGATGCTTGCATTATTAAGCTAATTAGGTAATTCATATTTTTCAGATTGAAAAAATATAAAAAAATAAAATAATAATGTTATTTTGATCTGTCATAGACTGCTATGGATTTCTCCACCACAATAACTTAACGCTTGAATAAAAATTGGACTCTTCTTAAGATCTCGTAGTTCTAATTTTTATTGCGTAGACTATTTATTTATTTATTTAAAATCAAATGGTTGTGAGAAGCTTGGTCTAGGCTCTAGAGTTCTAAAAGAGCGGACCAACTGTGTTAACAAATGAATTTGTCTTTTAAAAAAGGTATACCTACCCACATTAGAGAAATATTGTTTAAGCTTACCTGCAAAATTTTAAAAAAAGGTTCGAACTTCAGGGAAGGCCCTGGGGAAAAATATCACATTTATTGGGAACTAAAAAATCGAATAATTCCGCTAATTCATGACTTATTGGCTTGGCGAAGAAGAAGAACCAACTTCTTAGAAGATCGGAACATATAAAAACTTTTATAATTGTATATGAAATAAGGTCAAGTAAAACTAAAAAATGGGTTTAATTTCCAAACAAATATACCCAGAAGTCGACAGACATTTGACGAAAATGGAGTTTAGAATTTTTGTCAAACTCAGGACGCTAATGGGCAAAGTTCCTTTATCTCTCAAAAGGTTAATTCACAGTGGAATTTCCTAAATAAGATCTTCAGTTACTGTCCTATAGAGACTCACATATTTTTGTTCCTAAAATTTTTTAAAAATACTGCCTATCTATTACTGATGATAAAATATTACAGATTGCCCTCCGTCATGCTATGGCTGCAACATTTAATTACCCTACGGCAAAAATAAAATATTGTATCCATCAACACGATATTCAATGGAAGTGGTTTTTATTTACTCGATTTGTCGGTCGATACATTTTCACCTTCAACTAAATCGCCGACATAAAAGAAGCAGAACCCATTTTGCAAATGGAAAAAGTTAATTGATTACTTTGCCATTTCTAGTTAAACGGTGAAACCTGAGAGAAATGTCACTCAAACCCGTAACATCATCAGCATGTCAAACTGTGTGTTGTTTTTCATACCAGCCTGCAGCCACACTTCATAGGTTTCGCCAGAGTGCGGTTTGTGTTACAGAATTTCACCCCAAAATTGAGTGCGACAATCAATAGTTGGAGTTCAAAAATAATTGAGGGTAACACAAGTGGTTGGGTGTCACATCCCATTGCCAAAAAAAAAACTACAAAAGAGTTGAACCTTTTTTGCCACTCGATCTGGGTATATTCATAAAAGAAAGGACCGTGTCATATGGACATGCAATATTATTCCAGAAAGGTCAAAGTGAGGGTGTTTCGGAAACTGCTATCGTGATATTTGATATACGGTAAACATTGTTATTAAAATGCTTTTACCCCACACAAAGAAAGAAAGCTTAAAATAGTTTGCCCTGTGGATGGTATTCAGTGTGTTTGTGATGCTTGTATAACGGCAAATGGGTGTATACGTTTTCAAGGTAAACACTTAGAATATGGCCTTCCAAGGGTTAGGTTTATTTAGTGATGGGGACTCTCATTTTTTTTAAATTTGCATTTTAGCCATGATGTGGGTTCAATCTTGTAATAGCAGATGTAAGTTTTTTTTTTGTTTATAAATAAATTGGGCGGAACTCAATAACTGTCAGTTCTTGAAGGATGAATTAATATTGAAATATTGAGATGCAGGTGTTTCTAAATTCGAAGTGGAAGCCGCCTAATCTTTTTTGAAAGAAGTCAATTTTTGAGGACATTGGTTATGCTGATATGGCAATTTTACAATCAAAAAACCCAAGGAAAAGTTCCACGTGTAAGGTTAGGAAATTTGAAATCTTACATCTTTTGAAAGAGTTGGCCGGTTGGCAAGAAATAAGGCGAATAAAATGCCTCAATAAATGCAGAGAGATGAACAATTTTACTTTAAAATCTGGGAGATCTATCGAAAGATCATCATATCACTGGAATTACATAGTGCGGATCACATCACATCCATCACATCCATTTTTAGTATATAGCCTTGAAAACTAGAAGGTTCGAAAAGGAAAAGTAACTTGCGTGCCTGCGTTTATCGGGAGCTATTCAAACCTAGCCACAAAGAAGCCTTTAGTTTAGTAGACCTATTTTTTTTTTCTAAACCATGTTTTAAAATAATAAAATAAAATAAAATTTGAGCTTATAAAAGTTTGTATGAGGAAACCAAAGCGGGAGTGTAAATATGCGTGGCTTTTGTCAGAATAGGTTCTTTTGTCAAACAAGCAAGGACGTGCTTCAAGTTTGTTTGCAAACCCTACCATCATAAGTGTCCGTGGATGGGTTGTCCAAAAGTGAGGCAACTCGACTAGACGATAGATGAGTTTTATGATGATTTAACTGTGAATGATTTGCGGTGACCCCGAGAAATAATTATTCACCCGGAGTCTGGATAAATATCTTCAATATACTAGGCAAGCTTCAAATGAGTTTCTAGAATCAGGACAGCAGCCATTTGGTGAAAATTTCTCATTCTTTGCACCGGAACCTGAGCTATAATGTATACAGAGCTTGTCCCGTTTTTCTGCGGTTAGTCCGACATAACTACAAGAAACTGCCAACTATCCCTGACAACAACTTACTCCTGCACATATTATTCGGTTGTCTTCAGTCTTCAAGGCTGCTATAGGATTCGAACAAGACTGTATATAGTTCTGGATTGTAGTTCCGATGCCGCTCTTCGTAAAAATACGGATTTAAGGAAGTCTTGTGGTGGCAGAAAAGTTTACCTTCTTCTTATGCAACTGCCTACCTCCTTTTCATTTTCTAAAAGTAAAACAAAACTTGGGAAAGACCTACGAGAGTATGGGTTTTTTTTAAATCCCTCCCTTCCGAAGAACAACAGCACTCCTACCTCATCTAGATTTAGTTGAAACTCCATCTGATACGCAACACTTAATAGAAGGAAAAATTATTTCCACCGACATCCCTATGCTTCGTCGAGTCTGCAGCAGACAACACGATGTCAACAAATGGAACACTTTGCTGCACTCCTGCTGCTCATTTCAATTGTACTCGTACTTTGTGTGCACATTATGCCACATCCTTGCATCCTCATTTCCAGTATGCAGTGAAAAGAACTACTATTTAAACATCACCGGCATTTCCACATTACAAGCTTCACACTTAACAAGGATAATTAACATCAAGTGCCGCCAGCAAAATTATCTAAGTGCATCACTTAGTCTTAGATATCACACACAGTGATTGTTCGCTGTCGAGTCCTTGTCCTCGTACAGTAGTAGAGGTAGAGGATTATAAAAGGATTATGTGGTTGTACTCGTATGTTGGCTGCGGATGGTTTCAGTGCATTGTCGGGATGAAAAAAAACGACTGAAATTGTATGCCAACTGACAAGAGAGATGAAGGTGTTGGTATACCCATTTTATGAAATTATACAAAACAGTATGTGGCAAATCGGATTTAAATTGCACTCAAGGGGAGCGTGGCTTTAAAAAAAAAACTATAAATCTATATCGCTGACGACGCACAAAAAACACCCGCTACCGCGAATAACTCAAATTAATGTCACCTCGAAATTTTTCACCCAATAAACATCAATTCACCGCCAATTTTCCAAAGATGCTTTTTCCTCGCTTTGCTCCTTCGAAGATTGCATCGACATCGGCAAAGTTTCGTTAAAATTTTCCACCTCACCGAGTGGTTTTCTTTTATCCGCGACCGGATGAAGCAAACAGAAAAAAAAGCAGAAAGAAAATAGAAATTTCTTGAAAAATAATGCGAAATGCATAACCAAAAACGAAGGTGAAAGGAAAGACGAAAATGAGGGAAAAAAAATCTCCGGAAGGACAAGGTTGTAACTCAAGTGAAAATCCTCTCTCGAGAAAAGTGTGAATGGCGGATGGGAAGGAGCACTAAGAATGAAAAAAAACACGATTCTCCTCCAACCGGAAGTGGATTTATCCTGGTCCATAAATTTTATTCCAATTTTCCGGTAACGGAGACTTCCGTTTATGTTTGTGTTTCAAAACGGAGAAGCGACAAAGTCGCCATTGAGAACGATGAGATTGTTATTCGCTGCGATGGTGAAAGTTATTGCTCATACTGAGCGGCGATTGAATCGAAAAGGGTAATGGCCGTGTTTAGTGAGATTTTATTTATGCGATATGGTTTCAGCTTGTGTGCTGTTAATGAATTGGAAAATATCTTCTATCGTCGTATGGGTGATAACTGATGAGTTATGGAAGGTGCAACGACTGTCCGAATCAGCGGAAGTGCAGCACAAAGCTCCACTTTCACCCTCTGGTTCAGAATCACGTAACTTCTCAGACGATTATAGGCGAAATAATAGACTTATGCAACCAGCAACTCAGTAAAGAGTTGAAGAACAGATAATATATTAAAACCTGCGAAAGATTGAACAAAAATTTCCCTCAAAACTATTACAATTTAGGAATCGATATCGTCCAACCGATAATCAAACGATCAAACGAGATTCACTTTTACATTCATTATCGTGTGTGCTATACGATATCTGATTTAATGACTGGCACGTGCTGCCCCCGCGACTTCGTAGCGCATGCAACACCCCAATTGTAATTTTTTTCTATTGGTTTCCGCTCATCCACTTCGAATTTTGACGATAAGTAGGTAACAACCGACGGAAAACCGGGGAAATATTTAACAATTCAAAATCCACATACAAATAGACAAACGATTTTAATGTAGATATGGGATCTTAATGAGCTCCTGAGTGGGGAACAGATTCAGGCGCACTTGTAACTCACTTCGAAAAATTTGGATTAATATGGATCAGCGCACTCTTTCCGCAATATTTCAGATGATTATCGTCGGAATGATAGACCTCCAAAACCAGCGACTAGGTGCAAAAATTACGAGCTTGAGAGCTTAAGTTCATTTCCCACGAACATTACGAATGCTGAGGAAAGCGTTGAAAATATAATACATATAACTCGTTATGGTCATTAAAGTTTCAACAGCAATATCGTCAAGACGATTTTTATCACGAGGAATCTGGCACCTACTTACCGCTCAATATGTGAACTACCTACCGATTTAATAAAGTCCTTATTTTGCCTCCTAAGTGTATGATTCTTCTTTTGCAAAGTCACTGACTGAGATGGCATTTAGTAGGACTCTTCAGACAACAGCCAGCTAAAATATATATACGAATTTTATACCTTCGGTGATTTTTTGAGTCAGGCGATAAAAGGTTTCTTTTTCAGTGAATAGTGCTTAATTTCCTGAAATTCCTTATGAAATGAGCCCCCAAAAAACCTTTCTCCCATCAATTATTTGCCTTTGTCAACATTTATTCGCTTAACAAGCTGCTTCATTCATCGTTTTTAAAAATCATTTATTTTCACCTCATTGATTCAATTTTCCAACGACCACAACGAATTGAGTTTAAGCACATTCGACCATCGACTGGCTCCCCGCCGCATCATCTATTCATCAGGGATCAAACCAACCATCCGTTTAATCGGCAGTCAACCGACGGTGGCGGCAACCCAGTGGTGTCACCATCAAACATTCTATAATCGAGAATGAAAAGGGGAGACCCAACAAAAAGGGGAAAAAAGTAACCCAAGTCCAGACTTCGAAATCAGACACGTTCAATCAGTATAATGAAATTACGAGTTTTTAATACACTCCAGGTCGCCGGAGTCCTGCTGCGGTAATAATTTATGAAATTGAACCCAAATTGAACTTTATGTTTCGTGTGCTGCCTTACACAGTCGTTCGTCGACTAGTTGCAAAGGATTCTTTTCCTACTCCGACAAGCAAATATTTTAAAATGCCGGTCACTCCATTATTTAAAGTGGCAGTTGGTCGTTCGTTGTAATCACAGATGAGGGACGCTTTTCTGGAATATTTTTTTTTCTATCTTTTCTGAGTGAGGGGCGGCATATAAAGTTCTATTGTGAGGTCGACAGGACATGGGTCAGTGTGAGTGTGAGTCCAAAAAAAAATAAAAATATTGTTTACGATCGAAAAAATTGTGTTTGACAGATTTGACATTTTTATTAAATTATGTGTGTCCTTCCGATTTGGCGAGTGTGTGTCCTTTGAGATGTTCATCCTCTTATGTGTAAGGTCTTTTTTTCCACCCCCCTATAAATGTCCTTGCTCTTGACTCGGATAGTCAGTCTATGTCGCTCCCACATGTGTTGTTGGCGTCATCAATGAGTTGAACGGGCATTATGGGAATTAATATTTTCCCAAGGGTGTGGATGAGTGTCACGTTGGCTCTGGTCAGACGGAAAGGACACACGTTGTAACGACGACAAATGTTCTCAAATGAAATGGAAAATCACTGGAGTTTTGATGTAAGCTCTCTATCTTCGGGATTGTTGGGCCCAATTTAGTGCGAGTGATTGTGGTGACTCTTATGAATCGTGATTCAATTTTTCTAGATGACGAAGTGGGTGGCGGTTGGTCGTGTGACATTGAGAAGTTATCAAGTTGAATGGTTTCATTGTTGGGGAAGAGCTTTTTTTACTTAGCGGTTTTGATTGAGTTGTTTGGCTTATTGAATTACGCTTGAGAGGCTATCAGGCGGTGTTTTAGGAGATAACTATTTTTGGTTTAGATGAACCTGGGAAAGGGGGCGACAGCTTTTGTGTGAAGAAGGGAATTTTTAGGTATACAAACGGAAAGCATTTTTAAATATTTTCCCTCCATGGCGATTTTGAATTTGTTCTCGAAAAGTAATCTAAAAGCGAAATATAGCGATTATGGTCAAAGCTCAAATTTTGTTCATCAATATTGGCAGTTCCATGGTCAATGGGCGGTGTTTTGACTAAAACTGGCTTCAGTTCAATTGCTATTGTAACACTTGACAAAATGCATTAAATTAATCGGGAGTTGTAGTAGAATACAAGTGATTCAGTGTGATTCAGAGTCCGTCATTCTAGTTCGGTGTAGAAAAATTAGGTATTCTTTTAGACAGTTGTGCAATATTTAGTCTCCACTATGAGTAAAAAAGAAAATTGATATGACGAGTAATAGACTAAGGGGCAACCACTACTGCTATTGAAAACAAATGTATAAAAATTAGTCAAACCTTCGAAGTGGATCTCTACTAGCCATTTGCTTATTGGCTTAAGCTGGTTTATAGCTGCGGAATATTGCACTTAAAACAAAAAAAAAAACAAATGGAAATGGAAATTTTAAAACCTTAAAGATCTGACGTCCAATTATGAATCCATCAAGTCGAGGTAGTCAGATCGGCAACGGACAATGTTTTGTCTTCAAAAAGAATGATGGCCTGTTCTATACCGAGTCTTCTTTCTATGGAAGACTAATTATAATCAGACTCGAAGAAATTTAACACCGCAGTGGTAGAGGTATCGCTATTGTCGCGTGCACTACAGATTACTCCAGTAGCGTCCTACCCTCCGTCAGTAGAGACAAAGATATTTGGGCCAGATAAGATTCTACTGTGATAATTCAGGACTACTGATTGCCGTTGTCAATAGAAGGAAGACGGTGCAACAAGATATGGTAATACAACTAAGAACGCCCTTTTTGTTAAACTTCTTAATAGTTTTGGCAATTTTACTAACTCACTTTTTGGCGCTTGTCAACTTTAAATTGGAAGGTTTGTCTTAGAACCTATTGGACTTGCTAATGTGCATCTAGAAGCCTACCTGAAAAGACCCTAGGGATGGCTACTGCTCTTGGGAGACAGAAGGCTGCCCTCATATATTAATATGCTAACCCAAATTCCATCTTAAGTTTTTTTTTCACCGCGCCACCTCCGAGAGTATAACCGGCATGATAAAGCTTCTCAATTAGCGGTTTGGACTCGCCATAAAATTGCAGATCCCTTCCATTTGTTCCAAAAATAAAAAACTCGCACAAAACAAATAGTTGTGAGAAGCTAGGCCTAGGGCCCCTACGGACCTGTTGAGCCAAATATTTATTTATTTATTTTAACATGCATTAGGTGAACCGCTTTATGAATTTTTATTAGGCAGAGGATGGAACATGGAAGTCCACTTTCGGTACCAATAATCGAAACGAAACTAATTGATGTTGTTGGCCTCTTCGTTTCATAATTTGCAAAGTAAAGCTCCTACTAACTCTAGAAAACAAATATGTAGACAATGTTTTAAGAAATTTTACAGAGAAGCGATTAATTGGACAGCTTGTTGAAGTTCAATGGCCGATTAACAAATAAGAAATGCATGAGAGATATAACACCATCTGAAAATGTCCTGTCCTTTTTTAAAGAAGAATTCTGAAGCTAAGAGACTTTTTCTTGGCAGTCTTAATGATTTGGTCATTTACAACTACATTAACCAACACAGACAGATAGCTTTAGAAACTGAGTAGCTCAGATCACTCACAGTGCTTAGTAACTGATCTCTGCTGAGGCATATCTCCAACGTTGTAGCAACTCCCAAATGTCTATCAAACTAAGGCGGGCCAGTAGAAAAAGATTTAGCTTGTGGTTTTCAAAGGGGGTAAACCTCAAAAAAAAAAAAAAATCACCAAAGCCGAGCTTATTACAATGGAACCAAGAAATCCCCTTACTCAACTCTTTCAAAGCCGCATTAATCAAAAAAGCACAGTAATTAATTTACAACCCCCATCTAACAAAGGATAACGAAATAATTTCACACTGCTATTATATGCAGAAACCCCTCCCACAGATAGGGCAACTCTCAAGACACGCCTGTAAATTACAATTTAACAATGTTTGCCAGTGTCAATGGTGAAATATTACCACTAGTCGCAGCAATATTTTTATCCACACCCTCACTTACTGCCTCACCACGTTTGGAAATTCTCTATAACCCGCAAGGCTACGAGATTTTATTGTGTTTCGCCGTTTTGGGGTTTTCGAGTGTCCTTGCTTCGTTTGCATAGATGTAGCAGCCAAGGATAATGTACTCTGTACTGCATTATTATTAGTTTTTCTTTCTGTATTTTATTTACCACCAGCACGAGCTGAATGCAACTACTTGGAGAACAACCACACCATGCTCCTCCCGGTGCTTGGGAGTAGTTTTTTTTTTTGCATTGCATTTACGAGAAAATTCGTTAACATCGCAGGATTTTGGTGGCAGTGGAGTGAACAAAAAATGAATTTTCCACCACAGAGTCCTTTTGCGCTGCTTGGGTGTAACCCAAACTTGTGGCAACACACATTGTTTGTGGTATGGCGTCGGTGGTGTGAAGCCACTGTATATCCTTTTGTGTTATTAGTTTGGTTGCTACTATTCATCAGTACTGTGTATTCGTACACGAAATATGCATGATTTTGAAAATTGAATTTTAACATGCACAGGACAAACATTTTCTGTGTGTGTGGAGTCGTGAATAGTGTTGGAAAAATATAAAGCATCTTGTTACGGACTTTTTATAATGAACGCAGTACCCCTTTGTAATCCTTGAAGAGACATAGCGATGCATCGCACATGCGATTGACAAAAAATGTTACGTATACGCCAGAGTAAGACTTTTCATTGCTCTAACTATTGTCTTCATTAGACGAAAACCACTCAAGGATAACGTTTCTTTTCACTCTCATACACATGTGTATATTGTCTTTCTACCTCTATTGACGTCCTTCGAATTGGATTCATTTTTTCCATCACAAATACCATCAGCAAGATGACCAACCAAAAAGACACAAATAAATAGAAATGGTCATCTAGTGGCTTTGTTTCGTGTCAATATTGAATGGGAAGGATTCGGTATCATGCCAAATATAGGTGGAGTGGATTAAGGACAAAAAAAAAAACGAGGATCCATATTGAGTTATGTTCTTTTGTCAGACGTTGTCGTAAAATTTTCTTTTGTGTCTCGCACCTGAAATTGTGTGTTTCATTTGTATTCCAATCGAATGGGGAAGGAGCCTCAAGGTCGAACTTTATTGTGGAGAACAGAGTGGAAGTGCACTTTTGTTAATTAAAAGTTTTCAGGTTTCGATGGGTTCAACTTTGAGTGTTATGTCTTCATTAATTGGAAGTTTTCCTGCAAGACAATGGTACGTCTGAGAATGTGGTAAGTGGGACATTATACGAAAGGTGGTTAGAAGACGGACTCATCGTTTGTCTGTCAGACAGATAGGTGAGAGAAAGACATTCCATTTTATCCAATAATGCGGTATAGCTTCGTATCTAGTTGCCTTGCGAATGTTAAATGTGGGGCAAAGTGGATGAGACTCAATTCATTCATGATGGTTATGCCCAGCTTTACTCTCATTGTAGTCTCCAAGGACGATTTTACCGTCTTATATCGGACTTAGAAGGACTCTTCGCCCGAGTCTTTAGCCGTGGGAGCAGTCACTAAAGTAGGCGTCGTAAGTTGTTCCTTTTTATAACCACTGTCATAGTAAACTTTTACAAAGAGATAACGACAAATGACTCACAAGTCAAAAAAATGTTTGATTATCGTCGCGATCTTGGAAAAAGCCCCCTATTGACAACCGATTCTAATCGAAATAGATTTCCGTAGCGCGTAAGCCACTTAAGTTGTAATCTTCATACCTGAGCCAAAATGTTGCTATCTGTTGTACGGGGGGGAATTAATTTGACAGCTTCTAGACAGAAAGACAATCTTTTGATAAAGGACCGGATCGCTTCCACGAATCTGCAGAAAAGCTGATAGCTAATAGTGAATTTCGGCCACTCTTATCATCTGTTATAAATACAGTGCAGGTAATCAATACGACTCCGTACATTTGTTGACGACAAAACTTCCAATGGCTTCATTCGTTCAACTAGTCATTATTGCAGCAGTCGCAGCCACTGCCTGCGGGGTAAGTTACAATCCAACACCATCAGCGGTTTTTATTAAATTTTCTAACTTTCAGCAAACGTACCCGGTGACCAGCAGCTCCCGAGACTATTTCCCCATTTCACAGCGTGAACTTCTGCATGAAATCGAAACTGTGCAAAAGTCGATTCGGTTAACGCCCGCTATGCCGATCGTGTAAGTGTCGTCGAACAACAACAGCAGCAGCTGCTACAAGAAATCGTACAACTTAATAAGACCCTAATGCCACTGCAAGCCTTGAGTTTGGTCCGAAAGCAATGCATTCAAAGGTACAACTCGCAGTTTGTCACCTACGACGATGCCAAATACTAGAAACGTTGTTACGATAAGTCTGCGTCTATATCAACAACCCTTACTGCAAATCCACAGGTGAGTCGAACTTGGCCGAGAACGGAGCTATTTATACACTGTCCTTAAGTGCGGCCAGTTGCGACAAGTCGATTGCGAATAACGAGACCCTGCTGCAAGAGTGTTACCTGAAATATGTGAGTGCCTCGAAAGCATGTTTTTTTCTCGAACGAATCCTGAAGGTTTTATTTTATTTTTAGGTCAACGCTGCTACAATTAATGTGAACTTTTATTTGAATACTGCCCGAGCCCAACTGGACAAGATTTTGTACGCTTCATCTGTCGCGTCAAATACAGCAGTTGAGTGTTCCTTCGTAGTGGAGAATGACACGTTGCAGACTATGGGAAAAACAACAAAGTCAATCGAAGAGTGTGAAGAAGCCTTGAACAAAAATAGGAATATCGCCGTTTTAAGCAGCACCGCGCCAGGGAACTTGATTATGTCAAAAATTACTAAACATTAAGGAGCGCAGTAAATAAAATTTACCATACAAATTGAACTATTTGCGTATGAACTTGGACACAAAATGTTTGTATCATGTACAGGGTGGGCCAAATACAAGTTTCTTGTGCAATAAAATTATCAAAATTCATTTTTTTCCATGTATTATGGCTTTATTAGTTAGAGCAAACCCAATAATTATGGAACACAATATCGTTCAAGTGACTGCCTTGGCTAGCTTCGCAGTAGCGCATTCTGTTACTACGATTTTCAAAGGCCTTGTTGATGGTTTCGGGCTCAACTCACGGGTTGCTTAATTAATATTGGCCTTAAGTGCTTGAATCGTTTCCGGATTGTTGACATAACATCGGCTTCCACGGTTCCCCACCTAGGGCTGTAGTAAATTCTAAGACACCATGAAGCCATCGCCATAATCCAATATCATCAAAGCTCTTGGCGAAGTTTCATTGTTCATTAGGATTGTAAAAGACTGCATCAAGAACAGACTTCCGTTTGGACACCTCCAAGAATTTAATATATTTTCGTCAACCTTTAAGCATAATGGAAGTGTAATACTCACTAAAAGAATCCTATAGCAAGGAGACTCTCTGCACGGACGTGAAATCGGGAAGAAGCCCTTACTGGACAGTTAATAAAATGTGATATGAACTTAATTCCACTGCCGGTTTGCGTTTCGCAGCCGAGTCTATGCTATAATAGAGAAGGAGGAAGTTCCCTGCTCTCTCCCTCTCATATGATCGATCTCGGAGTTCAACAGAAGGGATACCTCTTGTTAAAGGTAGTTTGAGTTTGAGGCTCACATATTCCCAACCGCCCCATAACGATGCTTCAACTGCCCAAATCAAGGCAGGGTCGCGAATCCTCTAGTCTTTAAAGCTTCATCTAAAATACAGTTTGGAGGCTCCGTGGTATTTTGCTGCGTCTTCTGATTTTATACGACCTCATCTATCGTCTTAAAAAATCGCAACCTTCTGTCTTACCTTTGGGTAAGGTATGCAACGTATTCCGCTGTCAATCTGAATCGAATTGCCTTTTCAGTCCTCCCAAGTATGTTCGGTCGCAATTAGACTCGCAAAGTCAACTAAAACCAGTAAATTATCCCAATTAACCCTAAAAATGTATCCCATTGGAGAACAATTGACATTTGCACACCACGGCCAACAGCAAAAAACTTATCTCCTTGTAGTTCAAGACAAATTTTCTGAGCCTCTATGCGACTACAAGCTACGCGTAATTGCCGAGGATTACATCATGTATCTCTGCTGCAGCCCCGACGCCCCAATGCATTTGTCTCTCTGTGCGCTTATTATAGCGTTGACACGTATATGCAGAGAAATCCAGTCTAAACTTTTATGTAATCCCGAAACCATAATAATTGTCTTACACACAGCCGAGTGAGTGTGCTACCGAAAACTAAGGAAGGAAGGAAGAGAGCTCCAACTTTTCCCTTTCACCGCCCTGAATAGTTGGCGTTGGTTAATCCGGTTTTTGCGAACTATCTTCTACTCCGCAGTCGTATGAGATACAATAACAATTTCGTTTCGGATTGTTAACGCTGGAGCAAAATAGATGCATCCCCAGACGAAAAACTCGAAAAAAAACTTTTACTCAATCTGCTGACTCGTGACTGCACAAGAAGGGTACACAGCGCACACAAATAAAGTTGAGCTACCGAGATACTGCGATACAATGCTTTGCAATCAGCGTGATAGAGAAGCACCCTGTGAAGATGGGTGTTCCTCGACGGCACTGGGTAGAGTACATTCATTGCGGAGGTCGTTTGATTTATTTTACGAGCATGTCCTAAATGGGCGGTTAAACAAGATCATTTATATTTTTGGTTTCCATTGATAGTTCTTTATTTTTTTTGTGACCTCTCTGTTGTCTATTTTGCTGTGAAAGAGGGGGCTGGGTGGGCTGCATGGTCACGCATTCCACTTACAGACTCAAGTTGAAAATATGGTGTTTTCGAGTGCAACGCCTCCTGCTCTTGAAGTCATAATGAAACTGGGTGTTCCTTGTTATTATTCCTCGTTTTGGAATTTTTTTTTGTTTGTTTCTTTCTTGTTTTCGTTTCGTCCGAGGGTATGGCTGCAGGAAAACAAATGCTACCCCATAAAAGAAAAGTTGGAACTTCATCTCGGCGGAAAAACATGTTATTCTCAGCATACCCAAATGACTTCTGCCCCAAAGAAAAAAAGAAGTAGGAGCGGCGCTCCTAAAGAGGTTATGAGCAACTGGGACGACTTGAACTTTTTCTACTTTTTCCCAATTAATTGGGTTCGCTCTGGTTTTGCTTGTGGAAACAGCATCTTAAGTTTGTATGCTGGATAAAGTTGAATTCAGTTTATGAAATGGTAATGATGAAATTGGCCTTAGATTACATTTGCAAATTGATATACTGGACTTGGTAGTTGAAACACGAGCTAATCATCGAATGGCGATAAATAGCTGGGGAAAAGGTTTCGTTTACATAAGTCCTAAGCTGACCTAAGATTCTTAGTACTGTTTTCGAGATCCAAAATTTTATGTCAGACTCGAATAGTTGAGTTGACTAGCTCTCTAAAGAACCCTCCTATGTTTTTGAGGGGTTCGCAGGTGCAGGTTCTTTTTTTAAATTTTTAACTTTATAAAGGACTTTGGATAAGGGGGCGTGGCACCACCACAGTCGTTAATATTTTTTTGCGAAAAGAAACGATTTGCCTGTATATTATGTAAATTATCTGTGCAGAACAAGGCGTGGCATGGACCAAAACACAAACAGATTTATATCAGAAAGACTATATCATTGAATTTATGGCAGCATTCTCTTTAAAATTTGATCAATGGAGGTGTATTGTGTTTCGAAAGTATTTTCCAAAATGTGGGTAATATTTGACAATGGGGCGTGGCAGCTACTTGCAACGGAAATTTTCAAAACGCTTTATATAACTACCAAAGCTGCAGAAATTCGCATTACGAAAGTATATTAAATACGAAGGACTTCACGAAATGTGGGCGGGATTAAATATGGGGCGTGGCATTGTTCAAACTTTTTTTTATGTAAGCATGAAATTCACTAAAATTCTCAAGCAGAGCAAAAATTTGTCAGCCTATCACCTGGGATAGCCGCTGGCGATCTTAGAAGTGGGACAACAGAATATTCGGCACTCAGACTGCCAATCAATTTGACAGCTCCGATGCTCTCGTAACTTCAGCATTCAAAGAGCTTATTGCTTGTAGGCCTTCTGAAAAAGAAGCACTTCTCAGTTTTGTCTAAGAGCTGCTACCGATCTTCATGATACCTTCTTTGGTTGGTTGGTTGATGAGCATTGGCTTTCACTCATCACTAAGACCTTTTGTAGAATGTTTTATGTACTCTTACAAAAGTTGTCAAATCCCTCTCAATATATTTAAAGTTTGATTTTCTTCCATAAGTAGATGTAAATGATGATTTATTTAAGCCCCACCGTCGAATCGTAATTTGCCTAACTTACGCAGTTATAGTGAAAACAACCTCAAACGACGGTTCATTTTACGATCCTCACACACTGATATAGATAAGTATATCTGTTCTCAAATTTTAACGGCTGACATTAACAGTTTTCATTAAAATTTCACTGAGGTATTATCAATAGCTGCCGCTGGATAAGGCCATTTTCTTAATTTAGAATTTTTAAGCAAAAATTCTTTCTTTGTGGACGAGCACTCGTTGGAAGTAAGTCTACTAGGCTTGACTTTTACAAAAGAAAGAACTATCCCTCAAAAATACATAATGCAGTGACTACAAAAACAATTTTCACTTTTGTAACAAACAACTCCCATCTTTCTTTCATTCAATGTTTAATGCTGCCAAGTCAACTTAACTTTATTCACTGCGATCCAATTGCTCCACCTTATGTGCTATCCAAAAGCGGAGATCGAAGCATAGACAAAAATGCTTTTCAGCTTCTGAATCCAAGCTTTGGAATGCCTTAAACAGATGGAAAATAATTTCTTTATTATAAAGCTATGTACAAAGCTTTTAAGATCTAAGTCATCTTCTTTGGCAGTTGTCTCCTTTTAATCACGGGCTTGTACACCATACATAAAAATGGCCAGGAGACATTTATTTGATACAAAAAATACCAACATTAATCAAAATTTAAGTCGGTCGTCGCGGACCTTACTCAATTTCAAACAGGCAAAGGTTTATCTTGCTGCCTCTATTCATAGTGACCTACTTAAGGAAGAACAAATAATGGAATGCAAACTGTTTACTTTGAAATGCTCGATTTATTCGGCGCATACTTTGTGCACATTTACTGTTCTGTAATTTTGCCCATAATTAAGTTTCGGACACCCTTATATCCGACGCTGCTAAGAACCTCAACGGACTTCGGTTTATTCAGAGCAACTTCACATTCATCAATTGTCTTCGTGGTTTGGCCGATAGTCTCCAAAGTGTCCTTCTCCACTACGAAAGAGCACTGAACTGCCGTCTTCGATGCAACAGCTGAATCATACAAGCTCTTGTCCAAATGGTTCTCAGCAGCATTCAAATAATAGTTGACATTAACTGTAGTCACGTCGACCTGAGCAAAAACAGAAAGAAGTCATTATACTCGTGGACACCAAAGAGATACTTTATACTGAATACTCACATAATTAATGTAACACTGTTGCAGAAGGGTCTCATTATTCGGATGCGCCTTATCGCAGCTGGCTACATTCGAAGACAATTTAGAAGTAGCTTCACTATTGGCCGAGTTTACATTTGACTGTGCATTTGTTGTCAAGGTTGATGAAATACCCTTCGCCTTATCGAAGCAAAGTTTCATCTGATATTTGGCAGTATCGTATGTCACCAACTGCGAATCGTATTTTTGAATGCATTGCTTTCGGACCAAACTTAAGGCCTGCAAGGGCACAAGAGTCCTGTTTGTGTCTACGATTTCCTTGAGCAGTTGCTCTTGCTGCAACTGAACGACATCTAGGCGGTCAGCATAGCGGGCGGCAACTGAACCAATTTCCAATTGAACAAGTTCAATTTCATGCAGAAGTTCCCTCTGTGAAATTAGGAAATAGTCTCGGGAGCTGCTGGTCACCGGTAAAGATTGCTGCGAAGTGGAATAATTATTGACACCTCCTGACTGGCTCGGAAATCAACTTACCCCACAGACAGTAGCTACGACGGCAGCGGTAATGAAAAGTTGTACAATTGAAGCCATGTTACAGTTCATTGGTTATGGAATTTGTACTGGATTTATTTTCTCATTTTCAGCGTATTTATACTTTGGCCAAAATATATGATAAGGCTGAAAGAAATTCGCTATCAATTGTCAGTTTTTTTTTTTGAGATTTCTTGGAGCTAACCAAACCATTTTCGAGGGCTTACCGGGGGCAGGCAGCTTATCGGTATCTCTTTCTCAGAAGTAGTGGGCAGTTTAATATTCTAAAAGGCAGCTATCACAACTTTGTTGAGTGACCAGTCTGTAGATAACTATCGAAGTAATTTTTCGATCTATCCGTAATTTAAATCTTTTATTATTATTAGCGGGCGGGTAATCACTTATTAAAGGAAGTACCTACTTCTTAATCAGAAAGGGGGCTTTTTCGAAAGTTTGGACAAAATGTAGTTCACCTTTGTTGTGGAGTACATTCTAAGCCGTAAGGAGTGTTACAAAAATCAGGAAAAAAATCCTTCTCCTAAGAACCTTTCATATAGATTTGACAGATTGACTGCCTGAGCACTATGGAAGCTATAGCTCTCAAAAGGAAACAAACTCAATGCTGTGAACACAATGAGTACCAATTTTTTCCACAATGGGCGCCATTGAGTTCAGGGAGTAAATCATGGAGGTTGCCAGGTATTCACCATTGAAGTAAATAAAAGACGGTGTTCCTCAAGGTATGGGTCCAGGTCCTCTTTTATTCCTCTTATTTAGCAAAGATCTGACGCAAACTACTAGCAAATTTCTTGGTGGTGCTGATGGGCTTAAACAAATATTTATAAAAAATACAGGGCGAAGCAGGTACGTATATCGTAGGACTAATAAACGTTTCGTCTTATTTATGAAGTGAATGTTCCTAAAAGTTCGATGGTGAAGATTTGTATCAGAATCGCAATGGCTTCCGAACTATTTTTTACAACGGATTTTCATATGAGATACAATCTTCTTTCTTTCGCAGGGTTCCTTGCTTAAAGCTAAAAGTTGATCTCTTAAAAAAATTGAAATTCTCTTTTACTGACAAATTCGCAACTAATAGTGTTTTAAAAACAAAATGGCTGACCTAAAATGGATTCCAATTGGCATACATGGGTGGAGAACAAATAAAACGACATTAAACCGGAATGTAGTCACTTTCACTGTCGCGTCGAGCTGAAAAACTAAATGCAGACAAAACCACGTTGTGTCCCAGACGATGTAAAAAACAGCAATAATAATTATTGAAGGTGCAGTTTTCACAACCACTACCCTTTTCTTGTTCAGAACAGAGCACGAGCATGTTCAGAAAGACCTGATTTATTTATGCAACACATTTGAGCATCACATGCGAAACTCAGTTTAAATACACTGGCAGCACTGTAAAATCTTGAAAAACAACGACATTGACTACAAAATATTCAATAAATAAATAAATTTTGGAATAAGTTCTCATTTTAGCTTCTAGAGCAGTTTCTTACGGTCACGCACTATGCGATTCCTCATAACGATAAATTGCTCTTGAAATATGCATTTGAATGATAAGTCTTATGAGCAATTTTTGGATTTAACTTCCTTGGAAAGAAAGAACTACTTGCGCCGTAATGTGATGACCAAAATGAGATACGTATCACTCCAAGGAACATGAATCGACACCACGCTTAGGTCTCTAACCAAACAAACGAGTTGAGGAATAAGAAAAAAAAGAACAAAACTGACAGCAGTCCATTGTAGCATAGGATGTGGATAATATTTTTCATTTTCTGCTTAATATAAAATTTCTTCCTGTGATTGCTTTGGCAGCACTCTGCAATTTCAATACTGGACAAATTAATGAAGTAGGGCGAAGTTGATCTGTCAATCTGTTTGTCAAACAAAGATAATTATCAATGCGCCATCTACGTCATGGCATCCTTGTTTATAAAAAAGTCGACACAACAATGGAAGCCATTTTTTTCCTCGCAAAATGGCATCTGCACAGGATCAAGCTAATGTCGTTTTCCATTAAAACGGAAAAAGAACAGTTTTTCTGCTCTAGAAATCAGCTGGCTGTCAGATTTCTTGTTCCGTTGGCCGCCAAAAAAAAAAAAAAAAAACACTATTTTTTGAGTCAGAGCGGATCCCGCAGCATGGACTTCTGTAGAAAGCGGATAAAAACCTCTTAGACTGTTTGGAGAGCAGAACTATTGAGCGATATACTCAGTCCCATCATTTGCAAGACTTTGCAAGTCGCGTATGCAGACTGGTGTAGATAATTGGAAATAGCGTACTTGCGACTAAATAAGATGTCTTGGATAGAGCCATCAAATACTTCGGCGGAACCATCAAAATACAAAGTCTACCACCAACCCCCTACATAATATACCTTCATAACACACCTATAAATATCCCACAGCGGCAAGTGTTCCGGAAGCACCTGTTGTACCCGCTACCGCAGACCGCATCGCATAACCGCCACGAACAGTAGCGCAAACATCGATTTGATATTTATCATGAAGCGATTAACATATGTACACTCGAGACGTACTAAATGAAAATTGATTTATTCAGAACGTTTAACGGACACGTTACACCTGTTAATAAATCATTGCCTTCCCACAAACAAACACACACACAGCCATTCACGCCCAGTCCAGTCGCAGTCGGGTCTAAGGAACAGCATTAAATAACAAAGGCAGCGCTACATCGATTCCCTTTTTACATCCTTCGTGCATTTCTATCCAAGGCGCCGACCAAAATAATGCATAAATAATAGCAAAACCCCAACAACGCAAAAAAAAATGTATGCAGGACATTGTGTAAGAAGTATGTAACCCGCCTTCTCCTTGAAACTTTTTCATGGGGGATCGGTATAGTGAGACGTTTTGCTGAGCCTAAGGGCAGCCTTGTCGGAGGAAAGAAACCTGTCTAACTACATGAAGGTCGGTCTGGTTGCCGGCTGATTCCGACACCACCACGATAGTGTGCAGCTGCCATGAATAATCTGCGGAACCACAAGAAAATGATTTATGACACTCGGACTATCCGGCAACCGGAATCGACGCAGTCAAGACGATGGGAATTTGTTTATGTTGTTTTCCCCATCTCGTTCTTTTTTTTACAACAAATACTAACTGCACACATAAATTTGAATGTGTACACAGATCCATTCGAAGGGTATTTACTTTTTTTCGGTACCTTTTCACCTGCCCTTCGGTGTTTAAGCCGTCAAAAATCATAGATTTCTCGGTCACTTCTGTGGCATTTCGTGTATAAATATCCTCTCTCGTTGCACAACGAACCGAGCTATCAAACGAGGCGGAAAAGTATCCTTTTTCCTTGAGTATACGTGCCAGGGCCATAGCTCGAAGGATGGGTGCAGATATATTAGAAAACTTTTCGGATACCAGTGTTGATTTATTTGAGCTGACACTGGGATATCGAAATCCGAATGTTCGGCGTGTGTGTCTGTAATCGCCGTTCGAGGATGTTGTGCTCGTGGTGCGTGCGAACTTTGGAAGGTGAAGTGATTAAGGTGCTTAAAAGGGGGCTCAATGTCCTTCTTCTATTCGGCGTGATGATGACTTTATTTTTTAGACATCGCATCGGTTCAGAGTGCCGGCGGATGTGCGGTGCGTATATTGAATACTCGATTGGATGGAAAGGATCATGTGGCACTGTAAGTTCGAGGTTATAAGAGGAATATTTTAAGTTCGTCTTTATGACAGGAATTCGATTGTATATTTCTAATTGTTGGAGGGTTCAAGCTGGTTAACGATGAAAGGCTTTCGAGTTGTCGCATCACCTAAATGCCTTATGCTCTTGTTGTAGTTGGCATTTGTAAGGAAGTCACAGCCTTCAAACTTTAAGAAGCTTTATTGCAAAAGCCATAGTGGAAATGTGACCCGACTACCGTTTCGCAAGATAGGTATATCTTGTTACGAAATAGCTGTCACAACATGTTAAACGAGTTTCGTTCACAGTTACCTAACACCATCCGACAACGTAGTCGCTACATAACAAGACTCAGGTATAGTTTCCGCAGCGGGTGTGTCACAGTTCCACCACATGGCAGAGCTACAATCCCTATCATGCATAGGCTTGTTTTGACGCATACCTTTCACAAAAGTCTTTAACCCTAACTCGTATCAAATACTCGTATTGGCCATAAAATTTAATATCCCCGATCACAGAACTAATTCCTGTCGTGTGGTCATAAACCAATCTCGCACGGTTTTCGATAAATTTCAAACAGTACATATATCAATTTCGAGGGGATTTAGTTTACCTACGCTTGTTGATGGAGCCCCAAAGTCGATAAGATTCCCTTAGATCGCTTCTAAGAACCAGAAAAACAAAACGAAAACATACTTCTCTTACCTTATCGCACCTTCTGGCCTTGGTATAAATACGCTGGACGTTGAATTGAAAAATCAGTAATTTTCAAGATACGTTGACTGGCACAGTAAAAATGGTTTCATTTTTTCAACTTATCGTTATCGCTGCGGCAATTACAGCCGCCTGTGGGGTAAGATTAAACCCAAACGTTTATCACCCATCAAAGTGCTTAGTTTCACATTTTGTTCTTCCAGCAATTCCTTTATATCAACAGCACCGCCCGGGACTATTACAATCTTGTCGGGCGGGAGTTTACCCATCAAATCGAAATGGAAGAGAATGACATCGCTTCAGTCAATGCCCGCTATGCTGATCGTCTTGATATGATTCGATTGCAGCAAGAGCAACTGCTCCTCGAAATCCAACAAGTAAATAGGACTCTTTTGCCGTTGCAGGCGTTAAGTTTGGTTCGAAAACAATGCATTCAAAACTATGATTCGCAGCTGACAACGTACGATAATGCGAAAGCCCAACTGAAGTTATGTTACGATAAAGCGGAGCTGGTAGCACCAAGTTTGACATCAACCTCACAGTCGAACGTCTATTCGGCCAAGGACTATGCCAACAATCAATTGTATAGAAGTGTAATTGAATGTGATAAGAAATTCCCCGAGGATCAACCCGCCTTGGAGACATGCTATGTGGATAGTGTAAGTGTGGAGTAAGCGATTTGACAATCAACTTCTTATATTGACTTTTTTTCCAATTAGGTCGCCACAGCAAATGATGTTGTATACTTCTATTTAGATACTTCACACAACGCATTGGACCAGAGTTTGTATAAGGCGTCTGCAACAGCAAATACTGCTGTGCAATGCTCTTTCCAAGTGGAAAAGAACGTTCTGGAGAATATCGGACAAACTAACAAGTTGATTAGTGACTGTGAGGAAACATTGAATCAATCAAACTAAAATTGCGCAGCTTCACAAAACTAAGACATCGGGCCGTACCCAATAAACATTTTTAGTTTCGACTCTAACTTTGAGTAGTTCAAAATGGCTATTTTTCAATACAAATTTCGCGATTGTGAGCTTCCGTAAATCTAAAGTTGACACTAAAATTTTGTTATTACTACGGCGCAGTGTTGCAAACTTGCCGGCTTTGTTTATTATACGTTTATCTCGTTTTGAGTAGATTTCGTTACCAAGGCCTATTACTCTTATAGCAAGATGTTTAAAAAAAATTCTTCCAAAATCTTAAAAAATCGAAGAATTCCCCTATAAACAAATTCATCTAGGTATAAATTCCGCAGAAATGTCAATTATGCTTCTAAATCGGTACCAGCTGAAAGAGGTAAGGTATAAAATAGAACTTAGTTTAAATTCCGTAAACAAACAGCTCTAATCTATATGATCTTATCAGTGCAATACCTTAAGGAAGTAATTTAATCAGCATAAACTTTCGCCGATAATATATTGTCCGCTTGTTTTGATTGATTGCCGGAATAAAAGTTATTTAACCACGAAGAGCAATTTCGAAAAGCGACTGAATTGTATTTAAAGCAATATCTGTTTGTTTTTCATTTCCAAATTTGTATCAAATACATTTTATTTTAAAACATTACTGTGCAATTTATTTTATTTATGGCGTTTTTCATTGAAGATCCGAGGGAATTGCCCCGAAATTCAGAACTGCTCTTATCAATGAAATTCGTTGGAGCACTGTCGTAGTTGTTGGAGACACCAGATTGTTGCAATTTAAGTTTACATTTTGCACGCATAATTGTATGTTTTCGGATCACAGCACAAAATTCGTTTCTAACGGCACAACAAACATTCAATCTGACATTTTGTTGGTATGTGCTGCTGGTGAGTTCAGGACAATTTTTGAAAAATATCCCAGTCAGTAGAGTTAAGAGTTGATTTGGAAGTATTCTTTTCTTCAACCGAAAACGCCATAACATGATCAATGTCTACCCTTAATAAGTTGTGCACTCATAAACTTGATTAAAAGCAGCGTAACATTGGCCTTGCTCTGTAAGTTCTGGTTTACTCTGTTTAGTGACAGAAAAACACAGGAAAGAACAGGTCTTTGCATTTTGATGAGTAAAAATTATAAACTGAGGCTCTGCCGTACTACCCACAGACAGATCACACAGCCGAAGTTGGTGGTCTCAGTATGATATTTCTATGCTACTATCTGTCTACTTTTGGTGGAGCAGACTTGTGAAAAGTGTCAAAGACAGTTGTTTTTTGCTTTAAGTTCTTTTTAAAATTTACTTATATGTATTGGGTTTATTTTATTTTGTGCCAGCTGAACAGACATCTAGCGCGAAGCAGCAGGATTTACAAACGGCAGTTATGTGACGACAAAATTGATTACAAAAAATACTCGTAGTTCTCGTTGACATAATCTAATCGATAAGCTTAAAAACATGTTCGGCAGACATTTTAAATGCTAACATATTTATTTGAAAAATACAGAAGTATTTTCATAATTTGTTCATAATTTGATTGTTTCAAACTTTATTTGGAGTCCACACGTCTCCTCCCAGAAGAAATATTTTACACTAAGCAAAATTAGACAATCATTCTGTTTGACACCCCCTGCAATTAAAAAGTCAAATAATCTACGGATGGTCGGGCATTTTAATGTCGTTTTCCATTGGTTTCACTCGAGGAAACACTCTTTCTGAAATCCAATGGAACAGCAAAACTGCTTCCGACAGAATCCACCAAAGTATTGGTGAAATGCCAAAAAATAATCTACGGCTGCTGTCAGCTGACTTGTAATAAATACATAAAATTGCACTTGGGTGAGTGCTTCTTGAGTGGATTCTGAATTGAAATCGAGAAGCGAAATTCTCTTCTCAGAATCACCAGAAGAGTATTTTTTCTGCCAATGGACCGGTTTAAGAAGTGATTTTTTTGATTCCGGACTCTCCCGGACGCTTCTTTTTGTCCAACGACATAAATCTTCGTATTTTATCGCATTTTTCAATTTGAAAATGAACGGCAATTTGAATACCTTAGCTGATACAACAACCTTAACGAAACAATGAATTTCTTGGCATTACTGTACCGGGCGATGTTAACTGCAAAAATCCTATGTATATTTATTTGGTTTCTGCATCGGCGTCTGTAACATGAGTGCGCTTAGTTTTTTAAAAAATATAACCCATCTCAAGAATAATCGGACAAAAATCATGAAAATATTTCAGTCGGATGTAGAACACCGACTCGTTGATCAAAACGGACAACAACAACTGCGTAAAATAAAACACAAACTTCGTCTTTTTACATTATTTTATTTCATAAATCAATCAAGTGTTTTGAATTTGCATTCTTGCAAACATTTCATGTCTAGCACTGGTAGTAATTAATTGGTAACTTGTTCACGCGAATTTATGCCTAATAATTTATATATTTTCTACTATACAGGTGAACAAAAATGTATTTTTTAAGTTTGCTTTACCACTGTGTCATTGGATTTGAAAACAAAACATCGCCCTTCTCTCTACCAAGTCAGAAAATAACAAATCGTACTTCGTAAAACAAAACTTCCAAGTGCTTGCGACGAATTCTTTTCAATGTTCTTTTTCTCCGCATTAACTATATCCTAAGGCAAATTAACGATTAAACAATATACCTAGAATATAATTGTATGTAAAAAAAAGGCAAAATAAACACGGGCAGGGTAAAAGTACAAGACATCGCAAGACGATTGTGTTTTCTTGTAGCAAAATAAAGTAAACTGGCGAAATGCATTATTACAAGTCATAATAATTAGTGTCGGTATCTACAACCGCGATGGACTATAAAATATTGTTAAAGAAGCTAGATAGTAGCCACAGGCGATGGAAATGCAATCGAGGGTCATGTGTTTTGTTTGTTGGGATGGATACGTTGTGATGATGTAGACAAAATATTCTCTCTCTTGTTTATTTGTTGTTGCTCTGTTCTTTGAAGTTGTGTTCTTAACAATAAATTTATATGTAGACTAAGACAAGGTTAAAAGGAATAACGAGCAAGTTGATTTATTTGTTTGTTTGATGTTTCGGCTAGCGAACGTGTGTGCTTGTGGGTACGGCACTACGTGAAGGTGGTTTTGGGTTTGAGGAAAAACAAGGACTGTGGAAGCAGGTTAACCAATTATTAATCCACATCCAAGTTTAAATTGATTTTTGGTATGATTCAGCCTTCCGCTGAGCGCAAACGAGAACGGCAATGGTTGCAGGCGTTTTTCTAGAACTCCACTAACAGTCCAGTTCGAGTCGAACGAACCTGAAATGAAAAGGCAAATGTCTTTAAATATATGTATAACCTAGAGACAGAAATGTAGCATATAATATTGTCCTCTTGGGTGTTTTCGAAGGCGTCTTTGGAAGCTCGAACGATTTTTTACTAACGCATATACTTTGTGTTTCTTCTCCAAGAAATTAAATTCGTACTTTATGAGGAGCTAGCCTCCGCCTGAATGAAAACAAAATAATTACTAAATGAAGCATGGCAATTAGTTAGTGGGGAACAATTATTTAAGGCAAGAATTATATTTGAATGTTCTGCGAGTTAAATTAACAAATCAAGGCCTGGAAGCTGAAATGAGGCCTGATTGGATGAAAAAACCTAAGGGATACTAAAAGAACCGGTGAACGTAACCCTCAGGTAGATGTAGCTGTCTTTTATCGGCTGCTATTAGTTACTACACAACGTTGGGGGTAATGTGTATGTAACTATTATCGCGATTACAACGATAATGGATCGAAAACTGACGACCTACTTAGTCAGTTTGTATATGAAATAAATAAATGAATCACGTACAGATAAACTTGCGATAACAGGACACGAATCGGCACGTCTTTGAACTTTGACTTTGCTGGCGTTCCAAAGACAGAGTTGGCAGACAGGTGCTTTTTAGGTAGGCAGGTAGAACCTAAAATCTTATGAGCCGTATCAGTAAACGGCGCTAAGTGAGCCCTTACGTTGACCCCACTTACGAGAACTAAATTCAATTGGAAAAACAAATATCAATATTGAAGTCATACCTCTAAAAATTAAATCAGCCTTTGGCAAATCAACCTGATAGCCAATAGTAGCCACCGACTCCTGCATTCTCAGACTTGTTTCCACCTCGACGCCAATCTGTAGTTGGTCGCTAGCCTTCTGGTAGTAACAAACATGAACACCACCGGGTCCGAGGGTACCAGACCATGTTGAATCACCGCTTGTGTAACGTGCCACCGCGGAGACGACCGCAATCTGTCCACCGGGCACATTTGGGCCGTATTGATAAGCCAACTCACCACCGAGAGCGAGTTTTTCTGTCACCGACTGCAGGTAATGTCCAACCAGAACACCCGAGTTATTAATGAGGTTTGGATTACCCACAGTCAAGGTTGCAGTAAAATCATCCCCACGGTAGTCAGTCGAGAGTTGGGCAGCTGTCAGTTTGCCATCCTGAATCTGTAAAATCGATTCCAATGTCAGATCACTACTCACAACAAAGACGAACACATCGTGCCGCCGAGACTCACCTGTGAAGCAAATTTGCAGCGCACCCTTGGGTGGAATTGATGAATAAGATTTGCATTTAGATTCCCCGACGGATCGATATCGCCCAAGAGTACTGGGAATGCTTCCGAGGGAGAAAATTGCTTTGTGCCCACATAAGTCGCACCAAACCGATAGCCGCTCGGCTGTGTGCTGCAAAGGTTAAGTGTATGCGAAACCTGGAAATGATTGCTGAGACCTTTGTTCAGCATAACTTTGGCACCTTCGAAGGTCATCGCCATTATATCTGAAAGTTTAGATTTTTCATGTTTTTATTCATGGTCCGCAACCATTTTTGCACGCAACACAAAATAGGTTATGTCATCATTATCGCACCGCGGTTATCAACCTTTACCAGCCTCTTCTTAGGTGCTGATTGGTTTGATTTTTTATCTGGCAGACTTACCCTTGCATCTCTTGTGCAACTCCTCAACTGTTCCGGGATTCTCGAGGTTAATCTTATTCTCGTCGGCCGCGGGCGACTGTGCTGTGACCGGTGCTGGAGTTGGTGGTGCCAGTAGCGATTCGGGCAGTCCAATTTTGGGATCATTTTTCGACGCTGCCATAACATTCCCCATGCTGGATATTTGTTTAAAATTTTGTTTCTTTTTGACGACGAGAAAAACAGATACTCCGATTGGAAGTTCGATCCGTAGGTGAAAATTTTTTATTCGGGAAGAGTAAAGAATTTTGACAGCTGCTGTCGTTGAGTTTGCGATGGTTGGTTGGGCATGTGTGCGTGTGTTTTCACACGTGCCTGTGGCAGAGGAAAAAAGATGGAAGTCACTACTGTCAGATGCTGGTGAGAAAGCATGCGTTTTCAGGGCACTTCCTAAAAGTTTCTTATTGGTGAATTGTGACAAATGGGATCGATAGGATTTCCAAAATATTACAATTTATTTCTTTTCCCAATTTTTTCTCTGTTTATAGCTCAAAAAAGGAAACCAACACGAATTTTGAAATATATGTTATGTCAATGAATTTGCGATCACAATTGACACATATTTTGTTTTACTGCATGAAAACAACTGAGTTCAAGGGCTTTCAGTTATAATTCCATTCCAAAAAAATGTACACACATTGAAGTTAATAAATATTTTAACAGACATTCAAGCAGGCTCATTAAATATCCATCCGAATGGAGAAAACTATAGAGGGTGAGTTTTGTTAACTATGTTAACTCTTGAAACCCATCAAGAAGTAACTACAAACTGTGATGCCTTGAGTCATCACAAAAATTAGATTGGCATCACTTTCTGAGATCTGTCTTAAATTCCACCCATCTACAGCTTAAATTCAATGTTCAAAATTGATTCGAAATTGCAGCGATCCCGAAGAAACGGTGTATTTTGTTCGTGACCTGAAAACCTGATTAGTTCGTTCGTTTTCCGTTTTTATGTTTGTTTAAATAATGCCACCAAAACGCAAAAGAAAAACCGCGGCGTCCACAAGCAAAGTAAGCATTCCATTTTTAATTGCAATTATGAATCAAAACTAGCACCCATTACACTTGAAACAGGCAGCAAAGAAGCCCAAGTTAGCTGATCCAACCCCATCAGCAGAGACAAACCACCCAACCTCAACAGAACTTGCCGTAAACACTGGTCCAGTGCTCTATGTCGAGCACTGTCGTAGCTGAAACGTATTCAAGCGGCGTGCTAATGATTTGCACAGTCAAATCGTTGAGCAGCTGCCGAGTATACAACTTGTCCTCAATCCGTCCGGTCCACCACGTCGCGGCGCCTTTGAAATATCATTTTCCCTAACTCCAACCGATGATGCTGATGCTAGGGTAGAACTCTGGTCCGGTCTCAAAAAAGGGCCGCCAAGAGCGCAAAAGTTTCCCGCACCAGACGTTATCATCGGTGCCATCAAAAAGATACTCAAATAAAAACGAGGCCGTGTTGCTTTTTCAGCAGATCATGAATTGTGGCGCGTATGACCAGCATTCGGTGAAAGCCATTTAATGGAAGCCAGTGCTGTGAACTTTTATCGCCCTTTTCATGGGAAGTTGGGCAAGCAAGTACATTTGATCTATTGCGTGTTTTTTCTTTTACAATAAATCCGCATTTGAACACCAACGGCAAGTTGTGTTTTGCTTTTTGTCCTTTATCTCAGTCAGGCAGTCTTCGTATTCTCCGAGGAGGTCCTCCAGGGCTAGTTGGGCATCGACAAACTCTTGTTCGTCCATTCCCTCTCCGGTGTACCAATGTAGGTGCGCCTTTCGCTTCAGCATTGTGATGAATCCTTGAGACACGCGTCCAAAGAGCTGTCGGATGGCGGTGGTGTTGCCGATAAAAGTCGATGACATCTTTAAGCCTCGCGGGGGGATATCACAAATGGCCGTCTTGACGTTGTTTGGGATCCAGTCGACAAAATTCTGGATGTTTTTGTTCCGTGCGTTGGTCATCAAGGTGTCGACCTCCTTGGGCGACATTCGCCCACGAAAAATTGCAGCAACGGTCAGGAGTTTACCAGCCCTCAAGTCGATGGCGGCCAACAAATTGTTGGAACTAAAGATCTGGCCGACCAACTCACCCACCGACTGCTTTGCATACCTGGCAGACCCCATCGCAGTCAACGGCGCGAATCCAGGGACCAGAAAGTGTAAATTCGGAAAGGGGACCATGTTCACGTAGAGTTTCCTGAGTCCAGAATTCAACTGGCCAGGGAACCGCAGGCATGTCGTCACGCCAGACATGGTATGCGCGATGATATGATTAAGATTTTCAAGAGAGGCTCCACTCAACTGAAGCCTTTTCTGGCAGATGTCGTACAACGCTTCGTTGTCTATGCAGAAGGTTAGGTGAGTGTGGGCCGTTTGGTGGGGAAAGCAAAGCACTGAGTTGTATGGTTCCACAACAACATCCGAGATCCGCTGCGACGGAATCACACTGAATGTGCACACTAAGTTGTCTGGATACTCATCTGCTAGATTCTTCATAAGCAGCGCTCCAAATCCGGAGCCCGTTCCACCACCCAGCGAGTGAATTATCTGGAAACCTTGCAACGAATCGACAGTTTCCGCTTGCATCCTGGTGACGTCGAGCACATCATCCATTATCTCAGCACCTTCGGTGTAGAACCCTCGAGCAAAGTTGTTGCCTGTTCCTTCTGAGCCGCTCACGAACAGTTCAGGATTGTATATTCCTGCGTTGGGTCCGTGCAGTATGTGCTCCAGGCTAGACCGATCTGTGTCGATAGCCACGGCACGTGCGTAAAAGGTTCCACGATCGGTTTCGTTAAAGTAGACATTCATGCGTTCCAGCTGAAGGTGAGAATTGCCAGCGAATTCCCCATTTGACTTGATGCCATGTTCACGGGAGATAACGTCCCAAAACTGTAAAAAAATAACTTGTTTACGGTATCTAAGTTGGCATGGGTTTGTAAGAGAAACTTACTGCGTCGCCCACCAGGTTGCCACATCTGCCGACCTGCAAAGTAATAATTTCCCGCATAACTGAAAATTTTGAATGACCTCAAAAGGAAGTGTCAACAGAAATTGAGTGGACTGCTTCAGCTGGGGAAATAGTTTCGATTTGATGAAGTGGATAGGGGCAAGTGGATTTAACAAAACTAACCGAAGTCACAAAGTGCCCAGCAAGTGCTGAGGCTGACTTCTTACGAGGACACCTCGCCTATTCTTTGTACAGAAAACTCTGCAATTTTTTGCCGTAACGTTTTATTGCAACAATAAATACAAAAGAAAAGAATGCCAATCTGGCGTAAAAAAAATAGTACTCCGCTCCTTACATTGATTTCATTTGCGCCATTAGATCATCCAAGTCAACCTCAGCGGCAGGAGCTGCTGTCGAAGAAACTGCCGTCTCGTCACCCTTTTCGGGGGCGTCATAAGCCAGTTTCAGGCCCAAAGCTACAGATGATGTGCCAGGCTTTGCGTTGGCTTCCTCGGGCGCTGAGTCACTCACCAACTCGATTCCCCAGTCATTAGCCTCGTGCAGCGGTCCCTCATCGACAGGAATTTCCTCAACCTTCTCCGCCTTGGGCCTGGCTTGGAAATCTTTCTGCCTCTCTTGGCAGTGGCGGTCATCACACTGAGAGTTTGGTTTGAGAGTCATTTTTGGAAAGAAATCGTTCATAGCGTTGTAGCCCAGATAGTCAGAGACCTCTCCAAAGCCCAGCAGATACTTGAGGGTATTCTGCACCAGCATACCTGCGGTGATGCCCATAGTAGTTGGCAGACTGGCAGCACACACGCCTTCCCTTTTCAAGGTCTTCTCGTCAATGTTCTCTGCTACTACTAGTGGAGGTGCACAGGCAAAGCAAGCAGTGTCACCTGGCCTTATGAACTGAATATGTCCAGAAACGGCATTCTCCGATACACCCGACTCAAACCAATTCAATGAGAGCTCATTGCAAGCGGTATTGATGGCCATGCGCGCCTCGAAGTTGTCCACACAGCTGAGGACCAAATCCACGGGAGTATTTGCTGCAATGCCACCAGTGTGAATCGTGTTGAGAAACTTTTCAAACGACTCCACTGTTGTGATGTTGTAGTTGTGTGT
Source organism: Cheilosia impressa (assembly GCA_948293265.1). Taxonomy (NCBI): domain Eukaryota; kingdom Metazoa; phylum Arthropoda; class Insecta; order Diptera; family Syrphidae; genus Cheilosia; species Cheilosia impressa. The sequence continues at coordinate 43,920,731 of OX411882.1, read as the reverse complement.
TTCAATGCGAACGTCTGGATTTATAAAGGTGAGTGTCCTAGCAGCTGCATCGACTTTTGAAAGTCCGGCCTGATCTGGAGTAAAGAACAGCCTATTCATGTTAGCCAGTTCCACTTTGTCGTAGTCGAAGAGAATCAGCTTGCCAATGCCACATCTAAAAACGAAAACATTTGTTAAATGATTTCCCATAGAGCCACATGAACTCACCTGGTCAACATATCGGCGGTGACACTGCCCACTCCTCCAACTCCCACAACAGCCACCGACTTGACACGAATTCTTTCATAGTCCTTGACTATACCCATTCGTTGCAGTGCCATAAGGCGACTATATGGATTGGAATCAACGACTTCTGCGGTCATTTTATCAATTCGTTCGCGGTGCTGCTTGGCGTTGGTTTTGTGCTTCTGCAGTTCCTCCTCTAGGGCATTTAGCCTTTCACGTAGCTCAAAGAGGGCAGACATTGTTGCAGTGTTCTTATTAGATGTCGAATGTAAAGAAAATGCAATAAAGTTTGTATGCGTTTTTGTGGATTTTTCGAAAACCCAAAATCGTTTGCGTGTCACTTTGGATTTGGATGTGCGTGCATGCACTTTTTTTGTTGTTCTCGCTGTGACATTTCGAAATGTCAGCGGCAACCAATTTTGACAGCAGCAACAAGTGGTCAAAGTACAGCGGATGTTTCGATATTAGTTTTAAACGACAGAAGGCGTTTGAAAATATTAAGGACCATTCATATGAGAGCGACCAACTACCTACGAACGATCGAATATTCGCAAGTTTTGACAGTCCATTCACATGATACATTTTATTTTGTCGCAGATACCTGCGAATCCAATGATAGTCGCCGGCATTTGTCTCTATTTATTTTAAAAACAAAAAAAAACTCGAAAATGGGAGGTAGCCGCATTGGAAAAAAAAAAAATATTGTTAGCCTATTTTTGGTGGAAAAAAATGAAAAAACAGCAACAAATGAAGTATGTACAAAAAAAATACCAATGGCATTTTAAGTTTGCGGTTAAGTTCGAACGAATGTTTATTCGCTTTTTTGTGGAACGCGAATTGAAAGATGTGGATTATGAATAAACTTTGACAATTCGCGGCAAGGGTGTATTCGTTCGCGGCAAAATGTTTGGAATTCGAAATTTCGTTATTTAAACTGTTTTTTAACTTGTTTTCTTGATACATTTTGAGGGGATAATTAATTATTCTCCTATTGGAATAGTAAAATGTGCAATTTTCTGTTCATAAATCCATCAAAAGAGGTTTGTTTGCGTTTCAGCAATTCGTTCGCTCGCTGTCGTGTGAATAGTCCTTTAGGAATTGTTCGGGACGAAGTATCGCTAGTCACCGATGCTGATACGTCCGAAAATGCTTCGAAAACGGATGAAATCGTGCATGAAACGAAAAATCTGCAGAACTATCCTGAACGTCAAACACATAGTTGACAAGATGCTTAGAGATGCTGTATCCAGTATTTAAGTACTTGTCTAGCATAACAATGATCTTTAGTGTGCTCCCTAACTGAAAAGGAATCCGTTGAACAACAAATTTGAAAATTGTGATAATTTCATAGGTGCAATCAAATGCTTTTATTGCCGAAATTAAAAAGTTCGCTTGATTTCTTAAAAATGCTATACAAGCACAAAATATTAATGAAATAAAAAGTCAGTTACAAAATAGCATTTGAACGATTTTACAATCTATTGCAGGTTTTTTTATGGAGCGATGAATGTTTTGTTCTCGCTTTGTGTCTTTCTTTTGCCCAACTTTTGCGTGAGTGTAACGGAGCAAAGTTTGGCAAATGACGTTTTTCATTAAAGATCAGAGAGAATTGTCAGAAATTCAGAACTAATCTTATCATTGAAATTCGTTGGAGCACTTTATTTGTATTAGTGGTAGACACCATACTGATTCAATTTAAGTGTGGAAGTGCTCTTCTTTCAAGGAACATTTTAAACATGGAAAGAGCACTTCCAGATGTGCACTTTTCATAGAATGGGCAATTCTTTTCTTTAATAGAAAACACCATAACTTTGACTAATGTGTTCGAATTAATTATCGTTAGGGAACAAACCTCTTGTGATATTGAGTACTTAATTTTGCCATTTCGTAGAAGAAGTCACTCAAAACAGTTGCTTGGTGGTTTTATGTACCTGTACGAGTATGTGACTTGACAGGCGAAGGCAATGAGATTGTAGAAATTTATCATTTGGCTCGCCTTCGCTTTAATAATGTCTAGAAAGTTCGCTATGTGGTTGTTCATATTTTCGCTAAGATTTATGTGATACCTCGCCTGTCATCTACAACTGTCAAGATCTATAGCTTCAATGTTATCCTGTGTTTGGTGTTCCTGTTTGCTCCCACTCCTTGCAGAAGACGTTGCCTTTATATTTGCCGAATTTGCTTCATTAATTTACTAACAAAAGGACTGATGGAAGGACATGTTGCAAAATGACTGTCTCTCAGTTGACGTTGTGTTTTTCTTTTCCATATTATACTGATGCCGAGATAAAACCCTCGCTAAACAGCGTGATTTATATTAACTGTGAAGATCTCATTGCATAGCTCGTGTCAACCACATTAATGTAAACCCAGGTATTAATGTCGCTCTTTCGACTGGAAGCGCCTTCCTAATCAAAACCACAAAACTGTGGTGGATAAATATAACTTATACGCTTCGATCGAAACGTTAATATAATATTGTTCTGGTATGATGTTACAATAACATCGTTTGATAACTATAATGAACTTGAACTTGACCAATGTGTATACTAGAATTGATTCAAATTGAACAAAAGTCTTTTGGTAGCAGTATTATTTGCTCATTATCAAGTTGCGCACGTTTTATAAAACGTTTCTCTACACTTATGTCGTTTTCCATTGGGACCACCAAAAATCTTTTTCAGATCTCAGATTTATCGCGGTTCATGGAACGTGCAACGAAATTGATCTGCTTTTGTCAATGGATTAGTGTGTATTTGACAACAAAATCAGCTGTTCAAATTGCATTTGCTTTTGCAAAAATCTGCTATAGATATCGACTTGAAAAATGTTTCCCCTGTTGTAGGCACAAATGGAATAGTTTCGGTGATTCGTAGTTTCCAGATGATGAGGAAAATAATAAAGATAATAATTCCTCCAACATTATATCAATTGCTTTTTATGTATTTCTTTATTTTGCTTTTCACGAAACTTTGCGCATTTCTTTTGAAAGCAAACTTCTTGCAATGACATAAATCAGCTGTGGGTATTTGTGGCAGTATGTGTAAATCTGAAAAATTATCGAGATCTGCAAAAAGTGCTCCGAATCGAAAAAAAGATTGATTTTTTTCCCCAATGGAACGCGAAAAGTGATTTAGATCAAAAAAAAGATTGATTTTTTGTCCCAATGGAAAACGACATTACATTCTTGTGTTGACTGACAGATGCACATAAGTAATGACGCCAGGATGCGAAGGTAGTTGCAAAGCAATATTGCAACAAAGGCACAATATTCGGCCGTTTGACATTCTTTGTTGCACATAACTTGTTTTGAAAAATTCTGTACCTACTTCGTGTCATCCAACCGTCATTAAGTGCAATGTCTGGTAGATAGTTTTTCATGTTTAATACCCCGCATGTAGAATGATGTACAAGAATAAACTACAGAAGTCAGTTGTTCTGCAGGCTGTATTCCGTTGCATTTAGTTCTTGCGATTGAGTGCACCGAAAGTTCGAAATCATTTCAATTCGAATTCGAACTATATTTGGTTAGCGCACAAGTTGCAATAGAATGCAAGAATTTTTAAATTCTTCTTGACAGCTCAATTTGAAGTAAAAAAATGTTAACAGACCTTCTAAAGCAGATTTAGTGCTTCTTGTTCGCCTACTAATGAGCCTACCGTACTCGACTACAAAATTGACCAACAGCTAACAATACCATTTAAGTGGTTACTTTTCAACTAACTATAAACTACAACTAAACAAGCAACAAAGTTGAAAGTTCATCTGCAAAGCAACAGAGCTCGAGTCTCCATCCGTCAAAGTATTCTTTCGTTTCCCAAAAGAATATGTACATATATGTAATAGGTCTCGTCATAACCTCTAAACAAAGACACGAAATACAAAGAAATTATTCTCCACAAACTTTTCGTTTATTTTTTTTAAACATATTATTAGATATACAAATACAACAGTTCCAAGAAACAAAAAATAAAAACAAATGTAACACACAACCGAAAGAAGAAAATATTTAACAAATAGTATTTTTTTTTTAAATCGTAACAAGGAAAAAAGGAGAAAACTTAACAAAAAGAAAGAAGCTCTGGAAATCTGGATCTGATGGGTACACCGCACTGCGAAGTTTTGTTTTCCTTTTTATTTGATTGTGAGATTTTGGAACTCCAGTTTAGGTGTTCTTGTTATGCACCGTTATAAAGCAGATATATAATTTTTTTTTTATTTTTTTTATTCATTAATATTTTTGTTTCTTTGCTACACACTACATCCTCCTCGCATTTATGGTGGGGGGAAAGTTGGGGGTTGGGGTAGCATTGAGGAGGATCTTTGGATCTTATAGTAGAATCGTGCCTGCTTAGGCAACCTTGGCGGTCCTCTGCCTAGGCGTAAGACGAACCTTGAATCCTTCTTCGCGCTTCAAAATGATATCGGCTTGCAATTTGAATTGCTCCTCGCGAATATCCGAATGGATGCGATAGTTACGAAGAATGGTGGAGAGCAGGATCTTAAGCTTGAGCATGGCATACTTGCGGCCTACAGATAGAAAAATTATTGGAGCTATTGTAGGTGATGAATATTTGAATGCAACTTACCAACACAACTCCTTGGTCCTGCAGAGAATGGCACAAAGGCATAGTAATGCCTGTTGGCTTGTTTTTCTGGCAAGAAGTTATCAGGGTCAAAAACGTTGGGGTTCTCCCAGATCTTTGGATTTCTGTGAAGCTTATAAGTGGCCACAACAACAGTGGCTCCCACTGGAACAACATAGTCGCCAGATGCCAACTTCAGATCTTCGTAAAGTTGACGAGCAATAATCGGTACTGGTGGATACATACGAAGAGTTTCCATCAGACAACGTTCCAGGTATTTCATCTCGAGGGTATCTTGGAAGGTGGCCGGCCTATCAGAATCACCAAAGATTTCATCCAATTCGGCAACGACACGATCCTGGATCTCTTGATGGATACCCATCATTGAGAGGAAGAATGAACTTCCGGCGGCTGTAGTGTCGTGACCTTCAAACATGATCGTATCGACTTGTTCTTTGATTTCGGTGTCAGAGATGAGAGCACCATTTTGTGCGCTCTCCAATAGAAGGTCGAGGAAAGCCAAGCGTTTCTTCTCGCCGATGTCATTGTCTTCGACGTCCAAGTCGTCCTTAAGTTGTTCAGCTTGTCCGTATGATAGGCCTTCGACGACGGTGGATTTGGATTTTTTGTTATCACTTTGGAAGTTGAACGCTGCAACGGATTTGCTGGTCTGAGCTAGGGAACCGCGGGTACCCTTGGCGAAGGCTTCTTTCTTGTTCTTGATGACCTTGGTGGTGAGGCCATGAATGATATTAAGGAGCTTGCCTTGATTCTTGTAGTGCTTGGTGAGACCGAAGAGGAATTCGCTGCGCAATAAGACATTGCGATGGCGCAAATGGAGAATGTCGCACATTTTCATGACAGCCAGAGCGTATTCGTAGCCACCATTCTCTTGGGTCTTCTTGGACACACCCATAGCGGTTTCTGGAAAAATAAAGAAAATATGCAAGAATTATTAAGAGTTGTAGTATTGTTGTAGAATTTTGTAAATTTTGACGTTATATTTCAAGCGCCATCTATTGCGAAACGTATGTAGATTGACTAAGCGCTAGCTGCATTTAAAAAATGGTCAATCAATGTCTCTATTGGAAGATTTATAAAAAAAAAAGAATCCCGCATTAGATGCAACTATGACTAACTGAAACTGCTTAATCATCTGCGAACGCCATCTATTGGCCAAGGCCTGCTATCCCACAGAAAAATACATAAAATATTAAAAAAAAAAAACGCAGGAAAGTGCAGAGAACAAGGCTCATTTGGATAAGATTTGCCAGGATCGATGGCGCCATCTATTACAGAACTGATATTATGACAGCTGTCAACAAGTGTGTCAGTGTCATCAGTCTTTTATAACAATTGAGGAATTAGAAACGATTCCATGGACATTTATGGAACGGCAATATGTCGAAGCAATAAGGAAGACTACCATTACTTCCATCAGTTGCAAGTCGCCACTAAATCAATGCCGCTCCATACCAATCACCTTTTACTTTCATCATGCAGCACGTGTGACCACAAAGATATAGAAGAGTCCACAAAATGCATTGCACAAACACCCAATTACCTATTTTCTCTTTCAATTGAATTTCACAATCTCTGTTCACTCACCACTTTCCAACCACGCGAGAGTGCAGAACAGTAAATAGGCAGCGGCACGAAAATGGTAGGCAATTTTTCTTGGAACACAAATGTATAGCTGCACCTGACCATGTTGCATTTGTATCAGCGTAGTGTGTGGATCTTACTGCATGATACTCGCATCCATTATTAATTGACTCACAGACGGATGGAGTTCGCTGTCCGCTCGAAAGTTATGCAAAAGCCAGTTTCCCTGATGTCCATCCAATCCAGGAGGCGAGGCGACGTGTTTCCATACACAAAGGTGTTAGATAATGGAAATGTGTAATCCATTCCAAATAGGGGTTAACCGAGTTCAAAGGCATGATTACACTCTTTGGTTTCGTATGAATTTATTTGCGACTCAAACAATTAGGTATACCTACGCCGATGCATTTTGATTTCGATCGCAATCAGAGTGCGAGTGACAGAAGGTGACACCCAGACATGGTAATCGTCATCATGACCTGGCGAAGTTTCAATTGTTCATGCCAGTGTTGTTGGATTTCGTGTTTTTGGAAGCAAATCTAACGATTATTCTATTTATGCTTGCAAAGAGCGTATCGTCAGTGTGGTTATGTATATGTGCGCACATAACAAGGCGATCGCGAGGGTGACAATGCGTGCGAAAAACACATCAATGCCAAGATCAAGCCATAAAGGTTATGTTTACTGGTTGGATGTGGGCGAAATTGGGTTTGCAACTTAAATATGCGATGACGTTTCTCCTTTGTGTTGGCACAGTATTTTTTTAAGGTATGTGAAGGCTGATTGAATGGAAATGTCTTATTCATGCCGAAATAGCTATATGACAGTTGGAAGTTATCGATCCATTGGACGTTTCAAGCTTCGTTTCCGAAGCTTACATTGAACGAAATGCAATCGATTGATTGTGGCGTTCACAGATGGTAACACTGACAGCAGAAATACATTTGATCGCCGAAATGTAAAATGAATGTCATTCCATAAAGACCATTATATAATATTACCAGTTATACTTGGTCATAGTTTTTAGGGTTAAGTTTGTCATTTTAAAACAGTATTACCAAATTTGAATGTCAAAAAAAACATAATTATGGCTTCTTTGTCAAGTTAAGAGGGCGCTAGTCGCTATGTTTGTTGGTGCAATGGAACTGTCAGACTTTTGCTTAAGTCTTCCTGAACTAAGTCAACTATTACCACCTGTACCAAGACCAGCTTCTGTTCAATGGCCGATTGTCAAATGGAAGCTGAAAAATCTGTCGAAAAGCATGATATGTACTTACCCAACAAAATCTCTACGGTAGCTTCACTCATGTAGTCATGACAATCGAATGTCTTTTCGCCTTCGGCCTTCAGTTTACGGACAACATTTCGTGAATTCTCATTAAATAGTTCGATGAAGCTCTTTAGAACGTTCAAATGGAATGTCGGAGCAATGAGTTTCCTGTGTGAGCGCCATTTGTGACCTAAAAATAAAATTAACATCAAGTAAAACAACAACGGCTAGATTCGATGGTTAATTTATATAAAACGACTGAATATTAATTTCGGGAGTCAAACAGGTCAACACTTTACGTTGCATGCAAATTCGGAATTGCCAACGAAGGAGGTTAGTTCATTAAGTATGGTTCCAAATTGCGTATAATTACGGGCAGTCGGAAATGGGAATAGGAAAATGGAATATTCATCAAATATTGAACAACTCCTAAAGACTTCGTCGTAGGTCTCATTGCATTGTGATTACATTTGGAAATTTTAAGTAAATGACGCAATATTTCTTTTAAGTCGACCATTTTCATAAACTGAATAGGTTTCTTTTGACGAAAATGGTATAGTTACTGAACATATGACAAGTGAATTTATAACTTTTTATATAAATAAAACTGCTAAATTCATTGCAACATCACCTTAGCAAAAACCTAATTTTCCGTCAATTTTGTCAATCAAAGCGACTTTTATACCGCAATGGTCTTTGACAGATAAAAAAACAAAAATTAATTAATTAGCGAGCAATAACAAATTTAAAAAAATGAAGTCCTTCGGGGACGTCTTTTTTGTTATCTCTTTTCGGCAGTTGAGACTTTGTAGTCTTTGGAAATATTAGTTTCAATTGCTTGTCATTTAATGCGCAACGTCAGCTGTTAAGAACTTAACGAAGAAGTAAAATTCACAGTTCTAAGCAAATGATTGGTAAAATTAACATTTTCGGAGTACCGAAGCTTTGTAAAAAGATCACCGTTACGGTTTACACCGTGTGTAATATGTTAATTTGAACTCCGAAAATTTCGACTCCGAAAATTCGGAGTAGTTAATCTTTGCATTAAACTCGCAGCACACACTGCCACCAAAAATTTGCAAACGGCATTTAAAACAATAACCCAAATTAAACACATTCGGAGTTCCGAATTTAATTAAACTCTAGCAAACTAGGTACTCACCAGTACTGATCAAAAGACCATCTCCCAACCATGGCTTGAAGAATTCGTACTCAGGCGCTTTGTCAATGTACACCTGGCTGCTGAGTAAAATCTCAACATCCCGTGGATCATAGATGAATATCACCAATTTAGGTCCAATCCAAATTTTAGCAACATCCTCGAATGGTGCACCCTTCTCCAGTACTGTCCTGAATACCTCTGCAAAAAAATGTTCAATAAGTCAATCAATCCGAGGTCTTAGGGTTCGCATTTTGATCCTACTTGCTGGTGATCCTATTGCGTCAAACAAACTGCCCACCAATGGTAATCCTTCGGGGCCGGGTATTTTCTCGGCGCACTCGTAAAAATGTCTTCGCGATAATTTCCAGTAGACAAACCACAGAGCGAATGTTGGTAGAAGGAGGAAATAGAAAACACTAGATGCGTTAACCATCATAGGCTCCTTAATCATCTCCTGACCAACCGACATGGTGAGGGATTGTTTTTTTTTTTTTTTTTTCTATCACACAAACCGATTAATACAGAAACGTATGCACTAAGATCCGTATCGTTTTACCCTACTCAAGTATGAACGAACCGAACCCGACTGTTAGTTAGAGTGAGTTGGTTGATGTCTTTTATAGGCTTTCCAGTTGGTATCCGCGAATAAATGCATAGTTAACGAGTTTTTTGCGTTCTGCGTTTGCTATTCGATTAATTCGACTGTAGTTGGAGCTATAGTCTGATCGATTGCAGTGGGAAAGGGGTGTACTTACTTGGGGTAGGGGTACTTTGGTTGGGTGGCGGTTTGGGGTTCAGGTGACTAGTGTATATTTCAGTTCAGTTGAATTATTTAGATTTATAATAGTCGAACTATCCGTCGTCAGTGGGGTATATGAATCTGCGTTTTTTGTATTTTTGGTATAAATTTATTGGAATGGCTAAGTAGTGTGAACTTTATAATTTGACTTTGAATTGCAGCCCTCTCGTCCCAATGGATGAACGCATTACGTAGGACGAATGTGAGTGTGATACATATTGATATAACTATACATGAAATATAAAGCTTTATTTGAGAAGTCCTAGGAGTGGTGAACACAAATCATTTTCCATTTGCTTGGTCAGTTCGTCAATGTTTACGGTTTGCGTGCGAACTGGATGCGATCATATCTCAAAAGGCAGAAAGAATGCTTTATAATGCACAGCACAAATAACTCTTAACTCATTTGGCTCTAGATGTGTAGCTTGAAACTCTCATCCTCATGTGTGGCGCAGCTCATCTACGGTCAAAGATATAATTGTTGCTTCTGATCCAATGTAATTGTACATATAAGAAATCTTCTAACAAGTAGATGGAACTTTGCCGACAACATGTTAGCTCCTATCAGTGAAGCAATCGACCTACCTAATCCTGGAAAACCTCACAAATTGGCTTATTGTGTGGTGGCATAGATTACTTTCAATCTTCATCCCTATAGCCATCTTATAGCCATACAACTTATTTCGTCTATCAGACATTTCTTCCACGATATTCAAGTATTACATTGTGGATTGTTGATGAATAAAGTTATTGTAGTGGATTACTAAAAACAAGTATCCACTCTCTTTTCGCAGACAATTTATGAAAAATAAAATCTGTGAAAATAGACAAAATTCGAATGTTCTCCCAAAACGTTTCATATGTTGCCAAAAGCCATGTTATATATTTATTTGTCTTGTGGATTAGATGTCAAAGATGCTATTTGCGCAAAGTAGCTCGAAGTCTATCCACATACTTTGGAGTATATTTTCATCTGTCTGAGAGAGTTCCGCTCAATTTTTTGAGTTTGACAGTTTTTTAGTTTTGATATTTTCATTAAACATTTTTTGGAAGTACTGCACTGCACCACCAATAAACGGATTTTCCTGACTCTTTTCAGAGAACGATTGTGAATGAGTAGAAAATTTGTTTGTGTCTTGTTTTTTTTTTTTGAAAAGTCAGACTTAATAAAACATCCCTAATGAAAGTAGGGGTGTTCCAGTACTTTTTAGGCCGATATTAAGTTTGTTTTATAAAACACATATCTCAGCAATGTGAAGCAAAATAAAATAGGCAACCTCTTCTTATACATCACCACTCTGTACCTACTCATGTTTGAAGTACCTACTCACTTGCACATTACATCCTCATATAACCATAATATATCCTTTCACTCCACTCAGCGTACGTGTAGATTAGTTTCAGAAAGCATTACATTCTCAATCGACCCCATTTTAGGAAGCAGCTAAAAATTTCGCATTCAAAGTTCCACAAGCTGTTGCATTTACCCTTCATTTGCGAACAGAAATTACACATGCAAAAACCAACTCGGGTCGGAGCCACAAAGTCCAATTAACAAAATGCAATTTCTATTTGCACTTCCGAACGAGAAATGCTAAATGCGTTGGGTACCTATTTAAAATGCTATAATATGGAAAACTGCGAACTAGTTACACAAAAGTGCGCATCCTTATTAGAAGCCGTCAGCGTCAATGTAATTAACACTACAGGCAGCTATGCCCTCAGCTAGTTGACGACGTGCTTTGTTTTGCCTTAATCTGTAAGTGGATGGAATTTTTTTTTAAATTGGAATGGAGACAGAAAGATTAAACCCCCGGCTCGGTTATAGCTTTTTTGACACATTTTCTGTGAGATATAATTCTGCCGCTCTCGCGAATTATATTTATTGTTTATTGGTCAACAGTAGTAATCTCCAGCACAACAGGCGAGATTATGAGAAAAACAGAAAACAATGGAAAACTCACCATGAAAACTAGGTCAAGAAGCATCCTTCACAATGGGGTTATGGTAATCAAAAAAATCTGTAGGTCCTTACAGTAGACATCGTTGATGGTAATGAGTTGTTCAACCCAATTATATCTGTTATTTCTTGTTATTGAGATACGCACAATATGAAGAAATAAATTTATTTTTGAATTAAATAACAACCTCAACCCAGGATGACTAAAGTATTTGGATTTGCTTTTAACTTTAATTATTTAAAACAAAACTGTACTTTCTTCTTATTACAACACCAGGTAAGACATATTCTTTTAGAAAAGAATAAAATTCACCCCTAAATTTACTCAAGATTATGCCCACTTCTTTAGAAGCATTACAAAAATTTTTTGGGATCGATTAAGCGAATGTGCTTCACAGTTTTACATTCTTGCGAATGCTTTGTTTACAAACACTACTTTTTTAAAAACGCTGCCAAAATTATTTTAATTAATTTAAAAATCAGTCGCAGATTTGTGCAACTTATTTATTTTATTTTTCGACTCGGTTCGTTTTTGGCTTGACGGGTTTGTTAATAAGACACATTTAGAGTTAGACCAATACAAAGCAGGTCATTATACGCAAATATATGTACTTCCTTATATCTAAAAGCAAAAATGAACAATCCGGCATTTTTTTCGTAAAAAATGAGACCGGAATTCGCTTTATGGCAAATGGACATGATTGCCGCTGTATGATAGATGATCTTTTGCTTAAAATATATTTGACAGTAATTTAGAAAAGATGGCGCTACATATATGCAGTGGCGGACTAAGAGGCAGTGACACCCGGGGCGGTAAAGCAAGCTTACACCCCTTGAAAATTTTAAGAAAAAAACACGAACAAATATTTTATTTAAAGGTGCTTACGAGCTTTTATTTTACTGAATGTTTCGATTATATCATTAAAATCTATATTTTTTGTGTGCTCCGTTTCGATTGAAAGTATAGCCAAATTAGTCAACCTATTTTGGCTCATCGTTGATCTTAGATAAGTCTTTATTAATTTTAATTTGGAAAAGCTTCGTTCACACGATGCCACTGAGACGCAAATTGTTAAATAAATTCTCATCGCCAATGACAGACTCGGTAAAGAGTCTGAAAAATCCCACTTAACAATGAAGCTTAAAAATTCAAAGGCTGTCCAAATTTCTGCATCTTTTAAATTTATCTTTGAAGCTACCATGTGACGCCGAATTCGCTGGATTTCCAATATGATACTGTTGTCTGTAAGTTCTGTAAATGTCGAGGTAAGCATTGGAACCACAGCCCGCAGTTCTTCTTCCGTTCCATACAGCAATATTTTCGGTTGAAGAGCTGAGAAAACTGACGCAATATCTTCCATGGCCTTAGATCGATGCACAAGTTCAGTATAAAATGTATCCTGACATTCTAACATGGCTCTTCGTGTTTCTCTTCCAACGTCAAACCAGCATCTTGAGCCTTTTCGCCTGGCATAATTTTCTTCTTTTTTCTTCTTCCCCGCCTTTCAATTGAAATTTCTAGCTCGGTGCATTGTTCTCTTGCGTATATTACGGCCTTTTTCACGGATTCATCACGGTGTTCACGAAGAAAACTCGCTAGTGCCTTAAGTTTTATTACACTTTTTTCTAGAGTGAGCCCGGATTTTTGCAAGTATTTCTGTGCTGAATCAACTTCTTCCAAAATATCGAACCAGAATGAAAGATAACATAAAAACGTAAAGTCGCATACAGCAGATAAGAGTATGGTTGCAGCACCTCTTGTATCTAAATTTTCCTTTTCAGGATCACAAAGGAGTTCAAGAGTTGAAACTATCTTCACAAAATCTTCAAAAAAGAACTGAACACAGAACTGCGACGCTTGGTAAATGCTTGGTTGTTGCTCTTGGGCGATAAATATTTTATTTCCATATTACTTATATTAAGAGAATAGGCCAGTAACGAAATTCATGCGCACATATATATAGGTAGGTATTTGGGAAACAAATTTATTGTTTTATTTGTGTTTTTATTTTTTGTAGTGTGCAAAGTTATTTTTCTGTTACTGATGGCACCCCCTATTAGTCTGCCACCCGGGGCGGACCGCCCCCACCGCCCCCCCCTTAGTCCGCCACTGCATATATGGCAACCTCAACCATTGACTTGTTTTAGAAATAAATGTCAATTGTCCGCCAAGGTCGCATGCGATTGGAAAAGTTTCAATAATTTCTGTGGGAGTACACGTGAAGTCAGTGGCGATTGACGCTTCGGATTGGAGAATTGTTGATGTTTATAAGATGAATTGATCATTTAGATTTGTTTAAAATAGAGTTATGATAGAACCTATCCAATTCGACCATGGGCCGAAAAAAAAGAATGAAGTCGCATTGCATTTTTTGTTTTCTGTCCTTTTTCATTCTCAATCAATGAAGGTGTGTTCGAATAAAGGGTGTTTATGTAAGCAGGTCTCCGAGAGGCAAGATGCGTTGAAGATGATGCTGGGGGCTCGACTGCGAAGCGCCTGAACCATGTAATCTTGGCGGCTTAATGTTTTAAATTGCAGTTGCCGTCTGGTCGCTGTATAAATGTGGGTTGTTGATGGCAAGTGGATTCGCTTCTGCAATAAATATCTGGTGAGGTGCCGTATATAGGTTTACAATAATTAAAGATGTGGCGACTTATCGTTTGGGGGCGAAGAACTGGTTTTCGTTGTTTGCTTTTGGGTTTGTTTTTATATCTATTTGGGTGGATGGATATGACAACGAATATGTTCTAGTGAAGGTGATGCGTGTTGGTGATGGCCTTAAAAGTCCGTTGAATTAAGTTACACTCTCGATGGCGGCTTCTCACTGTATGTGTGACAGACACATGGCACTAATATTATTCAGTGGCACCAACGGATTTAATCCAATCTAATACCCCTGTCGGTTGAGGCGAATTTCGATAGTCAATTTTGTTTGGAGTGGAAAGCTGAATAATCTGCTGGAATTAGCTTATCATTTCGTGTCAAATGAGAGGATTATTTTTAAAAGTTCCTTTGGACACGACTTTAATGTGAATGACTGAGCTGCTACGCTCATTGAACTGTCATCGAAGTTTTGACGTTTCCATCAATGAAAAGTGCTTTTTGTCGATACAATCAATGAATGTGATGTTTTCTCTCATTCTCTCTCAATTTTTCCACCAATTAGTGAGTTTTATCTCAATTCGTAAAAACTGTCAACGGATTTAAAGGGCAGAACATTAAAAAGTTGCTCTATTCGTCGCGTACATCTACTATAAGCCGATGTATTTTTTTATACATCTATCAGTTGAATACGTTCTCGCGATAGACAAGACAGAAGACACACAATTCTATTTTTGCCAATTTGAATGTGACAACAACTTTCAGTGTTTAATCAACATTTTAAATAAGAGTTTTTTTTTCTCGTCAAATTACAATGCAAATCAGTGTTTTGTAATTAAAGCGTTTCGTTTGCTTTTTTGTTTTTATAAATTCGCTTCCACTTCCAATTTATTTTTCCTCCCCAACATTGGTCCAGGAATGCGTTGCTACTTTGACCACCATCACATGTAATTTTGACATCCTATTATGCTATACGACATACGAGTATTAGAAAGCGTACCTATTAGAAAAGCTTCAACATTTAAAAGTGATCCAAAACAATGACAGTTCTGAATAAATAAAGAGAGTAACTTTAAGACTCGGTTTAGAATATCCAAAATTGGATCTGAATCCTTACCAACAATTTGTTTTAAAGTAGCTCTCAGTTTAAATACCTACTCGTTGAGTAAAAAACCGTAGCAAATTTTCAAAAGTTCGCAGTAGAGCAGTTTAAATTCGTTTAAGTGGAACATCATTATATTAATAGGCTACACATTTTTTTGATCTGATGATGAATGAATTCGAATAGAAAAGCGATCTCCGTAACCGGGCCTGCTCCTCAATTTGACAGGTCACTGTGGAAAAGAAGGAAAAAACACCCGCATTTTCACTTACAGTAAGTCTTTTATTTTTAATAACTAAATTTAATATAGAAATATTTTTTTTTATATTTTATAAATACTTTTTCCATTTAATTAGCTAAACTACATTTGGTATATAATATGATTTTGTTTTGTTTAATTGTTACGCATCTTAATTACTTTACAGCTAAGCTTTGCAAGTTTTCTGTCATTTTTTCCTCGAATAGAAATTATAATGTATATCTAAATATTTTATTAATTAAACAATTTCTATAATATGTACACTTAAAACAAAAATACTAAAAATACACGTAGGCAGGATTTGTAGGCAATGATTTCTTGTTCAGATAGTTAATTTTCTTTTTCACAGTTATGCACTTGTGTAGGTGTATGTCCAAATGTTGTATACAAGCGCAATACGTACTTTTAATATTTTCACTAAACTTAAGCCTAAAGAAATGTTTAAACTACACCGACGTTTCGTATATTACAATTTGTAGGACCTTTGGTTTGTTGGCTTGCGCTTCCTTCACCTCTTTGAGAATGGCGTTTGTAATGGCTTCCAGAGCGGCGATATCCTGCTCCTGTGGACCCTTTTTCGCAGTATTCCACTTGGGCATTGATACCTACAACGAGATAAATTTCTATCACTCACTATGCCAGAGGGTGGGTGGAGGAACAAACCGTCAGGACACGCTGTAGCGCCATGTAGTCCAGGCCCGTTCCGGCTGTTTCGCCCAGTCTTCTCAGATGCTCCGCCATTGGTCCGGATAGTTGCTGCACAGAAATAGATTTATATAACTTTTCGGGTTATGCAACAGCAAACAGCAATCAATTACCTGCAACTTGGCCCAACTATCTGCATACTGTCTCCTAACTAATTCAATTATTGTAGAGGTTAAGGCTAAGCCGATTAAAATGTACAACGTGCATAGCAACATGTAATTGGGTTTATCTGTATGGGAAGTCAAAGCACACAATGGGCAGCAGGGTCAATAAAGTTATTCGTTTAATCATCGCCCATGCCATATACTCACTTGGAACCAAGTCACCGAAACCAATTGTTGTCATTGTGATGAAACAAAAGTAGAATCCATCGAAGAACGTCCAGTCGTCCTCCCACAGCAGGAGCAATCCTGCTCCAATGGCCAGGTACACACCCAGAAAGCAAACAGCAGCTATGGCATAGAACCATGTCTTGCCTATCACATTCGATATCGATGGCTTCTCTGCAAGGATATTGGGAGGTTAAATGGTAAAAGGTATCCCTGATGGGTGTCTGTGGCGGGAACTCACTTGGTAAATATTTTCCTAGAACGGAGACGGCAGTGGCAAATAAACGACCCCAATCGGCGATCACAGTCAATGTAAATGGGATACCAACCAAGGCAAAGCAAATACAAAACACTCGGCCTCCGGTGGTTACTGGAACTATGTTACCGTAGCCTGTAAAAAATTTACTCTTTAAATCCATCTCAGAGTAGGTGTATCCATGCACATACCGATTGTGGTGAGGACGGTGGAGGAGAAGAACACCGCTTGTAGGATGCTCCATTTCTCATAGACCTGGGGAAAGTCTTTCTCGGCTACGATTAATAGACCTCCCTCTGCAGCTTCCTGGACTGCCTGCAAGGGGCAGATAAAACAAACATAAGTCACTTATCTGGTTACGTGAGGTGAGTAATACATTGAATGGAGACAGCAACACTGGCACAGCGAAGTGCAAGGTACAATGTTCGGGCTTCGGGTTTTGTGTAAATTTAAATGCTTTTAGTTGATTGGCGCACGTGTGCTATATACTGCTGGACGCCATAAATTGACCCACGAGCCATGAAGCGACCGACCGGTGATTGTCTGAATTTATATTCGAATTTGCATGCAAAGGTGTCGAGCTAATTTTCAGGCAGAAAACATTGTACATATTTGTATTTAATAGTGTTTCGTGTTACGAATTAGAGGAAGTGGAGGAAATGGATGAAGTGACATTCGAATTTTCGAGTTGGTGTTATTTATTGGGCCAGAATCAGACGCGCTAAGTAGGTCAACCAATTGAACAGAGGGTGCAAAATCTTGTTGGCTGCGGTGTAAATTGTGCGTGTAGGAGAGATGACCACGAAAAGAAAGAACCATCCTCGAGGACTTTAAAAGCACCACACTTAAGCCATTATACTGAAATTGGAATGAAGACATGACTCACGAATGGACTTGGTTTTCAATGCCCTTAACTGTGTACGGATAAGGAAAATAGAAGTTTTGTATACAATTTGCTGATGAATTAAAACGTAGTTTTTGCTACGAAAATCTAAGCCTGCTATCTAGCTATCTCAGACCTCTTGCTAATTATTTTGCACGCACAATTTTAACATAAAGAAAAATAAGAATTGTGAATTTCTGATGTTTTGTACATAAAAATAGTTAAGCTAAACCAACAAAATACAAAAGCAGCAATTGTTTAGTAGGTTGCCAGTTCAAAAACCTCTCGGTAATTTATAGTTTTGCTTTAACTAATTGGCTAGTGTGTTAGCAAATATTTCCAACAAGTCGTATGAAACTTCTGAATTATATATTTTTTTTATTTCAATTCCCACAAAAGGTCGTAAGAGTCTCAAGGAAAATTCAAGAAATCCAATTTACTGGTCAGGTTTGACAGGAATTGCAAGACAAGTTCACGTACAGCGAAGTAAATGCTATGTTCGAATTTTCGAACTTACGTACGTATTAATTCACATCGATTCAAAGCAATTTCTAAGGGATTTTACTTTGCTACAACCTTTTGTTCAAAGCAAATGCTAGTTTATACGACCTATTATTTGACAGTATAGACGAACATAAACTTTAGTGTTAACAGCTAGAAATTCATGTCTTGTCAATTGTTTCAGTATAAGAATACTACTACCAGGCAGATGACAAATATGTTGCTGCTTTTAAGAGGTTGCGTATTGGAAAAAAACAACCTAATGCCTAATATTGCGCCTTTTTTTGTGTTTAACTTCGGCCCAACGCTCAGTTATCTCATCACCAATCAATAAGTCACTGCACCAATAAAAACCCTTACTAACGTGTCTATTAATTGCAGTTATTCCTATCCAGGAGATTTCGTTTGCTTCATTCAATTACTAAACTGTATTAAATGTAATAGAATCAAACTGTTGTTCCTTTATTGAATCGTTCTTCCATTTGGTGATGCTCTGTCTGACTTTGAAGGGCTTAATTTTAACAACCCTAAAAGCTATAATTTTGGTTTATATGTGAATGAAAAATGACTTCAAACTTTTGTTATTTGAAAAATAAATTCATTGATATTAATTAAAAAAAAACCGCTCACAACGAGTAGAAATATTTTCGTTGGTTATGTCAAGTAAAAAAATAGAAACAACAACAACAAGCATTCTAATCTCTTTTAAGAGGACTCATTAACCTCGTGAAATGCCTAAACATGTTTCATCAAATAATGTTGTGTGTTATATTTCTGAAACATTATTTCATAAGTGATTTAACTTGTTTTTTTTTATGTTTTAAGAACAACAGATAATACATCTTTAATAATAAACACAAAAAACAACAACGGATTAACAAATTACAAAAACATCTTCCAACATGAACCCCTATTTTTAAACACGTCCGTTTTCCTCACAAGTCACAATAATCCTTCGACTTCATAGATATCTAAAAATTGAATTGAAATATGAATGCGAATGTTCATATTCATATTTCCACACTCAGATACAATCTACTTACCCAGGCACACTCATTCGTTTTAATCCCTCATGTCATACTACAATTATCTACTCGTACAATTTCGGATACAAATTGGAGATTATGCGTTCGTCTCGAAAAGAAGATGCTGCTAATTATGCGCATATTTACTTTTATAGTTGTGCGATAATCTCTATATTTTAAAATAAGTTATTTAAACCACGTCGATCAAGGGCGTCGGTGGTGTAATGGTTAGCATAGTTGCCTTCCAAGCAGTTGATCCGGGTTCGATTCCCGGCCGACGCACACTCTTTTTTTATTTTTTTCACTGAGCTTTTGCTAGTGTACTTAGAAAATTCTAAATTTTTTTTTGTTGAAATTGTATATCAACTGTGAGTTCAGTAAAAATCAAATTTATCCGAGCGCAAGTGCAAAATACTTGGCCTACCAACACTCAGAAACAAAAATTGCAATGCCAACAATATTCGTTGGATTTTAAATGACCCCAAGTATCGAAATCTTTGATTTAAGAACTAAATTGTTGGCAATGATGTAATAAAATACTTATGGAGAGTATATTATTCTTACGGCAAATACCTGATTCTAGAAAATTTAAAAACGAGTTCTTGTTACCAAACAAAATATTTGAACCAAGAACTCTTAACTTACAATTTTTTTAAAAATCTCAAAGTTCTTCGTTTAACAATCTTTATTTTTCTGTGTGAAGCAAATAATATTTATAAATGTTCCGATTCCTTGCAATTGTTAAATAAATGATTGTGAAATGCTTTATCAGAGTTTTGAATAACACATTTCGTTTCCAACGCAAGCCTCAAAACTGGACTCAATGATGCCAAATGCGGCATAGTTATGCTTTTTAGACGAAATTCCACACTTGAGGCATTGAGGACTAATTTCGATAAAAGAGGCATACATTTTTGTGAAATGTTTTTACAATCAGTCCATCCAAATAATATTTTTATTTTGTAAATGCGGTTCTCTAATCAAAGTCGCGGCACTCATTTTGTTTCGCAACTGTGCGTCATTATGATTTTCCGATTCTCAACTTGACTCGACGTCAAACAAAATTATATCTATAAAAAGGTGGGAACAAAATCCTCTGTTAACTTTCTGGATTACAGAGAGCAAACAAAGGTTTAGTTACCTATCGATCAACCAACATTTTGTTAATAGTAATTTTTTTCATTTTACTTTTCTTTTTTTAAAGTGGAAGTCCAGTATAACGAATGATTTCATGTTTGATGTCAATCACTATATTGAGCGCGTTCTTTATATAAATCAATATTAAAGAGTCATTAAAAAGTTTTTGTTTATTTAACAGTTTTTAGCTAAATTAAATAGCTGATAAGATTTCAATACTTTAAGGGTTTTAAATCCAATTTGTATATACGTTTGTTATACCGGGTCGGATGTAATGCGCATATTTTAAAATAAACCTTATAAGGCCGCAGTAGCTTTATTCAATAAAACGAAATCGTACTCAGTTATTTTTTAACACACTTTAGATGAACAGTTTTCCCCCAATTTATGTTTTGAATGTAGCTTATGAATTAAAAAACCGATCTATCAATAAAGAAAACATAACCAAGTCTTCTATTTTCCTAACTCTGAGTATTTGTTAAATATATTGTAGGCACATTTTTTTACATAAAGCTCGTGGTTTTTCACTTTTCCACAAAAATCATTAAACTCTCAAGCGAGCTAAGAATTCAAATTTACTGGGCAAATTTGACAGAAATTCCAAGACAAGTGTTTTTTAAAGAGCGGTGTATTTTTATTTTTAATAATTAAAGCACTCACAAATTTTTTAATAATTAATTATTTCAGTCTTTGCTATATTATGGCATTTAGAATTTAAAGACACTTTTTGGTGGTACTAGTCCCGCAAGAGCACGTGGACTTTCGGATATCACGATTTGCGAAACGAAAACGAAAAAAATAAAGAACTCTCTGCATTTTAAACATAGCAATAACCCCAACGATTTTTATTTCATATAAATTCTTTTCGACAACTTGTCGCCAAAGTTTTCTCTGACCTTGACAGTCACCAGCTACACTCCCAGACAGTCCCTCGGTCACATCATTTCCTCAAACCTATACCACTAACGCACTACAATTATTATTGTTGAATGTAGGTCAGGAATAAGTTTGCTCTCTCGGGGTAAAATCGTTCCTAAAATGCTATCGATTTTCCTCTCCTTATTGACGTACGATTTTTGAATTTCCTTTTTTCGCCTCTGAACAAGGTCAATGAAACTTAACCGCCCACAAATGTCTTAATGTAAATAATAAATAAAGGAGAAAAAAAAATAAAACCGTCGTCATTTTATGGCAATCTGGGAACGGAGGGAAGTTTATTGCCCTCACGTGGGTTGTACGAGTATGTATGTGGGACTTCCTCATATCCCGAAATGAGTAGTAAAACATTCGGTAGTAGATCATATTTCAAAGTCTACTTCATACAAAACGAGCATATACTAATTGAAGAGCTGTAAAGGAATTTTGCGAGCTCAATAAAAATGAAATAAAGACGCCTTGGGAGATTGGCCGGCACGGGGAGACTTTTAATTTGTTATTCTTATCTCATTGCAGAGAATGGACTCGGCAATTAATTTCTTAGCTAAGCGTGGCGATTAAATTAGTATCCGCTTCTATATATTAGTTTTAGGATTTAGTAAGAAATCAATAAGGGAGTGTGTTAAGGGTTTCAATAATCAAAGTAAGTGAGTCTTTTTTCGAGGAAGAGTGAATAAAACTGTTCCAAATGGATCTTATTTGGGACACGGGTTCCTTAATTTCCCAATGGTTTTCTATTAAAGAAGAAAAAGACAAAAGGTGACTACAATTACGACTCACCATTTCATATTTCCCCAGTTCGAAGGAGACCAACCGATCGAGGTTGCTCATGTCTGTATTATTGAGTATCGCCCAAATGAATCGCTCCCTCTGTGTCTTTACCACGTCCTTGAGGGTGGTCACCCGTTCCACTTCAGCAGGCCGTTCCAATTGTCGGAAAATCTGAAATGGAGAAATGAAAACGCTTTGGTCACTCATTAATAGCATCATTAAAATCATTAATATTAAGCACCACCAGGGCATTCGTCCGAAAAGTACTCAAGACAGGCAAGTCCCTCCCCCATAAAGAGACAACTTGATGGATCACTGCAATTCGCACTCAGTCCGAAAACGATTTTTTTCTCTGCACTGGATCTTAAATATTTAGATTTCGCTAATGAAGTGCAGATATTTGCACATACACAAACATCGCCAAGTGAGTATCGGAGAGAGCTTTGCAAGCTCATAATTTATATATTTTCGTACATTGGAAATGCAGTGCCAAGGCGGTTGTCAACACACTTCATCTCTTATAGAGTCCATTCCGGCAGCGGCACAAAGACGGACACGAGCAAGTGTGTTTATGTTTCCCCAATGAGTGGGTTTTCAAAACAATTCGTGATTTCCAAACAAGCATCCTCTTGGAGCCGGTATTTTGTTTTTCCTTGTTTTAATTGGATTCAGACTGTATATGAATGGGGTGGTTGACTGCATTAAGTGTGCAGCTATAGGGTAGAAAGTGTGGGTGGGTAGAGTCTTCCACACACACAAGAGTTTGTATTGCTTTTTGTTTGATTAGCAAATATCGAAGGCGGTAACGATGCTGTAATTGCAACGTTTATCATTCTATAAAGTTCATGTTCATGATTGGATAGCGATGGTACATTGTTGGCTAAATAGAATAACTACTCTAGGAGAACATGTTGATACTGCTTTGTTGAATATGATGGACTTTTTGTTTCGTCAAAAAAAAAAAAAAATGAGCTGAAGAAATGGTATAGGAAGAATCCCAGTTTGAATGGCAAGAGGTCTCTTTTCTGCCTTCATGGTAGACAAGGTCAAAATTTGCTTTAAAGACGTTACAAGGATATCGGAGGTACAATGGGTGGACGTAGCAGTATAGCAGAAACAAATGTTACGAAATTCTGTGAGTATATGGTGACCATTCGTCCTCCTTTTCCCTATTATGTCCTTTCTGACTTTGTACTAAAAGAAAATAATACATTATCCTCTTTTTCTAAAATATCGTCTTTTTCCCTAAAGACCATCTTCCTACCATAAGAAATATGCGAGATTGCGAGTAGGTACCTTTTCAAGTCTTAAAAAGCTGGGTTTGGATGGTAATCTTTGATTTTGATTTTTACAGCTTCAAAGATTAATTCCTTTCATCAAACCTACACCAACCTACAAATTTTGATACTTCAAGTGTGCTTTAATTTTTGGCTACATAGTTAAAAAATGTCCTCTTTTATGTGATTGAAAAAATGGTATCTCTGAGCTTTTGTGTAATAGGCAACAGTTAAAAATAAAACAAGTGACAGGTGTCAAAATCGTTTTACAAGTTAGGTAGGTACTTCCTATAGTCCTTCGCACCGGCAAAAAGATGGACCAAATGCACACAGCTGCTAGAAAGAGACACCTTTCGTGTCTATACTAGTTTTGAGGCGTAAAGTGTAAATGTGGTCATTTATTTCGAAAGTGGCATCTCAAAAACGGTTCAACCTACCTTAGTATTTATTCACTTAGAAAATTATGTAGTTCCCTAAGACTTCGATTGTGGCTATGAAGCCAGACACTACCTTCTATTTGATAATCTATACCCTATTTTCCCCATCTACTAATAAGTAAAAAATCTGTCTTCAACGAAATCCGTTGATAAGATAGAAATAAATTGGTTACATGTAAACGTAAGAGAGTTATCGTATGCGTCACGCAATCCTCACTGCGATATTGTTGCTCCTTATGCTCCCCGCAAGACCAACAAATTTACCCTGATGGTCTCATTCTCCTGTTGTAGATATCTGGTATATGCTCATAAGGATCTTCCCCAGAAGACAGGTTTACCGTCAATAGACCAAGATAAAAGTTCTTCTCTTGGCAATAATGAGGAAGGATCCATGCACGCAAGCAAGCAATTTGGCAAATCTCACATCACTTCTAAATCCTGATTCATGTCAGTTGACTGGTACTGTGCTACTCATACTCAACATAAAGAAAATACTGAAACGCTTATTCCAGAGCAACCCCATCCAGCATTATGTGCTCTCACCGATAAATTCAACCGAAAATTGTACAATCATCCAATTCTTGAGTGCTTCTCCCCCTTTGTCCAAAAAATGGATCAATATTCTCCAATGACGTGGAGGAGACTTATTCGATCTTTGTCGATGCATGCTTGTCTGG
The DNA here is from genome assembly GCA_948293265.1 of Cheilosia impressa. Classification (NCBI taxonomy): domain Eukaryota; kingdom Metazoa; phylum Arthropoda; class Insecta; order Diptera; family Syrphidae; genus Cheilosia; species Cheilosia impressa. The sequence goes on along the minus strand of OX411882.1, from coordinate 43,896,227 downwards.
TCATGCAGATTGAACACACTTTTGGTCACAATGATAAGAATAACCGACTGTAGGAATAATACAAGGACGTGCAGTATAAGTATAGGTACAGCTGTCAATTGGATGGAAGCAAACATTTCCCAAACCAACCAATAATTGTAGATACCATTTAAGTGCGCATCATTTGGTACAGTTTAAATTTTGTAATCTATTCAAATAAACCTGAAAGGAAAAATTGTATTATCGCTAAAATCTTGCGAACTATTCCAACGATTTACAAAAATCTTGTTTCTAAATGTATAAAATAAATATTTGCAGGTTTTTGGCTCTTTTTGTTTTAAAAGAACAGCATTTTTTATTTAACAAAATTATGTCTTCGCTAGTTAGTTTTTACAATAAAAAGACGTTCTCCGATGGAATGTCCGACCGAGGAAAAATGGATTGATGTCGACATTTATTTAATAAAATGAGTTTAATGTGGCCAAAGTAACGCCGTGAATATAATATGAGATCTTTATAAAATCGTGGAGCCAGTACAGGAAACAGTAAATTGTACTTTAATTTCCCAACAGAAACTGTCATCAAGTACAGTCCAATTTAAGAGCGTGCACTACTCAATTGTTAGTGTTTTGAAGTTATAAGCGAAAGGTTACAGGTTCACCTCTCGGAAATGCAAAAATTACATTTTACGGTTCATTTTCCGCAGTTCCACCTCTCGCGATCGTTTGGAAAAACAAATACAATGTGACAGCGCTGTTGCTCGAATTCAAACAACTGTTAGGGTAGGCCAGGTCCATTCAAACTACTTTTGAGCGCTCATAAATCGACACCATCCCAGAAAGTCATTGCCGATTAAGGTTCACATGAAGAACATTTTGGAGGCTGCTAGTTTATCTCGAAATCCCAAGCGGTACACGTATCCTGTGAAATAATTGATTTAATTTTGAATTTAAGTGGGGGAGTCCCCTGCGATTCGCCAAAACTTACGTGAAGGAACAAAATGCGAACATTTCTTAAAATGTTATGCTTATGAGATTAAGGAAATGATATCCAGATTAACTTGAGTGGTTCTAGTGGTAGAAAAGAATGTGTTAGATGATGTTTGTCACAGCTGAATATTTTTCTGCTGAATTCTAAATATTGGAGGAAATCCTTTTTCTTTTAGAATAACTATTCCTCGGTCAGTAATATTAACACTAAATGACAAACTGACCTTCCACAAATTTATTTTCACATTTTTTTTTATATATCATCCTCATCATTGTGCACTAGACCAAACACAGTTTGTTCCCCTTTCTGATATTACATGCTGTTCCCACTTAGAGTGAGATGGCGAATACACTAATCGACTTTCCCGCTGTCGCACTTATTTCAAATAGTTCTTTCTGAATACCTTTTTTTGATATTCAAGAGATTCCTGCCTTAAAGCTTAAACCCTTTCATAAAATAAAGAAGCTATAAACAATAGATGTGTGTTACTAAACAATTTGCCGTATAACTGGCTTATATAAAGAACATCCCAAATAAGTCAGTCTCATAAGTTACCTTTATGGGTAATTTCCCAAAATAAATTTATTATAAGCAGTTCATATGATTGTGTAATAACGCGTCGCGCCACCAGTTAGTATTTATTCGTAGCGTTGGTATATCCTTTGTCAGAAAAGGGATAAATAAGAAGTCATGAATGTGGGGCAAAATCTGAAGACGGCGACTTGTGCTTTCGAATAGATAAGGTGAAATTATTGAAACGTTGGTTGAAGATGCGTTCCCTTATTTGAGTGTGTGTAAAAGAATATTTTTCATTCTCACGGGGCGATGACAAAGAAAATATGTGGTGTGTATCGTTGGAAGATGTCGTAATAAATACTTCAGCGTCACAATAAATTCACAGATAGTCAGACACGAATGAGATTTAGTTATAGATAAATTTATTTGCCATTTGACAGTCGCGAATATTAAAAATTGGATAAACATCCAATTGGTGATTTTTGATAAAGTTATACATACACAAATACAGAAAAAAATTAATGGTCTGACAATGTTTTAGATTTGTTTGTTTTCAGAAGGAAATTATTTTTTTTTTAAAACAGTCGAATATTGGATATGAAAATATTTCTAATCCTTATTTTTAAAAATGTGCTACATAAAAATATAACGCATCTATCGTAGCGCTCCTTTTAATCAATTGGGTGTGCGTTCTCTGAATTCCCATTTGTTCAATTATGTTTCAACAATTGTTTGTTAATATTAATAAAAATGGGCACATTCAAAATTCTAGTTATCTTGTTAAGTCGACTAGATTAGTCTGAACGAGATGTAACGTGAACGCAGAAACTAGATTTGCCAGGAACTTCACTTTTCCTACGCAGCAACATACATATATGCGAACTGTCAACTTAGTACTGAGTCAGGAATTTAATGACTAGCTTGGTCGGGAACTTCACTTTTCCTACGCCGCCACATATGCTAACTGTAAACCTAGTACTCAGTCAGATGTTTATAGGCAATATTCGTCGGCTATCTCTCCATAAACGTCAACGAAAAAGCTCTTCACGTGAAAGATGTAAGCCAATCAAAACTGAATCACATTAAGTCAGACAGCTGTCACACTTACTAAACTAGATACAAGAACGTTCCCTTTGTCACCGCGTTTTGAACTTTGAAGTTTCCGTTGCATTATTTAATTTAAAAGTACCTACAAAACAACCAAAACAATTTACGAAAAATCATTCGCTCCCTCAAATTGTTTCGCAAAGTTCCACTGGCCAAGGGCGGCACACTAAATTGGGTCAATAACTGTCTTTATTTTTGTCCATAACCGTAAAGCTCGTGTCTATAAATGTTTATTGTTTCGTCTTTAGGCCATTTACATTTTCATCGTTTTTTTTTCGGGCTATTTTTATGAATTGTTTAAAATTTCTGTTAACGTAGGCGCAGTTCGTACGACTTCCTCGTTTTATTATTTCGATGAGTTTGCCACAGAGGCTGTGGTGTACTTCTCGCATCTTTGAGCTATTTGAAATGTAAATGACAGCATTTACATTAAGGTACTTCTTGCTGGTTTATTATTTCCGTTCTCACACAATAAAGAAAGATCAACAACCGCATTCGTCATGCCCGGAACATGGCATGACTAGAGCTCTTTAGGTGCTGCGGACAATCTATGCATTGTCAACGTTATTCCTTTAGGTAGTATATCCTGGGTCATTGTTTTAGCATTTCACTTCTGTCCCGTTTTATTGGTGGTAATTTATTGCGACTGACTGTGCAAATGTTTTTATGAATACTTTATGAAGTCTTTGTGAACCTGTCACCTGCAAGTAAATCAATGGTGAAAAATGGATACGTTCTTGAGCTTATGCAGGTTGTTAGCGGCTAGAGTCGGTTATTCAATTCTACTTTATGGACAAATAAGACATTTACCTCCTATTGCTTTAATGGTCCCGCAACATGCCCTTAAAATTATTTACGACCCCTTTCGCAAGTTCCATCAAAAGATTTATAACATAATTTCAATGAAATAACACTGTTTTGTTTTGGGTTATAAACAATTAATTAGTAAATAAATTCCCTCAATGAAACAAACTTACTACCGAATGGCACGCAAATAGACATTAGCACTGATCGATTATACAGCCAACGGAAAATCAAAATCTGCACGTTTACTTTTGGAGCCAATCGAAATCAGAATAAGAAATATCATAAACATAAGTATATAAATAAATCTGGAAACTGGTATAGGAGGAGAATAACACTTCTCATAGAGGTTGGATGGGTCATTAGTTCATCATTAGCTGTTCGTACGCTTCGTACTGGCAAAATTGCGAAACAGTAACAGACAAAAATGAATAAGTGGAACTTTGAAATAAGGACTATTTATTGATTTTAATATACTCGTAAATACGAGGAAATGCCTATTTGTTGCTCCAAATGAAATTGTACACTTTATTACTTCCGTTGGTTGCTATATTCCAATGTATAAAAATATTTGCCTAGTCATGAAGGTATACTGAGTAATAAATTATTTAAAAATAAATTTACCACCCTGCTGTTTCAGTACCAATAAATTATGACGAGTGGAAAAAATAGTTTTCAATTTATTTTCACTGGCTAACAAGATCTTCTTCGACGGTTTTCAGTATAGATTTGATTGGGCAACTGAACATTGCTTGTTGCAGCAATTTTAAAAATTTATGAGTAAGATAACTCATTCAATGTTTATTTGTTTTTAGGTTGTCAAATAATAAAATTTAGTTTTGTAATACTTTTACTAAAATAATTCTCAAAAATCGCTGTTAAAATAATTGCAAATTGAATCCACAAAGGCTTTTTGTGAAAAAAATTAAAACAAAATGCCAGCATAAATCGGTCGGAAGCCATAGGTACACTATACTTAAGAAATGGCCGCTTCGGAGTTGAATGGGTGATGTGGCTCCCCTGTTGCGGTTAGTTGTGTACATCTTTTTGAGGTCTGTTGACACTTTGCTTAACATTACTTCTGCTTGTTTTCTGGTAGTTAATCTTGAAATTGTCCATCGTTTTAGGTGGTTACAAATTTCGCGACTAAGTCATATTATCTTTTACATCATCTGTCTATCCGTATAATTAAATTATTTACTTAAACTGCTTAACTAACTTTTCAGAAAAACAGGGCTTAACATAAGTTTAGGATTGCATTGCAATCGGTCAACACATTTAGAGGATATTTACAGCTTGTTGATATTTTGCACTTTTAGATGTCTTTTGGAAATATTTATACATAAACATCTCGATAGGATTTGAACGTTGCTTTAAAAGAATAAGTCCTTCATTGTGGCCTGTTTTGCAGTTTTTAGGATACCTACAATTAATTTTTGTAGGGAAGCATTTTAAGTCTGATCTATCGTTCACAATGACTTAGTTGGTTCTAATGACTATAGAAGGTCCTATTGACATTTCTAAATCTTTCAAAACATCAATTGGATGTCAACGTGACAATTTTAAAAGGTTCCAACGCCCCCAAGAGCAAACATTTTCTTCTATTCAGTAAATCAATGCTGACTTCGTTGATTAATGGATAGAAATGACAAATACCCCGTGACACCGAATGTGAACAGCAACTTAACGATTATGAGAGACTGCCTGATAAATTATTATCGAATTCACTTGGGTTAAGTTATTGATGCAGAACAAATACCCCTTTCCAACAAATTGAGTCTCAATCTTCTAAGAATACGAGAATGGATCGTCTCACAATTTTTGTGGGGACTTCTTCCTGTGTACCTTACTCGTATATCGAATTTTTCAATTCATGAAAGTGCGTACGGAAAGTTTTTTTGCAAAATTTATGACACGTTACCGTTCAAAGAGCAAAACGAAATTCAAAATTTATAGACCGTTTGAAGTGCTGAGGTAAATTGTTTTTCTTTCTATCGATACCTAAGCACTGAAAGATTGGAATTGATTGAAGGTGACATACCTAACCTATGTATAATAAAATAGAAGAAAAACAATAAAAGTTGCTGGAGGCATCAAAATTAATGAGGTGACATGCTATGTTGATTAATTTTTGAAGAGCACTATAAATGACTCCAGTAGTTAGTGGGCTGGACGACTGAGCAAGGGGTTTGAGGTTTAACTTCCGAGAAAATGAAAGTAAGACGCAAAGTTTTCTTTAACTGCCCGATTTATTGCGGTGGCCTGTCAAGCAACACCGATTTTGATTTATAAATTAATTCCAAGCTAAAACGACTTTGCTTTTTTCCGGAAGATTGACTTCCATTTTTATTTCTAATTTTGACATTTCTCAGTAAGGCACTGCCAGTTAATTGGTTACATACATTTTTAGGTTCACAAATGATACATGGATGGTGGTATAAAATACATTCATACATTCAACAATATATGATTTATGTTATCAAACAATTTATTTTATTTAAAGAAATTCTAAAGTGCGAATTTTGCAGTCGATACAAAATAAACTGATTTAAGGAAATTCTTCCTCGACTTATTACGACCCATTGCATTTTTTAAACCAATCGAGAAACCACATTTAAAAAAAAAAGTGAACAGCCTGAGTGCATGTCTTTCTTTTCCAAATAAAAAAAACTCATCCACACAGACCTATCATTATCACAAAAAGCCCACTTAAACGAAGAGCAACTGTCTTGTGACAGCCGCAAAAGCATTGCCAGCCAGACAGATTCATTAACATATCTGGCAGTGTTCCAAATCAAATCGTTTCGAATATACCTACAGTCAAAACATCACGAACAACATTTATGTCAATTCTTTTGTTATACCACCAAGTGAATAAGAAAATTAACAAATGGCGTGGGACATCATTAAACCACATCGCTAATTACTTTATGGCTGCCTGTCAGCAATAAAAGCGGAACGATCGTAAATTTTCGAAATGAACTGAATATGAATAAATTTGACGAAAACGGTCGATTGTCAAACAGCAATCGTATAGCGACGAATGTGTCATCTGTGGGATCATTATCCGGCAATGGATGAATGAAACGAATGTGACAAGTGTCAGGCGAGTAAATCTCGTGGTTTTTTTCCTAAACATTCATCGGAACTCTGCAGTGGGTGGAGGCCATTTGATAGTCGAATAACTTCCTGAGTTTATTCATAAACCGGTTGTGAATCTATTTTTATAAGAAAATTACAGGAAAATTTCAGAATTGTTTGTTCTGATGTTTTCTTTCGAGAGTACCACTTGGCTGTCTCTTCGTGGAAAAGCTATGTTACGTGTGGTGCAATTTTTGAGAGAATTTATGAAAATAGTCCGCGGTGACTGTGTCTACCTATTTGTGGGAAAACAAGAATGTTTTCAAAAGATGAAAGTATATTTAGAGAGCAATGTTCTTCCTGGAATTTTATAGAAGTGCGAAATCATTTGAACGATTTTCTTTGAGTTTGCAAAAAAAATAGATAAATGTGTACTACATCAGTTGATTGTAAGACTAGGGGTGAAAGATCGGACGGCTTTGAATGGCTTATTTGATATTCAAAACAAAAGAAGTCCTTTTGCGTACTGGGATAAGAATGTGTAAGCTCGAAAATTGCAAGATTAGTATCAAATTATAAATACTGCAGATTATATTCAACATTTGATATATAATTTTAATTTAATTTAATTTAAGATTTTAAGCTTGAAAACTTGTAGACACAAACGAGAAAATATCTCTGTGTATATAAATAGATGGAAAAACAAAGACATTTGCGAACTTCTGACACCATAACAGCCTTTTTGCCCTAGAGAAAAAAAAAAACTATCAAGCAGTCATTGGACTCCACTTAATATCTACCAACCCTTTTACCCCAAAGACACAAAATACTCTTCCCACGTAAAATGTCCTGATAAGTTCAATTAAACCTAATTACTGTGTAATTACAGCCGCAGGCAAAACTACCACCCTCATTAAGACCTCAGCCACAAGTGCCGAACGATATCCCTTTGCAGGCGGGATTTTGATCTTCCTCCAAATCGAGCATCTCATATGTCCCGGTCCCGGATGAGTGAAAGTGGAAACGGAAGCCGCTCATTAGCGTTACTCCTCTCAGCGTTGAAAGCTTTTCCCGGAAAATACGTAATTTACTCGAGGCCTGTGCTATTATACGTACATCCCCGCGTCGATTGGTATAATATTTCAGGCGCCTCGCATCAAGGCGATAAACAAGTAAAGGTTCATTGTCCTTACTCCCATGGAAATATCCGTCTCGAAATTGCTTTGCGATTTACAATGATTCTATAAATGATGCAAGGAAGTCGGTTTAGTTTTCCTGACCCATATTCAAACAATAAATTTACATTAAGGTCCTTATAGCACCAGATGCACAGGGTCATTTGCTCGCAGTGCATTATGTTGTCGGAGTGCATGCATCTTTTACGACTTCATGTGTATTCCAGAAGTGTTACAGATGGCTATTTCCGCCTGATTAACGAAAAGTCCTTTCAAACACAAAATATGTTTGCAAAACTAAACGGCAAACTCAGCGTTGAAGGTGACCAAATGTTAATTTCCCACTCAAACCCCCTTAATAACACGAAAAGGACTCCACAAGCGAAATGCTTCGGCCCCACTCTGAAAATCTCATTAATCACTTTCAACGCTGTCGCGCCGCCAAAATCTGAGGAGGTGTAGGTTTATTGTAAACATAATATTTTCCACCCTCAAAACCAACACAAGTAATGGCTCGTCGTCGTCATGTCATTACCCCAAATATCCGTTGGCCACATTAAAGGAGAACCATCATGTAGTTGCGGTCCGTGTGCGAATCCAGATCATCACGAAATCGTGGCAGATTGGAATTTTTGCTTAATTTCCATGAGACAACGGTTTCTCGTCGCAAAACACTCGAGGAAAATTTGAGAAAAATCATACAAAACCGATTAAAGCGACTTCCACTGATGTTGTGCCGATACTTGGAGGCACGTTTGACAGCCGTTTATTATGACGATGGCAAAGTGAGATGCGTGCCCACTAATGCTGTCAAATAAATTTCATTTCACTTGCTTAAAAATGTGCTCATTGATGTGAAGAGTGGGAAGTGGTTTTTGTAGTAAAATTTGTTTTGTTAAAATAAAATTGGCAACCTGAATTGAATTCTATTGTTTAATCGATAAATCCACACGGATTGATGAGTGTGAGCGGAGGGAATTGTTTGTTCCGATTACATTTAAGTGCTTTGCCAGAAGGCTTTAGAGAATCCATTTCGAGTTACTATGCATTGGATGTGTTTCTGAAGCAATTAATCTTTCGGATTATGGAGACTGTATTTATGGGCACTTTTGGCATGGATTTTGGGACATTAGTTGAATTATGTGGATTAAGCTAGTTATTGTTGCGTAAGTGTGAAATGGAAATAGACTTTCCATGTAGGCTCATTAAAATGAAGCGATGCATGGTTAGGAACTCTTTGGTTGAACGTCTGCGATCGCTTTTACGATATATAAATATTTTCTTCCTCAAAATACACGAAGCAGAATAAGAAAGAGCGGAAAGAGAAAGGTAACCTATAATATAAGTAATATAATTTGTTCGGGTTTTATTGGTAAATATTTAAGGAGAGTGTTTCTTAAAGAGAGAGATTCTTATCTCGTCAAAAGTGGCAAAGCTGTTGAAATCCTAAAATTTTAAATTCAAATGGGTTGCACCTAATTGTGCAATGAAAAACTAGTTTAGGGTGCGAAAAAGACAGTTTGCATTTGGCAACGAGGCACCAGTCCATTGGCGTCAAATTAAACGCTGAATAACGTGTTCCTTTGAGTGAACGGCAACTTGTGCAATGTGCATTCAAAATGGGCACAATGGACCCAAAGTGCTCGTCTATCTACTTAATCATTGCAAAAATTTTTATGAAATAACTACAAAGATTTTTAGTTTGAACGTTTTTTTTTCAGATTCCTAAAATTCGCACGACTTTGCTGCTTTTTTCCCTTTTCCCAAGTAAGGCTTTTGCCCTAAAAGTGAGAAATCCCACGATATACAAACACTGGTGTGCAGCTAAGTAACTTGTTCGCATTTTTGTCAGATAATAAATCATTTCAATGCTCTTTTGAATGAGCACTTGAAACTTTAAGCAGTTCATTCGCATTTCAAAAGAAACGACAAAATCTTTCATATTCCGTCATCTGATTGAATATTCCATAAAGTTCCTAGAAATCCATTTGCTGTAGTGCACGTTCATCATCCATTTGATAAACAACCTACATGAGTACATAACCTTGTTCAAATAATAAACCGGTGTAGTAAAACAAGACCCAGTGGTTACACGTCCTTAATATTTGAGCAATGTATTTGTGTTTCTATCATAGATGTGGATACAAATGACTGACCGGACACACCCCCATTGTCCATTGGGAACCTCTTACGTAGAACAGCCTACCGGATTTTTGTGTCATGTAGTAGGCTGATGTAGGACCGTATGTCATTACATTATAACATGAGACAACACATTCCCTAGGAATGACTTTTGATCTGAGCCAACAACAACTGTGGAGGTTAAACATTTAAATGAAAACTACAAATTTAAGAAATGACATTGTTCATGTAAAAACACAGGAGTTAATGTCTGTGCAAAATTTTAATATGAATAATCGAATCGGTGTGCAAAATCAATTTAATTGAAAACGACGGTTCACTGACTTACACCCCACATGACGCTAAGAATGAACGGTGTGAAAATGCGCAAATTGAGCAATTGCATTAGCTGATTCAGATATAGATATAGCGTGCTAAGAGAAAATTCTGAACACTATTTTATTGAAGGAGGGTGCAGAATCTATCTCATGCACGTTTGTTTTTTATGTGCACTGTGCATACATTATGTATTTTTTTTTAAACAATGAAATATACTTTACTGCTACAAAGAGTACTCTTTGTTTTAGTAATTGTTCGTGTACGCTTAATATTTACATAAATCATATGGTGTCATGAAACGTCATTTATGTATAGAATAATAGGTAAAAGTTCCACTTCCGGCACGTAGGTTTGTTTTATATTTTTCGCACTATTGTTTCTTTAAGTAATCTTCGTCCAGATAATAGAAACGGAAGTTCAGTGGTAACTTTACAAATTGCGATGATTGCTTAGTTTTCAGAAACATACCTAGGTATTTGGCATCACTTTGAACGCCAAATGTTCAATATATCACATAAGTTGATGAGTAATGCTGCATTTAAATATCACACATAGCCGTATGATTGAAATGAATAGCATTACCTAACACGCAAAAATACGTGGCACATATTTAGTCGGTCATCTTGTTTACTTGCGATATGAATTATAGGAAAGTTCCTGTCCTGTAAATGACTTCCGGAAGTGATGAACGGACAATTATTTATTTATTTCATATATTTGATTTATGAATTGGTGGTTTAATTTACTGACACTCTCATTTGACATATTTTAAATCAGGAATAGAAACGTTTTCAAGTGATTGCAGAACTTGTGGTTATTTCCGTTTTACATAGTTATCTAGAATTATGGGTAGAACATAAACTTAAGCAAGTCTGAATCGCACGTAACTCTCTTCATTTTCTTTCATTCATCAGTTTGACATTTTTTTTAAAGTCATATAATAAACTTTATTTAAAATATAAATATAGTGTAAACATTTTTTTTTCTGTTTTTTGACTTCATAATATTCGTATAAATTTTGTCGATTTAATTTTGATTCGCATCATTTTAAATAGGACTTCTCGATAACAGGAAATTTTCGAAGCGTCCCATCTGTTTTAAGGGTTTTGTGTTCTTTTACTTATGACTCGTTTTTGTTATCATATTGTCAAAAAAAAATCTAGAACATTATGGTTTACGAACGTGAATGTAAGACTGTTTTTCTAGAGGCTGGACCTGGAACCCATAACTCAGTAGTCCAGCACACTAACTGTAGAATTAAAAGTTGTAAAGGATTTGAAAGCTATTTTTTGTGCTTTGGCTATTGGTACCTACATGAATCTTTTAACCATTGACTTCCTTATTCATTGCCCAACTAGAACCCGCTGGCATAAGACAGTAAGTATTGTTTTTTTTTATCAAGCAATTCTTGCTTACAAAAATTTCCGTCAGTCGCTAGTCCTCTTCTCTTCTTTAGTTTTTATTACAATACCACCATAGTTTTGAAGGTTAATTCCAATTTCGCATCTTTGACGTTTCTAAATCTACTTGTCGCTGGTTTCGATTTCCCTTTATCGATTTAAAGTCCGCATCAAATCTTACCAAAGAGTCGTCTGAACTTGACCACACAAATTACAACGATAAGAAGGCAATCGATTTTGCCTTCACAAATTCCAACTCCTATACCTATTCATGAAAGCAATATAAGTATAGAATCCAATCTCCACTTCCCACTTTCTACTCTCCCTCACAAGAAAATTCCGTAGAAATCTTTAAATATTTTTCTATACCAACCAACCAACTACCAGTCTTCTACTAATGAGGAGAAGATGTTTTCTTACAGGGGAGCTTTACTTTTTAAAATTACCAGAAAGCATTGACCATCCAAGGATTAAGTAAAAGGTCCTCTTGCAAACATTTTGTTATTCCTATCCACACTCAGTGGGTAGTGCAAAACGCTCCGAAAAATTAGAAATTAATTCATTTTTGCCCCCAAAGAGTTTTCTGTGCTTCTCATAAAGGAAAAAATAAGTTTCCAAACAAACCAATGGATATGGAGTCAGATCAAGGGGATGGTGATTGTCTCTAATAAGCCTTGCAACTACCGTATAGCCGTATCGTCGCACAGCTTGTCTCATTTATTAGGCAATTACGTCGCCACTCACGCAGCATTGGTTACACTAAGAAGAAAAACCTCGACAACGACAAAAGGTCGAATTTTTCGTTTGTGTTTATGAGAAAGTGAGAGAAAAGGCTTCAGCAGAAGCGCGCTTATCGGCTGAAAAGTAATTTTCCAACTTTCCAATCATCACACGCATTTGATCAGATGTCTTGATAAAGTTTATCCTCTCCAATAGTGTTGTTAGGCCCACGCAGGACGCAGTTTTCTAAAATGACTTGCGTGTGTGTTGTAGTTTTTTGGCAAATGGCAATTAAGACAATTGGATATTCAGCCTGGATGAAGAAATTTTGTCTGTATGGATTTTCTGGGGAAGACAGGAAAGGACGCATTGACGTCTAATTAGGAATTTATTGCCACCACACCCTTCAGTCGAATGTAGTATCAAGTGAGGTAGGAACGACCAATCATTGGGCCATTTGTTACGTGCAATACGACACCAAATGTGTTTTGGGAGATTGCAATGCGATAGTGATATAAATGGGGAGGCTACTTATGGAAACATTTGTATGGCGGTATGCCCGAGGTATATACCCAGACAATTTAGGGGTATAATTTGTGTGTCTTTCTTGATCTAGCTCAACGTTGTCTGTAGTTATATAGGGTTGTTTGTAGAGATAGATGTCTATAAAATAAAATGAAACAAGGCTATTTTATCCTATACTGCTTCATTTTGATTTCTAACATAGAAGCGAAGCATTTGGAATAATTCGCAATCTGAAAGTATAATTTTAACAATTTTTTTTTTTCAAACTGCGGCCTGGGGCTCTGTCGTATCGATATTCGTCAGTCCATGGGGACGTTCAAGTATCTAGTTTAGTAAGTCTGACAGTGACAGCGTCTGAGCAAATGTGTTTCAGTTTTGATTGGCTGAAATCAGTCATATGAGCAGCATATGACAGTTCGCATATGTGGCTGACGTAGAAAAAGTGACGTTCCCGACCAATCGAGTTTTTGCGTTCAGGTTACATCTTATCCAGACAAATCTAGTCGACTTATTCCTCTATACCTAAGGTGACTTATGACGAACCAAAGTTACTCCTAGCCGACTATCAGCTCTTAAATTGATTGTACCTGGAAAAAGTGCTGCCAACATGTGCAACAAATCTCTACATCTAATTAACTTAACCGTGTCGCAATTTTGCATAGTCAAAGATAACAAAATCCAAGAAAAATTGCAGTTTTTTCCATAGAAACAAAAATTTTCTCTCTTAAAATTATAAGGTAGTATTGACAGCTGTCACGAAATTTAAATAATCACTTTCTCGCTAACCTTCCTTAATTATTTAATTAATAATTCGCTTCAAATAATATGTGAAAACAAGGTTGTAAGTCAAACGCATTCGCTTTCCGAGTAGGGGATACCTATTCAAAATACTAGGGCTGTATTCCAAGATTGACTATTGACATCAAAGAAAAGTTACATTTTGGAATCTGAGAGACATGAGTGCTAACTTAAGTAAAAGTGATGTTAACTTCGAATTAAGTCGGATTAAAGCAACTACACTTTTGAGTATGCCTTTTAAGGAAAAACTAAAAAACAAAATGGCATCAAATTTCGACAAAGTTTGAGGAAGACCACCGATAAAAAAGACTGCGAGTTTGTCCATCGTTATATTTACTATAGGTACGCACCGAAAGTCTGGTTTATATTTAACTAAACGCCTTATTTTCATCGTTCAAATGGTTGGTAAAGGGTGATTTTTTAAGAGGTTTAGAACTTTTTTTAAAAAAAAAACACAAAAAATTCGAAAAAATGAATGAAATATTTATTTGAATCGATAGTTTGAACCTTGCAATTTAATGTTTAAAGATAATTTCATGCAAATGTTGACCGCGGCTGCGTCTCAGGTAGCCCATCCGCTGAGTCCAATTTTGGCATACTATACACATTAGCCTTGGCATACCCCCACAAAAAATAATCTAATGGTGTGAAATCGCACGATCTAGGCGGCCAATTGACCGGCCCGAAACGTGAAATTAACTGTTCACCAAACTCGCCTCGCAATTGCGCCATTGTTTCGCGTGCTGTGTGGCATGTGGCACCGTCTTGTTGAAACCACATATCATGCAAGTCAAGAACTTCCATTTCGGGCAAAAAAAAGTTTGTTATCATCGCTCGGTAGCGTTCACCATTGACAGTAACGCTGCGATTCGCATCATCTTTGAAGAAATATGGCCCAATAATGCCGCCGGCCCATAAACCGCACCAAACAGTGGCTTTTTCGGGATGCATTGGTAGCTGTTGCAATGCTTCTGGCTGATCTTCACTCCAAATGCGGCAATTTTGCTTATTTACGTACCCATTCAACCAAAAATGAGCCTCATCGCTGAACACAATTTTTCGATAATAAAGCGGATCCTCGGCCAGCTTTCCAAGAGCCCATTCACCAAAAATTCGGCGTTGTGGTAGGTCGGCTGGCTTTAGTTCTTGCACCAGCTGTATCTTAAAAGGCTTTACGCCCAAATCCTTCCGCAAAATTTTCCACGTAGTGCTGTAACAAAGGCCTAACTGCTGGGAACGGCGCCGAATCGACATTTCGCGGTCTTCTGTCACACTAGCTGATACGGCCGCAATATTTTCTTCACTACGCACAGTACGTAAACGTGTTGGTGGTTTAATGTCCAACAAAGTAAATTTGGTGCGAAATTTGGTCACAATCTTCCGAATAGACTGCTCAGAAGGTCGAGAATGCCGATCATAAAATGGAAGCAGCGCGCGATGAACATTTCGAACCGAGCACGAATTTTGATAGTAAAATTCAATAATTTGCAAGCGTTGTTCATTTGTAAGACGATCCATGGTTAAATTGCAAACCAAACTGAAGCTGTTTGACAGTGACACAAGGTACTAAACACACGTCAGCTGTCAAAACCAGTGTTGCCAAAACCCAACCAGCTAAAAAATCACCCTTTATATTGATTGTATCGTTACTGTAGAATAGAACAGGTGAATGTTAAGACCCCTGCGGCAGTACAGCATTTAATTTCCACACGCTAGTACACTGTGAACGACAATCGCACAGCGACATAAAAAGGTAATTCCAACGCAGTAAAACGTAAGCCTATTTCCTGCTCATTCTCAAAGGCCCTGCATGGAAATAAAATTCTACTAAAAATAAAACAAACAAATTCAATTGTCGTCCCAACTGCATGTGGAGTTTTATTTCTCCTCGTTTGCTCAGCTTTGAAGTTAAACAATATAAACAGCGTTCCATGCGCCACCTCGATGTCGTCGACGTGTCTTGATTATTTATACAATTTTCTAAAGCGGCGCAGCTGGATACCATACGCTCTTCCGACATCCTTCTAATTTTATAATCGCTTCGATGGTTGCTCTGTGAAATTGAATATCAAATATGCAACACCATCTTGTTGCAGTGCAGTCAACCGTACAAAAGAGAGAAATTCGATTTGAATTTGTTTTCCAATTTTCCACACTGCCATCCTTGCCAACGCGTGTACTGTGTAAACTCGAAAGAACAACTCCATCTGGACATCATGCACGAAGGAATTATTGCTTCTGTCGCAAAGGACACGTGGGACGTGACAAATTGTTCTCTGAATAAACAACTAACATTAGAACATGCACATCCGGCAATGGGACATTTTTTTCCCATCAGCAATGTGTCGTGCAGGAATTACAAATTTAGTTAGCTTTTCTTAACTGGGGCAGTTGAGTTTTGCATATCCCTGGGTTATCTTGATTTCGAAAGGATTTAACGTCCACAATCGCACCGATAGGGTGAAGGAACTTTACTTGGTAGCACAAGGGATATTGTTATTGATTAGGAGAGTACAATCGATAGACAAATCAAGGACAGTCGGGGGAATTACTACAGGGTAAAGCTATTGCGAGCTTAAGACAAATAACGTCCTTATTGGAAGAATTGCGCAACAAATGTCACTGCAAACAATGATTTGTGTCGCGAGTTCATGAAACACCCAGAGGAAGAGCGATATACGAGTATCGTGCCATCAAACATCCGGCACCGAAATTCCCATCAGCATCGAGTTCGGTCAAGGAGACTTGAACGTCGACGTGCTGTTTGTACCTACCTACTTTTTGCAGTGAGTATGATGAATGGGCGGTGGACAAAACCCCACAAGGCAATGGCGTCGTCTGGTGTGTTGGGAAATCATTGCGATTGCTTATGTTTGGTTAAGGGTTTGGGTTTGTGTGAAGTGCGTCAGCCTGGCTAACGGCCAAGTGGCTTATTCATTGAAAATCTGAAAGCACACACCAAATGAAAGGGAGACTGTGCTTTTTCTCCATCGTGGAAATTGTTGACTAGTTGTTTGTATTAGAATGGGAAATGCCTGTAATCGGGATCCAGTTGCTTCTTAAATTGGGACTTATTAAAAAAAAGGAAATAGGTATAACTATATTGAGATGCTTAGGGGCGTGTTCAATAAATATTTAACTAAGTTGGAAGAGTCTTCATTTCCTGGATGATTTATTTAAAAATCCATTTTTCAACTATGGCGCCAAGAAGAAGTCACCACCGGTGGTGGTTTCTGAAAATGCGAATAACCTATTTCACTTTGCAAGTTCTTAACCACAGAGTGTCGCTAAAAATATTCGCTTGTGACTTGCAGTTATTGCAACTTTTGAACGCCGTTGTTTTAATTTTCTGACAATTTCTTTTATTTCTGAAACAACTTCCAATTTCTCATACAAAGCACTGTCAGTCAAAATATTGTCCATTTCTAGATTTTGCCGTCAAATTGCTACCCACGACTCCAGCCTTAAATCCTTCGCGTTTTTGCTGCTTTTTCGTTCAAAGACTTTGTACCATATTAAATAAGGCAACTTACCTAATGATTTTATTTTGCAAACACTGCCAGTTGTTTGGGGTTGCCCGATGCTTGCTCTTTACTCTGTATGCAACCATGTCACATGCTATTACAATTTCAGCATGCACTGGCGAACAACTAAACAAATTCACACATGTAAATTTTATCCCCGATGATTATCAGTAATTTTTGTAACCCAGATTTTTTTCTTAATATCCCCTGGCCGTTTAACCATAATCCTATATAGTCAGCCCCACGAAATATTAAGTGAAACTTAATTTCTGCGGCATTTTTCCATCACGTGCTACCATTTGCAAGTAAACGCAAACGCACGTAGAGCAATATTAGCTCGAGCAGACTGCTATTCAATCCTTCCTGCTGGAAAATGTAAAACACAAAATCATTACACACAAGGAAGGCGAAGGAATAGGTTGAGAATTGAGATTGCAAGGAAGCACGCGAGCCCATCAGGTGGCGATAGAGGGTCATAATTTCCCACTGCAAAGGGGGACGGCAGGCTGCATTTGATATGTGCTACCATTATGTGGGTGTTTTTTAAATAATTTTTGTGTTCGTGATTCGCAGTTGGGGTTGAATGTCGGACCATGTTCTGCAAAAAGGGAAAGTGAATATTTCCTTCTCAAACAGAAGTTGTCCTTCAATAAGTGAGACGTGTTAAGGAATTTAAATATTGGCTCCTTCATTTGAAGCGCCTCTGCTTATTGGCTGAAGTAACCATAAAGGACGAGGTGCCGGATGCCTTCCGTCATTCTGTAGTGGGTAGAGAAAGGTGTGTTCGTTTGAGCGAAATTAGTTCAACGTACTGAGTCTGGCGTATGTATAAAATGATGAGAGAACATGACACTCTGTCTTTGGTCTTGAATCTTGATTGAACTTAATACGATTTCTTAGTGAAAAATCTTAACAGCGGTTGCTCAACCAATCATTACCACCACGACAACACGGCATGATTAACCACCACATTCTCGAATCAGACATCTGATAGAAATCGAAAATATCCTCCACTACCAATACAAGTTGGACGAAATCAGCAAACAAAGATTTCTATAACTGCATCCATACAGATTCATTCACTGAGTTCCGCACACACATGCGAAAGCAATAAAAGCGATGATTACATCACATACAACGGGTACGTAGGCAAAATACGAGTACGATGACGTAACCAAATGGTTAGCCATTGTCCGCATTTCATCGCCTCGCGAAATTTACTTTATTAGCCGATAGACCGTTAAAACTCAGTAAGTGTATCTTTGAATGTAAATATTTTGAATTGGAACATTCTTCGATTTTTATTAGCAAAAACAAAAAGATGTCGATTGAAGAGAATTCAGCCGGAGATTATTTTCGGTTGCTACTTAGTAGAAGATGTGGTTGTACTTTTGAGGTTATAGAGCGTCTGGCAGATGTTGATTGTCATATGTTATTTTTGTAGAGTGAATTATGTCTGAAAATGATTTTGTATGATATTTTGCGAGATGAAAGGATGATCTGGAGAACAAGACATTTGGCTGAGTGGTTGTTTTTTGTAACGTGTGCGGAAGCAATGTCGTATTTGATGTTTGGTAAAATGTTTTTCCTATTGAAGGTTTGGAAAGCATCAACAGGGGACGTGCGATCTTTTGATTTTGACTAATGTTATGATGGCGAATGGTCTGCCTTTTCGCCCAACTCATTTTAAGAGTAGTCTTTGGTTGGTAAACCATTCTTTGGCATTTATCTTCTGTTGAAATTTTGTTCTTCATTAACACCTGGTTGAAGGCTGCCTTGACGTGAATGAAATCAAGAAGTCGGTGTTCGGAATCTATGAAAACCTCTCCTCACAATTGTCGCATAAATTAAGCTCTCGTGCCGGTATGGCCGGATGTCGCCAAACCTTACACTCCCATCGCGTGTTAGTGTAATTTCATCCAACACTTTTCACAGATGTTGATTGATGTTCATTTTCGCCTAGTTTCCGGTTTCACTTCCAATAGTGACTGCAAATCGCCACCCTTCGGATTCCAAAAATGCAATTTCGAGTATTATTCGAAGTTACACAATAAACCTGAGACCAACCCAAGCTTTGCTTGGGCTGACGCCCTCCTTGTAAATTTGGAAAACAAATAAAAAAGAAAGAGAAACACATTTATTCCTCTTTGAACATAGAACAGGCCCATGGACAATACATGAAAGTACTGCCTTAAACAAATACCCAACACTGTAAAACAAATCATGTGACGTGTCACCCGCATGACATGTAGCTACCCAGTGAGGCAGTTTGATTTTGTGTTTTCCCTTTCTGAGCCTTTGTGTTAGAATATGTAAAAATGGGATTTGATTTACATAAAACGAAACCCATTCCCATGCCCTGGGGGTGTGGCGCGTAATGGACGTCCTTAGTTCCTAGCGACTTAAGTCCGAGTTCATGCTCCAAAACTTGGCACTTTGATTGCGTGACCGATAAATAAAATCAAATTTAGATTTCCACGAATAAAAACGCTCGCAGGAGATTCCATTCGTGTCCTGAAAACACACAAATACATAAATACACCCTACGTCTTATACCTATCCTGTAGAGAACGAAGGCAGTTGGCAAATTGTTTGCCTTATCTGATTACATACATTTGGGGAATCGTCGTGCGATGGCTTTTGTGCCAAATTGTGACGTATGCGAAACATTAAGAGTCGTTCTGCCCCAAAGGCAGGGCGCCACCAGCCATCGATTTGTGTAAGCGATACATCATGCGGTTACACGTCTTAAAAGCGAAATACTTTCGTGTGATTTGTTCCGGTCTGGGGTTTGGTCACAATAGACTTCGTCGAACAGCCGCTTTTTGCAGACACATTAAAAATAAGAACAATAATTGGTTCGATTGTATCCTAGGGCCGACCGCGAGGAGTATATAATTTCACCTTTCATGGGAAATTTGCGCGAAATTTTGATTGATTATTTAAAATGGGTAGGGCTGTGTAATTGCTGTTGAGCAGAGTACGAGGATAATCTGTTTAGTCAGGACAGGATATCGTGGTGGCCCATTGGATTTTCCAAAAATTGCTCCTGTTAGCGGATAAATCAAAATTTCGCTCTTAATGGATGTGACTTCCGTTCGTTTACAAAAAAGGCGCTATATTATAACTGGAGGATATTTCTGGCATATCACTGTCGAGCTATATGTGTATGATATGTTATAAGCTTAATTTCAGTCGAAACCACAAAATGTGTTGGCAAACCGATTTCTAGGTCTCCGGACGCGACGACATGGGACGATGAGGGGATAGGATCAACAAATCTGCACGTGGAACACTAACAAAACGAACGAAGAACGAATTCTGAAAGAGGGTGTTAGCACGATACCCAGCACATGAATGAAGATGGCTTCGTAATCACGGAAATGGAAGTCATTTGATTTGAAGTGAGTAGAAGAGAATAGCGTAGAAAATTTCTTCTCTTTTTTTGAACAACAACTTATACGTCACCTATTTCGACGGACATAACTTTCGTTCTAATGATCGTGTAGCCATGGTCAGCCGTTGTATTTTTATTATTGAATACCAAAAACATGTTTTCCTGTAAATGCAAACAATTTCAAAATCATACACAAATAAAATTCAGTGATAGTGATACAATATGTTTCCGTTCGAATGGTTTAGACTTAACAATCCGGGAGCTAATCAAGAATCCGGGAGTATCCTTAGAATTAAGTATTTTACCACCGTATATCATATTTTATCCTTTATTTGTGCAACTTGTGTTTAGAAAAAGCCAAAAAGATCATCCATAGGAAGGAGAAGACACTCAACATTATGGTTTACGTATAATCTATTAGAGCTACTGCTAATTGAATGTGCGATTCACTGGTTTAATTAACTGTGTGACTTAATGTCCCATTGCTGAAACGTGAACAGTGAACAATGTGTTGGCAAAACAGTTTTTATCTAGTGGTAGTAAAAATAAATTAATGTTTTGCAGTAGATTAGTTCTTCTATTCAGCCAACTGTAGCCAAAGTTATTTCTGTTACTTATAATTTTAATCAATGCCGTATTATCCGCCAAATTTCTTTCAGAAGGGTAGATTGGCACAAACACAAGGGGAGTTTTTAATTTCCTACGTCTAATCTAATTACATTATTAATAGTTAAAGTGTCAAACATTTACACAGGTCTCCAGATATGTACCTATCATAGGTTCCATATCAAACCTTCGCAAACTGATTAGTTCGAAGGGTTCTTACTTCAAGAAGTTATTATTATTTGTTTCCACTATTCAAGTTTGCTTTTCCATGTTTCTTCAAAAAAACTGTTAAAAAAAATACATTTTAATTTGTATTTTAAGTGTTTTTTCTTCCTGCAAGGCCTTGGGTACCAACCTCTATACCAACCTGTTGCGTCAATTATTTTTTTTTTATTTATTATACCATATACCAATTAACTTCCTGCTATACTTTTGTCGTCCTCAATTTCAAATACCCCCATTATTAAGTACATTTCAACAGAATCAGTGACATCTTAAATTTCAAGCAGACACTGTGACTCCCCATACGTATGGAACAAAATTCACTACCCTTGCCATCCGAACCAAGTCCAAGGTCAATAGCTAATTACTTTCGGGAAAAGTTTTAAAACTCATCTTCTGCAAATGTGACTCATTCCGAAAGAGTGTTTATATACTCCAACATTCGCAACCCCACTGTTGTATGCAGCTGCCAATATTGGAATAGCGTCACTTTGCACAAGCTCTCTAGGTACTTAGAAAGTCAGCACGGTTCGTGCTTTTTTGCAATCCAACGTTAAATAAACAAAACACTTTTGTTTGCATTTTTCTTAGCTTCTCAAGGATTCCCCTGTTTCGCCAACAACCATGCATGACGTCAAGAGCTGCTCGCGTGCTCTTAATGATATGCCAACACACACTCGTAATTTTTAAAATCTGCCAAAGATTATTTATCTAATAAGTACCTATAGTGAAGATTCGATAAGGAAAAAATTGCCTCAGCACTGAAACGTCTAAAATAATATTTTTCTCCACCTTAACAAAATAATTTTTTAGTTCGAATTTGAAAGCACATTAATTTCAAATTTTAACAGATACTTTCAACATAGAGCATAATAAACGTTCAACACCCACCAGCCGGTGGTTCAGTTGCCGTTATGATATAAATTGAAAACGTATTTATATTGCTCCGCGTCCGCATCCGTGTGCAATCTCAAACAGAAGTTTTGTCTCGGCGCTCAAAATAAAGACTATCTGTTCTCAGGCAAATCGAACTGTGGTGGGTTTTTATTATTTTCACTGTTTCTGTAAACATTGTACACATAATTCGCAGACAAAAACAAAAAAAAACTGAACATAAATATTCAATAATAGTTTTTTCTTCATCTAACTTTTTGCATTTGTTGTTAAAATTTTCACTACAGTGTGGTGGGGAAGGAAATGGCCAAAACATCGTAAAGAAAAATGTCTTACCATGTGTCATAAATTCTGCAGTCAATTAATAAACACTTCTGACTGGTCAAAATATGCCGTATTCTGTGGCAATGTTAGGGTAGATATTTATTTTAATATGTGCAAAAATTAAATGTTGCTTAGAAGTTATTAATTTGTTTAATTTATATAATGTAGGTATGTTTTCCATTTAATGTATGTAAATGTTTTTAAATACCAGACCAGGTGGTTGAGAATCCCCAAATGAAGCATTCAAAATCCCATTTCGCTTGAAAGGAACAATGGTGAAGAAGGATTTTGGTAAGAAAGGTTCACACAAACAAATAAAATGTTAAAAAGTTCTTTGAGTAAAAGATAGTGAAGTCGGAAAAAATTGGAAAAAAGAACGCTGCCAAGAAGTAAGCGTGGCAATAATTGGCATGCAGTCTATAACCAGTCGGAGTATCAATGAACATTTCCAAGAAAGTTTTGCTCAAATCAGTCCAGTATTTTTCATGTCAATCAGTCCTATATCGACATTAAACCTTAATATGTGTATCTTTTGATAGAAATGCAGATATAGGTAATTCCTATAGCAGCTTTTTGGTTTGGAAAGTTTTATGTTTTGAATGAAAGTATTCTTCTTTTTCTTATTCACGTTATAATTCTTTAAATTTATTTTTATACGAAATCAATTAGATTTACAAAGTTAAAAGATACAAGTTACAAGGGTTCGATTATGAAACCAAAGAGATCGGATAACTGCTCGAGGCCGGTAGCAAGAGAGACGTCAGAAGCTGCTGTTTTTTGTGCTACTGTTGGTACCTACTTGGTAGCAGTGTCAATTTTCAGTTACAGGGTGTATACTGTATATGTAATAGATGAACTAAGAAGTTCTTATTGTGAAACTCTTCCATAAGTTTTCGCTAGGCTTTCTCTTAAAAAGTAAAGATTCGATTAAGCTGCTTACTACCATCGGTTTGAGGTAGTTTCTTTTTTTGCGACGGAAGGAACCTACAATTTTGTGCCGAATCCTATTATCTATTTCGAGAAACATTTTCAGGACAGTTGTAGTAGTGGAGATAGCCTTAAGGAGTTGTTTTGTTTTTCCGGTGGTTGAATCTTGGACTCCTTGCTCAGTACTACGAGTAATAAAGCACACCAACCATTGAGCTAAGTCTGAGCATAATCATTTTATTTTGCTTGCCAATTTCAAATCGCAAAACTAAGTTGCATACCGCTTGTATCCATGTACGAAAAATTTATCCACCATTTCCTTTGTGCCAATAACTCAAAAATCAAATCATTAAACAACTCTTGCACAGGCCTTTGAACATTTTAGTTCTGAATAATTATACACATTATTACGGTCCACCAGAGGCCTCTGATTCTCAACCACTCTACTCCGAGTGAATAAGTTTATTATTTCGTTCCAATTGTTTATTGTTTTGTTGTGTTTTCATCAGGTGGAAACGGTGAAAACAATCGTGTCTTTTTCACCACACACGTGCGTTCATTAAAAAACTTTATCGCCGAAAACGAGAACGTGCGGCTCTCTTCTTCTCACTAATCTAATCACCTAATTGAATTTGAATCAATAATCAAACAATTTTCTTTCATTCGATGTGGAAATTAAGAGGAACTCATTAGAAATCTGTTTCATTTCATACAAATGTTCAATCAAAATCTCACTTTTTAACACATTTTCATATTTTCAACGGAAACGGTTTTCTGATTTATTTTTTCTGAAGAGGTCTTTCATTTTCCAAATCATATTCAATCAATCAACCATTTTGCATTCTGATGCGAACATTTAATTAAGTGCAAAGAAAATGGGTGTCTACTTTTTAAATGGAACACCAACATGTTTTATGTTATAAATTTTTCATTAACAATTATATTACTCAATAAAAAAAAATACATTCATCGCGATTTGCGGATACTTTGGATAAACAATAATTCTCTCTCTCAATCTGGACACGCATGCATATTTTTGTGTAGTTATTTTTTTTTTTTTTGCTGGATATTTTTGGCCATAAACCAAAATACTCCCCGGTCCGGGCTATATCGGATTGATTAGGTGTAAATTTGGGTGAATGAATGGAATAGCAATAAATCGGAAATTAAACAAAATATTTCTGCGAATTTTTGTGCTCCTACATTGTGTGAGCAAAGTTATGCGTTTGGGCAGCACCAGCATTATGGTCTATAATTTAAACGAACTCGGGGAAACTGCTGGAATACATTTTTCGGCATTTTTAGAAAATCCATAATTTAACCTGCCGTTGACGTAATTGCAGAGCCACAACCTTAATATGACTTGGTTCTTATTTTGGCATTATTTTCTGATTTTAGATGCCAAAAGTAATGAAAGAGTTGCTCAACTTATATAAATAAAATATAAATATTAATGTTCGCAGGAACATTTTTAAGGTGTCAGGAAAGCATATTGGTCTCGGAATTATATTCTTCTGACCTGACCAAGCATTAGACTATGATACGCCAATTCGTAAAATAATCTGTGAATGTGTCAAGCAGACGCAGAGGGTGTACTGAGATCCCCAACTTTTAAGAGAATGGCATTTAAAATGGTTTGGTACGAAAATTATCTCATGAAATTTAAAAAAATTTAATTTCCAAACACTTAATTTTAAATTTACTCTTGTTGATGCAGTCTTTTACAGACTGAAAAGTAGTATAGGTATACATATAATTTAAATGATTGGGCATTACCGAGGCTTATCCCTGCTTTTTGCGGTATAAAAGATACCAAGTAATTTGTGAATGTCTCCAACTTCTCTGCCACAGTTGACACTTGCCGTTGTGGATGAGGGAAACCTTGCAAGACCAACGGAGCTATATAAACACGGCCTTAGGTGGCGCGCTCAAGTGGAAGGGAACTTCAACCCACTTGGAGTGCGCAACTGGAGGTCCACCCGGGACTGTAGCGCCACCTAAGTATATAAACACGGTTTTAAGAACAGTGTATAAGAGTCTTAGAAATCCGGGTCCATTCGGACTATTAAACCATAGAAAGTGAGGAAAATGTAAAAGACACTACCGTACTTTACTTGCCACCTTTTGGTACATTAAAAAACTTGAAAAGCTCTTTTAAAATAATTTTATTTACATGCACTAAAGCTTCAGAGGTTTCACACAAAAATGGGTAGACCGCGTGCCAAACGACCCAGAGTTTGTAATGAGTGAGCAATTCTTGGGTTTCTGTAAATTTATTTTGTTCTGGCCCTTAGATAGTTGTTATATGGATAGAAGAGAGACCGCATTGTTCGTACTTCTCTATCTGGGGTTTTCCCCTATCTCTCTCAAATACTGAAGGCGGTTATCCGGCATCCCCCTTTTACAACTGGTCCATATACGACTGCCAGTTCTTTTAGTAAAACAATCTCATAAAAGGAACGTACTTTTTCGAACACAACTTACAAGGTGCTTTGCTTTTATTACCAAAAAATCGTTTTAAAAGCTCTAATGGAAATTTACATTTAAATTAAGTGTCGCCTATAGGTGGACTTAAATTTAAGGCAAATTATAGCCTTATGGTAAAAAAAAAACATTAACCAATTGTAAATCACTCCTTATCCTAAACAGCTCCATCATTCTCTTCTACCCATTACCTATGTTTCCACTTTTTA
Source organism: Cheilosia impressa (assembly GCA_948293265.1). Taxonomy (NCBI): domain Eukaryota; kingdom Metazoa; phylum Arthropoda; class Insecta; order Diptera; family Syrphidae; genus Cheilosia; species Cheilosia impressa. Next base: position 43,870,085 of record OX411882.1, on the reverse strand, counting down.
AACTAAATCGTTTCATTTACCAGAACAACAAAACGGTCATTTAGAAGCTTCAATCAAAGCACCTTTCATCATGCTATTCGTCCGCAGCACATCTTTATCGTCCTTTTCCATCCATAAACACCAAACCCAATCAGTCACAATGCAATTTGCTATGAGCAATTCAAGTTCGCCCTATAACAAACATTGACATTCGATTGATTCTTTTGGCCCCGCTCCTGTCTGGAAACAAATACATAGTTCCCAAATTAATCAGCCGACCTTCGACGTCGGTACAATATTTACACACTCTTGTACAAGAAAAAAAAGAGAAGATCATTTACCCCATCAACGGCATTTAGATCGGGATAAGCGATGTGTATCAACTACACACACAGATACATCACACACCCATCTCCCCTATTTGAGTAACTGAGTGTGAGATAATTTGTACAAACTAATTGCCGGGCTATCTTTCAAAAGCAATTCCAAATATTTCTTCCCCGAAAGAAAGGAAAGCAAAAATAAAAAAAAAAACAAAACAAACATTCACAAGGTGTGTGTGTGTCTAGCAACAAAAACGTTCAAGAATACCACAAGAAAATTAAAAAAAAACAACGTCCATCATAGTTTAACCTAAACAAAAAGAAAGCTTAGGATCTTCTTTTTCTTTTTTTAGATTTGCAAGTATAATGGGGTGTACGGCTATTTTTGATATATGCGGTAAAAATTCATGGCCAATAAACAGTTCAATGGAGATGCTTGATGGTTAAGGCCCAGGTCCACCCCGGACTGTAGCGCCACCTTTAGTAAGCGAGTAATAAATAATTAAAAAAAAACTCTGAGCAGCACAAGGAATGTAGGTAGAAATGTGCACACAAAAGATAGACTTTGCGGAAGCCAAAGGCTTATTAATCTCGGAGGAATAAGTGGGCCTTGTCAAGAGAACTAGGAACAGATGAAGTCTTAAATAAAAATCGCATACAAACTATTAATTTACATGCCAAATCGAGTCACTCAAACGTGCACCTTAGTAGTTGGTTACTGTAAATAAAAATTCACAGGTAAGTTAAACAACTTGACAATTTTTTTGATGTTGCGAAGATACACACAATCTTTTTTTTACTTCTAGTGCTTGTTACACCAATGAATGGTCAATGCTAACTCTCCAACAGAGTTATGGACCTCAAACAAATTACAGCAAAAGTGGAGAGGGGCTTATGTCATTGGGCTAAAGATTTGTACTGTCAAAACAACTATCATCAATCTCATTATTTAGCTCATTATTTCAAGTAAGCATTGCTGGGCGGAAAGTAGAGAAAGTTAAGTGCTTTTAAGTAAAATATTTTGTGATAATTCCTTTATCTCGACCGAAGGCGGTACCGATCGGAGGACTCTCGTCAATTGCTAATGGTTTGGAAACTGAAAAGGAGTGAGACATATTAGGTCTGTTCCTTTACTTTTAAATCTTACGAATTTTTACTAGTTCTTACGAATTTTTACTCAACGCCGTTACTACAAAAGTTAAGGAACAAACCTGTCAGAAACTGAACAGGATAACTCGTTGGTGTATTAGAAGCGATAAGACCAACAAGTGGCAACTGTGCTTGGCTGGTGCTCCTTGGGTAGGTAACGATTTTTCGAGCTTACTAAAACGTGTGGAACATAACTAACGACAAGATCCAAAAATGTCCGTCTTAAACGACGGTCCTGAAAGTGAATAGTGTGGGAAATGAACACATGATCAAATCGAATACGCGGTGAACTACAGATATTCTTTTTGGATGCCGACCTCCGCAAACAAAAACATGGTTTAAAGACGAACGACGGCGAGCGCTTACTTTTAACCCTTTTGAACTAAGAACAACAGAAGAGCACAAAGTTGTCTGAGGAAAAAAAGGAAGAATACAAAAAGAGACTGGTATGTCATTACTGGAGTGAGCCTCAGAAAATGTTTAATTAAAATAAATATCATCAACATTCTAGTAGAGTGTTGAGTTGCAGACTGTCATATAGGGAAGACGACCAAAGTCTTGCCGTCAGGCAGTATGCGCCACCCAATATTGACGATAATAGACAAGATACAAGAGTCGCTTCAGTCTGACTAGAATAAAGTGAGGTTAGTCATTTCTAAACTTAAATTTTCACAGCTAGAGGGCGTGATTTGGCAGGAAGCGTGTGTACCTCTTCTGTTCGTAAAAGTTTGTCTGATAAATTTATACAATAGCGATGAATGCAAGCTCACCTTTTTTGTTTGGTAATATAGAATCATCCTTTGATCCAACTGTTAAGAAAATTCTGTTTGCAATAAATTGCAAACGCCTACAGCCGACAAAGAAAAAAACTCAACAAGTGTATGGGCTTCGATTTCAAGTTTACAGCAACAGTATGAACGGAAAAAATGCTTCAGTTGAACACGTATTCTTTAGAACGGTATGGGGAGAAGAAATAAAGGCGGTTGTTTGTAGGTCGATAAGGCATCAAATAACTCGGCGTAAGCCACTACTACGCGAGCACCCCCGAAACGTCCTCAACTAGTTTTTCCTGCCATAAATTTTGGAGGAATATTTTGATCCCGCGGCGGCTTTCAAGAGACGTCGGAAAGGAAAGAATGCGACGAGATGTCTCGTGCTTGTTTTTGGTTTAAGAAGAACTATCTTACAGAAGGTGCACTCTCCAAAGACGGACACCATTGAACAATCAGAACCTTAACCACACTCAACTCCTGAAATTCAAAACAAATGGCGCAAGTGACGCTTAGTGGCCAGTTATTCGCAGTCAATTTTGGTGGATGAAATCTGCCTAAATGGAGAAGGTAAAAAAGTTTTACTTTTAAAACAAATTTAGTCTAGTCACACTTGATAAGCTTCTGGTTTTCTTTTATGGCGTATCTGCTTGTTCGAGAATGACAATTAACCATCAAACCGAATCTTACTACATTTTCGCATACACAATAGTGGCTCCACTTCTAAAGAATTCAAAATTCAAATGTGTGTAAAAATATAAAAAAAAATTACTTGAAAGCTGAAGAGTAATTAAAATGTTGACAACACTCGGGACCATTTTCTGGGCATTTATACACAACAGGACTCTCGACTATGTATATTTTCGGTGTCAACACTCCAACTAGGTATATGCCCATATTTTCTATCATGTTAACAAAAATAACAACAGCATGTGTCATAATAACCATAAGGCACTAGTTAACACAGCACGCCAATTCGATACATTCCCCATTCCCCAATCGACAAACATTCGCTGCGGCGACCGTCGGTTTTCAACCGGCACGTGGTCATCGTCCTTGTTTCCGAAATACAGTTCTTGGGCCTTAGTTTTTCGCCTCCTAAATACTTCACTCACTAGCTGGAGCTAAAACCAGTAAATTAATGGGTACTCACCACACCACCCACACCGCAATAGATCGACAGCGAGATCAATAATCCGATATGATTCAAAGCAGATTTCCATTTGAGCAGCTTCCAGCCGCCTTTCCGACAGAGCCCGCCTCCGCCCTCCTCGACTGTCTCCACCCGAACGTCCAGATGTTTAAGTTTCTGCAGCAGTTCCTGATTGGCCTCGTCCGCCGAATCGTATTCCACCATTGTTAACACTTTTTCACTCGAAAAACTATTCACTAAATTATAATTTTAGAAATTTCCTTAATATTTTTGTTATATATTTTTTATCACTTTCTGGAAATGAACAACATTTTCATAATTATTTCATTGCACTCGAACACGTACACTTCGGCCGCGGAATACCGATCATAAAGTTCGCTTTCGTCCACTTCTCCGGGATTTGTCGGCGAACCAAACACAGTCCTCCGTTTTTGTAACTTTTCGCTCCGGCCAACCCGAAGTCAACGCATTGACTGAGAACTGCCACTGCAGACGATGAGATTTTCCATTTTTCCGCAGAATTTTTCTTTCCTTACTGTTGCTGTTCGATGTAGGGAATATTTTCCCAATTTTCTTCGTATTTTTCGTGTGAAAACTCGCGCAAATCTTCACAACACAACACATATGTGTGAGCGATTTTTCGCACGCAAGCCGAACACTGAACACTTGGAACATGTTTGATGCGCCGGCGCTTGTTCGCCGTCGAACAATAACACAACTTGTTGTGTTGCATCTAAAAAGGAATAACTTATTGAGTGTTTGAAACGCGTGCTATGTGCCGGTGTTTTTGTTTGCTTTTGCCATAGCGCGCCGTGGCCTAATTTTCGATTTTGTAGAGGTGGGTCAGGACAGGAGGTGGTCGGAGTTTCCATTTAGGGGTGAGTTGAAAAGAGGCAGTTTGTGGGCTCTCGCACGTTTATTCAATCTTTTGTTTTTTGTTCCCCTTGAAAGATGTCTCGATGTACTTCAGTGGATAAGTTGATGGAAGTGCGTGTTCGGAATTGGTAATGATTTCGGGTGATGCTGCTGTTTTTGTCGCTGTGCATTTTATTTTAAGTTTTTAGGTAATTTATTTGACAGTGAGGGAATAGTTAATTGTGCACCATCAGTCAAATTTGATTATAATGTTGAATAAGCAAGACATTTACATAAACTGTTCACAGGCCATAAACTCATAAGCAGAGCGTCTGTTAAACAAATGGCCATTAAGCGGATTCATTAGGCGAGAATGCTTTAATGGGATCGAGGATTAAGATTAAAATGCAGTTAAAGGGCACTCATCTTAAGAAAATTATCAGCTCAAATTTTTGAATAGGTAGGCAATGTTCATGAGAAGGATGAATTGCGAATGAAGATGCTGGGTTTTTGAAAATTATGAAAGGAAGCTTTTGGAATATGTTTGCTAGTTCGCTCGGGCAAAATGGCAAGCTTGGAAATTTAGGTGACAGGGGTGGAAAATGCCATTTTCGATTTGTACTGAAAGCTGTTAAGATTTTACCGAAATGAAGCCAATTTTATTGAAAAAAATGTTTCTTCAGATATCGAAAAAACAACAATTAAACTTAGCTTCAAGAGATGCCTAGTGATGAAAACAGAAATTGTAACAGACCTGTACAACAAGAGTTGCCATAAACTGGAAAAACTATTCCAGCGTCAACGCACACTCAAGAATCTGTAAACGTTTTATATACAAATAGACATCAACCCCCTCGAAAAGTGAAATCAGAAGTAAACTTAACCCAACATTTTCCGTTGCACCGGATTGATATGCATCGGATGTATGGCCCACAAGGACCTAAAAAAAACACTCACCCATTAGCTATATTCCTTATTTTAAATCCACCGTTCAATTCTTCGATTGTGTAAGTCTGGAAGTGAAAACGTTTCAAAGGTTCAAGGGTTCAAGCGTTCAAGGGTTCAAGTGTTCAAAGGTTCAAGGGTTCAAGGGTTCAAGTGTTCAAAGGTTCAAAGGTTCAAGGGTTCAAGGGTTCAAGGGTTCAAAGGTTCAAGGGTTCCAGGGTTCAAAGGTTCAAAGGTTCAAAGGTTCAAAGGTTCAAAGGTTCAAAGGTTCAAAGGTTTAAAGGTTCAAGGGTTCAAGGGTTCAAAGGTTCAAGGGTTCAAGAGTTCAAAGGTTCAAAGGTTCAAGGGTTCAAGATTCCAAAGGTTCTAAGGTTCAAACGTTCAAAGGTTCAAACGTTCAAAGGTTCAAAGGTTCAAGGGTTCAAAGGTTCAAAGGTTCAAGGGTTCAAGAGTTCAAAGGTTCAAAGGTTAGAGGGTTCAAAGGTTCAAGGTTTCAAGAGTTCAAAGGTTCAAAGGTTCAAGGGTTCAAAGGTTCAAGGGTTCAAGAGTTGAAAGGTTCAAAGGTTCAAAGGTTAGAGGGTTCAAAGGTTCAAGGGTTCAAGAGTTCAAAGGTTCAAAGGTTCAAGGGTTCAAGGGTTCAAACGTTCAAAGGTTCAAAGGTTCAAGGGTTCAAAGGTTCAAACGTTCAAAGGTTCAAACGTTCAAAGGTTTAAAGGTTCAGGGGTTCAAGGGTTCAAAGGTTCAAAGATTCAAAGGTTCAAAGGTTCAAGGGTTCAAAGGTTCAGGGGTTCAAAGGTTCAAGGGTTCAAGGGTTCAAAGGTTCAAAGGTTCAAAGGTTCAAAGGTTCAAAGGTTCAAAGGTTCAAAGGTTTAAAGGTTCAAAGGTTCAAAGGTTCGAGTGTTCAAGGGTTCAAAGGTTCAAGCGTTCAAGGGTTCAAAGTTCAAGGGTTCAAGGGTTCATAGGTTCAAGGGTTCAAGGGTTTAAATTTTCAAAGGTTCAAAGGTTCAAGGGTTCAAGGGTTCAAGTGTTCAAAGGTTCAAAGGTTCAAAGGTTCAAAGGTTCAATGGTTCAAGGGTTCAAGAGTTCAAGGGTTCAAGGGTTCAAGGGTTCAAGGGTTCAAGGGTTCAAAGGTTCAAAGGTTCGAAGGTTCAATTGTTCAAAGGTTCAAACGTTCAAAGGTTCAAAGATTCAAGGGTTCAAAGGTTCAAGGGTTCAAAGGTTCAAAGGTTCAAAGGTTCAAAGGTTCAGAGGCTCAAAGGTTCAAGTGTTCAAGGGTTCAAAGGTTCAAGGGTTCAAGGGTTCATAGGTTCAAGGGTTCAAAAGTTCAAGGGTTCAAGGTTTTAAAGGTTCAAAGATTCAAAGGTTCAAAGGTTCAAAGGTTCAAGGGTTCAAAGGTTCAAGGGTTCAAAGGTTCAAGTGTTCAAAAGTTCAAAGGTTCAAAGGTTCAAAGGTTCAAGGGTTCAAGGGTTCAAAGGTTCAAGGGTTCAAAGGTTCAAAGGTTCAAAGGTTCAAAGGTTTAAAGGTTCAAAGGTTCAAAGGTTCGAGTGTTCAAGGGTTCAAAGGTTCAAGCGTTCAAGGGTTCAAAGTTCAAGGGTTCAAGGGTTCATAGGTTCAAGGGTTCAAGGGTTTAAATTTTCAAAGGTTCAAAGGTTCAAGGGTTCAAGGGTTCAAGGGTTCAAAGGTTCAAAGGTTCAAAGGTTCAAGGGTTCAAGGGTTCAAAGGTTCAAAGGTTCAAAGGTTCAAAGGTTCAAGGGTTCAAAGGTTCAAGGGTTCAAGGGTGCAAAGGTTCAAGGGTTCAAAGGTTCAAAGGTTCAAGGGTTCAAAGGTTCAAAGGTTCAAGGGTTCAAAGGTTCAAGGGTTCAAAGGTTCAAAGGTTCAAGGGTTCAAAGGTGCAAAGGTTCAAAGGTTCAAAGGTTCAAAGGTTCAAAGGTTCAAAGGTTCAAAGGTTCAAGGGTTCAAGGGTTCAAAGGTTCAAAGGTTCAAATGTTCAAGGGTTCAAAGGTTCAAGGGTTCAAAGGTTCAAGGCTTCAAGGGTTCAAAGGTTCAAGGGTTCAAAGGTTAAAAAGGTTCAAAGGTTCAAGGGTTCAAGGGTTCAAAGGTTCAAGGGTTCAAGGGTTCAAGGGTTCAAGGGTTCAAGGATTCAAAGGTTCAAAGGTTCAAATGTTCAAGGGTTCAAAGGTTCAAAGGTTCAAAGGTTCAAAGGTTCAAGGGTTCAAGGGTTCAAAGGTTCAAAGGTTTAAATGTTCAAAGGTTCAAGGGTTCAAGGGTACAAGGGTTCAACGGTTCAGAGGTTCAAAGGTTCAAGGGTTCAATGGTTCAAAGGTTCAAGGGTTCAAGGTTTCAAAGGTTCAAAGGTTCAAGGGTTCAAGGGTTCAAGGGTTCAAAGGTTCAAAGGTTCAAATTTTCAAAGGTTCAAGGGTTCAAGGGTTCAAGGGTTCAAACGTTCAAAGGTTCAAAGGTTCAAAGGTTCAAGGGTTCAAAGGTTCAAAGGTTCAAAGGTTCAAAGGTTCAAAGGTTCAACTGTTCAAGGGTTCAAAGGTTCAAAGGTTCAAAGGTTCAAAGGTTCAAAGGTTCAAAGGTTCAAAGGTTCAAGGCTTCAAGGGTTCAAAGGTTCAAAGGTTCAAAGGTTCAAAGGTTCAAAGGTTCAAAGGTTCAAGGCTTCAAGGGTTCAAAGGTTCAAAGGTTCAAAGGTTCAAAGGTTCAAAGGTTCAAAGGTTCAAGGGTTCAAGGGTTCAAAGGTTCAAAGGTTCAAAGGTTCAAAGGTTCAAAGGTTCAAGGGTTCAAGGGTTCAAAGGTTCAAAGGTTCAAAGGTTCAAAGGTTCAAAGGTTCAAAGGTTCAAGGGTTCAAGGGTTCAAAGGTTCAAAGGTTCAAAGGTTCAAAGGTTCAAGGGTTCAAGGGTTCAAGGGTTCAAAGGTTCAAGGGTTCAAGTTTTCAAAGGTTCAAAGGTTCAAAGGTTCAAGGCTTCAAGGGTTCAAAGGTTCAAAGGTTCAAGGGTTCAAGGGTTCAAATTTTCAAAGGTTCAAAGGTTCAAAGGTTCAAAGGTTCAAGGGTTCAAGGGTTCAAAGGTTCGAAGGTTCAAAGGTTCAAAGGTTCAAAGGTTCAAAGGTTCAAGGGTTCAAGGGTTCAAAGGTTCAAAGGTTCAAAGGTTCAAAGGTTCAAGGGTTCAAAGGTTCAAAGGTTCAAGGGTTCAAAGGTTCAAAGGTTCAAAGGTTCAAAGGTTCAAAGGTTCAAGGGTTCAAGGGTTCAAAGGTTCAAAGGTTTAAGGGTTCAAAGGTTCAAGGGTTCAAAGGTTCAAATATTCAAAGGTTCAAGGGTTCAAGGGTTCAAAGGTTCAAACGTTCAAAGGTTCAAGGGTTCAAAGGTTCAAAGGTTCAAAGGTTCAAGGGTTCAAGGGTTCAAGGGTTCAAAGGTTCAAAGGTTCAAAGGTTCAAAGGTTCAAGGGTTCAAAGGTTCAAGGTTTCGAAGGTTCAAGGGTTCAAAGGTTCAAAGGTTCAAAGGTTTAAGGGTTCAAAGGTTCAATGGTTCAAAGGTTCAAGGGTTCAAGGGTTCAAACGTTCAAAGGTTCAAAGGTTCGAAGGTTCAAAGTTTCAAAGGTTCAAGGGTTCAAAAGTTCAAATGATCAAAGGTTCAAGGGTTCAAGGGTTCAAAGGTTCAAAGGTTCAAAGGTTTAAGGGTTCAAATGTTCAAGGGTTCAAAGGTTCAAATGTTCAAAGGTTCAAGGGTTCAAAGGTTCAAAGGTTCAAAGGTGCAAAGGTTCAAGGGTTCAAAGGTTCAAGGGTTCAAAGGCTCAAGGGTTCAAAGGTTCAAGGGTTCAAAGGTTCAAAGGTTCAAAGGTTCAAAGGTTCAAAGGTTCAAAGGTTCAAAGGTTCAAGGGTTCAAAGGTTCAAGGGTTCAAAGGTTCAAAGGTTCAAAGGTTCAAAGGTTCAAAGGTTTAAGGGTTCAAAGGTTCAAGGGTTCAAGGGTTCAAAGGTTCAAATTTTCAAAGGTTCAAAGGTTCAAAGGTTCAAAGGTTCAAGAGTTCAAGGTTTCAAAGGTTCAAAGGTTTAAGGGTTCAAAGGTTCAAGGGTTCAAAGGTTCAAATGTTCAAAGGTTCAAGGGTTCAAGGGTTCAAGGGTTCAAGGGTTCAAGGGTTCAAGGGTTCAAGGGTTCAAAGGTTCAAACGTTCAAAGGTTCAAGGGTTCAAAGGTTCAAAGGTTCAAAGGTTCAAAGGTTCAAGGGTTCACGGGTTCAATTGTTCAAAGGTTCAAAGGTTTAAGGGTTCAAAGGTTCAAGGGTTCAAAGGTTCAAATGTTCAAAGGTTCAAGGGTTCAATGGTTCAAGGATTCAAAGGTTCAAGGGTTCAAAGGTTCAAAGGTTCAAAGGTTCAAGGGTTCAAGGGTTCAAAGGTTCAAGGGTTCAAAGGTTCAAGGGTTCAAAGGTTCAAAGGTTCAAGGGTTCAAGGGTTCAAAGGTTCAAGGGTTCAAAGGTGCAAAGGTTGAAAAGTTCAAAGGTTCAAAGGTTCAAAGGTTCAAAGGTTCAAAGGTTCAAGGGTTCAAGGGTTCAAGGATTCAAAGGTTCAAGGGTTCAAAGGTTCAAGGGTTCAAGGGTTCAAAGGTTCAAGGGTTCAAAGGTTCAAGGGTTCAAAGGTGCAAAGGTTCAAAGGTTCAAAGGTTCAAAGGTTCAAAGGTTCAAGGGTTCAAGGGTTCAAGGGTTCAAGGGTTCAAGGGTTCAAGGGTTCAAGGGTTCAAAGGTTCAAGGGTTCAAAGGTGCAAAGGTTCAAAGGTTCAAAGGTTCAAGGGTTCAAGGGTTCAAGGGTTCAATGATTCAAAGGTTCAAGGGTTCAAAGGTTCAAAGGTTCAAAGGTTCAAGGGTTCAAGGGTTCAAAGGTTCAAGGGTTCAAAGGTTCAAGGGTTCAAAGGTGCAAAGGTTCAAAGGTTCACACGTTCAAAGGTTCAGGGGTTCAAGGTTTCAAGGGTTCAAGGGTTCAAAGGTTCAAAGTTTCAAAGGTTCAAAGGTTCAAAGGTTCAAAGGTTCAAAGGTTCAAGGGTTCAAGGGTTCAAAGGTTCAAAGGTTCAAGGGTTCAAAGGTTCAAAGGTTCCAAGGCTCAAAGGTTCAAGGGTTCAAGGGTTCAAGGGTTCAAAGGTTCAAAGGTTCAAATGTTCAAAGGTTCAAGGGTTCAAGGGTTCAAAGGTTCAAGGGTTCAAGGGTTCAAAGGTTCAAGGGTTCAAAGGTTCAAGGGTTCAAGGGTTCAAAGGTGCAAAGGTTCAAAGGTTCAAAGGTTCAAAGGTTCAAAGGTTCAAGGGTTCAAGGATTCAAAGGTTCAAGGTTCAAGGTTTCAAAGGTTCAAAGGTTCAAGGGTTCAAGGGTTCAAAGGTTCAAGGGTTCAAAGGTGCAAAGGTTCAAAGGTTCAAAGGTTCAAATGTTCAAAGGTTCAAGGGTTCAAGTTTTCAAAGGTTCAAGGGTTCAAGGGTTCAAAGGTTCAAACGTTCAAAGGTTCAAGGGTTCAAAGGTTCACACGTTCAAAGGTTCAAAGGTTCAAAGGTTCAAAGGTTTAAAGGTTCAAAGGTTCAAAGGTTCAAAGGTTCAAGGGATCAAGGGTTCAAAGGTTCAAAGGTTTAAATGTTCAAAGGTTCAAGGGTTCAAAGGTTCAAAGGTTCAACGGTTCCAAGGCTCAAAGGTTCAAGGGTTCAAGGGTTCAAGGGTTCAAAGGTTCAAAGGTTGAAAGGTTCAGAGATTCAAAGGTTCAGAGGTTCAAGGGTTCAAAGGTTCAAACGTTCAAAGGTTTAAGGGTTCAAAGGTTCAAAGGTTCAAGGGTTCAATGGTTCAAGGGTTCAAAGGTGCAAAGGTTCAAAGGTTCAAAGGTTCAAAGGTTTAAGGGTTCAAGGGTTCAAGGGTTCAAAGGTTCAAGGGTTCAAAGGTTCAAGGGTTCAAGGGTTCAAAGGTTCAAGGGTTCAAAGGTTCAAGGGTTCAAGGGTTCAAGGGTTCAAACGTTCAAAGGTTCAAGGGTTCAAAAGTTCAAAGGTTCAAAGGTTCAAAGGTTCAAAGGTTCAAAGGTTCAAAGGTTCAAAGGTTCAACGGTTCAAGGGTACAAGGGTTCAACGGTTCAGAGGTTCAAAGGTTCAAGGGTTCAATGGTTCAAAGGTTCAAGGGTTCAAGGTTTCAAAGGTTCAAAGGTTCAAGGGTTCAAGGGTTCAAGGGTTCAAAGGTTCAAAGGTTCAAAGGTTCAAAGGTTCGAAGGTTCAAAGGTTCAAAGGTTCAAAGGTTCAAGGGTTCAAGGGTTCAAGGGTTCAAAGGTTCAAGGGTTCAAAGGTTCAAAGGTGCAAAGGTGCAAAGGTTCAAAGGTTCAAAGGTTCAAAGGTTCAAGGGTTCAAGGATTCAAAGGTTCAAGGGTTCAAAGGTTCAAAGGTTCAAAGGTTCAAAGGTTCAAGGGTTCAAGGGTTCAGAGGTTCAAGGGTTCAAAGGTTCAAATTTTCAAAGGTTCAAAGGTTCAAGGGTTCAAGGGTTCAAAGGTTCAAAGGTTCACGGGTTCAAGGGTTCAAAGGTTCAAAGGTTCAAAGGTTCAAAGGTTCAAAGGTTCAAAGGTTCAAGGGTTCAGGGGTTCAAAGGTTCAAAGGTTCAAAGGTTCAAAGGTTCAAAGGTTCAAAGGTTCAAGGGTTCAAGGGTTCAAAGGTTCAAAGGTTCAAAGGTTCAAAGGTTCAAAGGTTCAAAGGTTCAAAGGTTCAAAGGTTCAAGGGTTCAAAGGTTCAAAGGTTCAAAGGTTCAAAGGTTCAAAGGTTCAAGGGTTCAAAGGTTCAAAGGTTCAAAGGTTCAAAGGTTCAAGGGTTCAAAGGTTCAAGGGTTCAAGGGTTCAAAGGTTCAAAGGTTCAAAGTTTTAAGGGTTCAAAGGTTCAAGGGTTCAAAGGTTCAAATGTTCAAAGGTTCAAGGGTTCAAGGGTTCAAAGGTTTAAACGTTCAAAGGTTCAAGGGTTCAAAGGTTCAAAGGTTCAAAGGTTCAAAGGTTCAAGGGTTCAAGGGTTCAAGGGTTCAAAGGTTCAAAGGTTCAAAGGTTCAAGTTTTCAAAGGTTCAAGGGTTCGAAGGTTCAAGGGTTCAAAGGTTCAAAGGTTCAAAGGTTCAAAGGTTTAAGGGTTCAAAGGTTCAAGGGTTCAAGGGTTCAAGGGTTCAAAGGTTCAAATATTCAAAGGTTCAAAGGTTCAAGGGTTCAAGGGTTCAAAGGTTCAAAGGTTCAAAGGTTCGAAGGTTCAAAGGTTCAAAGGTTCAAGGGTTCAAAGGTTCAAAGGTTCAAAGGTTTAAGGGTTCAAAGGTTCAAACGTTCAAAGGTTCAAGGGTTCAAAGGTTCAAAGGTTCAAGGGTTCAAAGGCTCAAGGGTTCAAAGGTTCAAGGGTTCAAAGGTTCAAAGGTTCAAAGGTTCAAAGGTTCAAGGGTTCAAAGGTTCAAGGGTTCAAAGGCTCAAGGGTTCAAAGGTTCAAAGGTTCAAGGGTTCAAAGGTTCAAGGGTTCAAAGGCTCAAAGGTTCAAATGTTCAAAGGTTCAAGGGTTCAAAGGTTCAAAGGTTTAAGGGTTCAAAGGTTCAAGGGTTCAAGGGTTCAAAGGATCATAGGTTCAAACGTTCAAAGGTTCAAGGGTTCGAAGGTTCAAGGGTTCAAAGGTTCAAAGGTTCAAAGGTTCAAAGGTTCAAAGGTTTAAGGGTTCAAAGGTTCAAGGGTTCAAGGGTTCAAGGGTTCAAAGGTTCAAAGGTTCAAATATTCAAAGGTTCAAAGGTTCAAGAGTTCAAGGGTTCAAAGGTTCAAAGGTTCAAAGGTTCGAAGGTTCAAAGGTTCAAGGGTTCAAAGGTTTAAAGGTTTAAAGGTTTAAGGGTTCAAAGGTTCAAACGTTCAAAGGTTCAAGGGTTCAAAGGTTCAAAGGTTCAAGGGTTCAAAGGCTCAAGGGTTCAAAGGTTCAAGGGTTCAAAGGTTCAAAGGTTCAAAGGTTCAAAGGTTCAAGGGTTCAAAGGTTCAAGGGTTCAAAGGCTCAAGGGTTCAAAGGTTCAAAGGTTCAAGGGTTCAAAGGTTCAAGGGTTCAAAGGCTCAAAGGTTCAAATATTCAAAGGTTCAAGGGTTCAAGGGTTCAAAGGTTCAAAGGTTTAAGGGTTCAAAGGTTCAAGGGTTCAAGGGTTCAAAGGATCATAGGTTCAAACGTTCAAAGGTTCAAAGGTTAAAAGGTTCAAAGGTTCAAGGGTTCAAGGGTTCAAAGGTTAAAAGGTTCAAAGGTTCAAGGGTTCAAAGGTTCAAGGGTTCAAGGGTTCAAAGGTTCAAAGGTTCAAACTTTCAAAGGTTCAAGGGTTCAAAGGTTCAAAGGTTCAAGGGTACAAGGGTTCAAGGGTTCAAAGGTTCAAGGGTTCAAAGGTTCAAGGGTTCAAAGGTTCAAAGGTGCAAAGGTTCAAAGGTTCAAAGGTTCAAGGGTTCAAGGGTTCAAGGGTTCAAAGGTTCAAGGGTTCAAAGGTTCAAAGGTTCAAAGGTTCAAAGGTCCAAAGGTTCAAGGGTTCAAGGGTTCAAAGGTTCAAAGGTTCAAAGGTTTAAGGGTTCAAAGGTTCAAGGGTTCAAAGGTTCAAATGTTCAAAGGTTCAAGGGTTCAAGGGTTCAAACGTTCAAAGGTTCAAAGGTTCAAAGGTTCAAAGGTTCAAAGGTTCAAGGGTTCAAATGTTCAAAGGTTCAAAGGTTTAAGGGTTCAAAGGTTCAAGGGTTCAAAGGTTCAAATGTTCAAAGGTTCAAGGGATCAAGGGTTCAAAGGTTCAAACGTTCAAAGGTTCAAGGGTTCAAAGGTTCAAATGTTCAAAGGTTCAAAGGTTCAAGGGTACAAGGGTTCAAGGGTTCAAAGGTTCAAGGGTTCAAAGGTTCAAGGGTTCAAAGGTGCAAAGGTTCAAAAGTTCAAAGGTTCAAGGGTTCAAGGGTTCAAGGGTTCAAGGGTTCAAAGGTTCAAAGGTTCAAAGGTTTAAGGGTTCAAAGGTTCAAGGGTTCAAAGGTTCAAATGTTCAAAGGTTCAAGGGTTCAAGGGTTCAAAGGTTCAAACGTTCAAAGGTTCAAGGGTTCAAAGGTTCAAAGGTTCAAAGGTTCAATTGTTCAAGGGTTCAAGGGTTCAAAGGTTCAAAGGTTCAGAGGTTCAAAGGTTCAAGTTTTCAAAGGTTCAAGGGTTCGAATATTCAAGGGTTCAAAGGTTCAAAGGTTCAAAGGTTTAAGGGTTCAAAGGTTCAAGGGTTCAAGGGTTCAAAGGTTCAAAGGTTTAAATTTTCAAAGGTTCAAAGGTTCAAAGGTTCAAGGGTTCAAGGGTTCAAAGGTTCAAGGGTTCAAAGGTTCAAAGGTTCAAAGGTTTAAGGGTTCAAAGGTTCAAGGGTTCAAAGGTTCAAATGTTCAAAGGTTCAAGGGTTCAAGGGTTCAAAGGTTCAAAGGTTCAAAGGTTCAAAGGTTCAAAGGTTCAAGGGTTCAAAGGTTCAAGGGTTCAAAGGCTCAAGGGTTCAAAGGTTCAAGGGTTCAAAGGTTCAAAGGTTCAAAGGTTCAAAGGTTCAAGGGTTCAAAGGTTTAAGGGTTCAAAGGTTCAAGGGTTCAAAGGTTCAAAGGTTCAAGGGTTCAAGGGTTCAAAGGTTCAAGGGTTCAAAGGTTCAAAGGTTCAAAGGTTCAAGGGTTCAAAGGTTCAAGGGTTCAAAGGCTCAAGGGTTCAAAGGTTCAAGGGTTCAAAGGTTCAAAGGTTCAAAGGTTCAAAGGTTCAAAGGTTCAAAGGTTCAAAGGTTCAAGGGTTCAAAGGTTCAAGGGTTCAAAGGCTCAAGGGTTCAAAGGTTCAAAGGTTCAAAGGTTCAAGGGTTCAAAGGTTCAAGGGTTCAAAGGCTCAAGGGTTCAAAGGTTCAAAGGTTCAAATGTTCAAAGGTTCAAGGGTTCAAGGGTTCAAAGGTTCAAAGGTTTAAGGGTTCAAAGGTTCAAGGGTTCAAGGGTTCAAAGGTTCAAAGGTTCAAAGGTTCAAAGGTTCAAAGGTTCAAAGGTTAAAAGGTTCAAAGGTTCAAAGGTTCAACTGTTCAAGGGTTCAAAGGTTAAAAGGTTCAAAGGTTCAAGGGTTCAAAGGTTCAAAGGTTCAAAGGTTCAAAGGTTCAAAGGTTCAAAGGTTCAAAGGTTCAAGGGTTCAAGGGTTCAAAGGTGCAAAGGTCCAAAGGTTCAAAGGTTCAAAGGTTCAAAGGTTCAAAGGTTCAAAGGTTCAAAGGTTCAAGGGTTCAAGGGTTCAAAGTTCAAAGGTTCGAAGGTTCAAAGGTTCAAGGGTTCAAGGGTTCAAAGGTTCAAAGGTTCAAGGGTTCAAAGGTTCAAAGGTTCAAAGGTTCAAAGGTTCAAAGGTTCAAAGGTTCAAGGGTTCAAGGGTTCAAAGGTTCAAAGGTTCAAAGGTTCAAGGGTTCAAGGGTTCAAAGGTTCAAAGGTTCAAAGGTTCAAAGGTTTAAATGTTCAAAGGTTCAAGGGTTCAAAGGTTCAAAGGTTCGAAGGTTCCAAAGCTCAAAGGTTCAAGGGTTCAAGGGTTCAAGGGTTCAAAGTTTCAAAGGTTGAAAGGTTCAGAGGTTCAAAGGTTCAAAGGTTCAAGGGTTCAAAGGTTCAAAGGTTCAAAGGTTTAAGGGTTCAAAGGTTCAAGGGTTCAAGGGTTCAAAGGTTCAAAGGTTCAAAGGTTCAAAGGTTCAAAGGTTCAAAGGTTCAAGGGTCCAAGGGTTCAAAGGTTCAAAGGTTCAAAGGTTCAAAGGTTCAAAGGTTCAAAGGTTCAAAGGTTCAAGGGTTCAAGGGTTCAAGGGTTCAAAGGTTCAAGGGTTCAAAGGTTCAAGGGTTCAAAGGTGCAAAGGTTCAAAGGTTCAAAGGTTCAAGGGTTCAAGGGTTCAAGGGTTCAAAGGTTCAAGGGTTCAAAGGTTCAAAGGTTCAAAGGTTCAAAGGTTCAAAGGTTCAAGGGTTCAAAGGTTCAAGGGTTCAAAGGTTCAAGGGTTCAAAGGTTCAAAAGTTCAAAGGTTCAAAGGTTCAAAGGTTCAAAGGTTCAAAGGTTCAAAGGTTCAAAGGTTCAAAGGTTCAAAGGTTCAAGGGTTCAAGGGTTCAAAGGTTCAAAGGTTCAAAGGTTCAAGGGTTCAAGATTTCAAGGATTCAAAGGTTCAAGGGTTCAAAGGTTCAAAGGTTCAAAGGTTCAAGGGTTCAAGGGTTCAAAGGTTCAAGGGTTCAAAGGTTCAAGGGTTCAAAGGTTCAAATGTACAAAGGTTCAAAGGTTCAAAGGTTCAAAGGTTCAAAGGTTTAAGGGTTCAAAGGTTCAAGGGTTCAAGGGTTCAAAGGTTCAAAGTTTCAAGGGTTCAAAGGTTCAAAGGTTCAAAGGTTCAAAGGTTCAAAGGTTCAAAGGTTCAAAGGTTCAAAGGTTCAAAGGTTCAAAGGTTCAAAGGTTCAAAGGTTCAAAGGTTCAAAGGTTCAAAGGTTCAAAGGTTCAAAGGTTCAAAGGTTCAAAGGTTCAAAGGTTCAAGGGTTCAAAGGTTCAAGGGTTCAAGGGTTCAAAGGTTCAAGGGTTCAAGATTTCAAGGATTCAAAGGTTCCAGGGTTCAAAGGTTCAAAGGTTCAAGGGTTCAAGGGTTCAAAGGTTCAAGGGTTCAAAGGTTCAAGGGTTCAAAGGTTCAAATGTACAAAGGTTCAAAGGTTCAAAGGTTCAAAGGTTCAAAGGTTCAAGGGTTCAAGGGTTCAACTGTTCAAAGGTTCAAGGGTTCAAAGGTTTAAATGTTCAAAGGTTCAAGGGTTCAAAGGTTCAAAGGTTCAAAGGTTCCAAGGCTCAAAGGTTCAAGGGTTCAAGGGTTCAAGGGTTCAAAGTTTCAAAGGTTGAAAGGTTCAGAGGTTCAAAGGTTCAAAGGTTCACGGGTTCAAAGGTTCAAAGGTTCAAAGGTTCAAGGGTTCAAAGGTTCAAAGGTTCAAAGGTTCAAAGGTTCAAAGGTTCAAAGGTTCAAGGGTTCAAGGTTTCAAGGGTTCAAAGGTTCAAAGGTTCAAAGGTTCAAGGGTTCAAAGGTTCAAGGGTTCGAAGGTTCAAGGGTTCAAAGGTTCAAAGGTTCAAAGGTTTAAGGGTTCAAAGGTTCAAGGGTTCAAGGGTTCAAAGGTTCAAAGGTTCAAAGGTTCAAAGGTTCAAAGGTTCAAGGGTCCAAGGGTTCAAAGGTTCAAAGGTTCAAAGGTTCAAAGGTTCAAAGGTTCAAAGGTTCAAGGGTTCAAGGGTTCAAGGGTTCAAAGGTTCAAGGGTTCAAAGGTTCAAGGGTTCAAAGGTGCAAAGGTTCAAAGGTTCAAAGGTTCAAGGGTTCAAGGGTTCAAGGGTTCAAAGGTTCAAGGGTTCAAAGGTTCAAAGGTTCAAAGGTTCAAAGGTTCAAAGGTTCAAAGGTTCAAGGGTTCAAAGGTTCAAGGGTTCAAAGGTTCAAGGGTTCAAAGGTTCAAAAGTTCAAAGGTTCAAAGGTTCAAAGGTTCAAAGGTTCAAAGGTTCAAAGGTTCAAAGGTTCAAGGGTTCAAGGGTTCAAAGGTTCAAAGGTTCAAAGGTTCAAGGGTTCAAGATTTCAAGGATTCAAAGGTTCAAGGGTTCAAAGGTTCAAAGGTTCAAAGGTTCAAGGGTTCAAGGGTTCAAAGGTTCAAGGGTTCAAAGGTTCAAGGTTCAAAGGTTCAAAGGTTCAAAGGTTTAAGGATTCAAAGGTTCAAGGGTTCAAGGGTTCAAAGGTTCAAAGTTTCAAGGGTTCAAAGGTTCAAAGGTTCAAAGGTTCAAAGGTTCAAAGGTTCAAAGGTTCAAAGGTTCAAAGGTTCAAAGGTTCAAAGGTTCAAAGGTTCAAAGGTTCAAAGGTTCAAAGGT
Source organism: Cheilosia impressa (assembly GCA_948293265.1). NCBI lineage: Eukaryota > Metazoa > Arthropoda > Insecta > Diptera > Syrphidae > Cheilosia > Cheilosia impressa. The sequence goes on along the minus strand of OX411882.1, from coordinate 43,852,094 downwards.
TCAAAGGTTCAAAGGTTCAAAGGTTCAAAGGTTCAAGGTTCAAAGGTTCAAAGGTTCAAAGGTTTAAGGATTCAAAGGTTCAAGGGTTCAAGGGTTCAAAGGTTCAAAGTTTCAAGGGTTCAAAGGTTCAAAGGTTCAAAGGTTCAAAGGTTCAAAGGTTCAAAGGTTCAAAGGTTCAAAGGTTCAAAGGTTCAAAGGTTCAAAGGTTCAAAGGTTCAAAGGTTCAAAGGTTCAAAGGTTCAAGGGTTCAAAGGTTCAAGGGTTCAAGGGTTCAAAGGTTCAAGGGTTCAAGATTTCAAGGATTCAAAGGTTCAAGGGTTCAAAGGTTCAAAGGTTCAAGGGTTCAAGGGTTCAAAGGTTCAAGGGTTCAAAGGTTCAAGGGTTCAAAGGTTCAAATGTACAAAGGTTCAAAGGTTCAAAGGTTCAAAGGTTCAAAGGTTCAAGGGTTCAAGGGTTCAACTGTTCAAAGGTTCAAGGGTTCAAAGGTTCAAGGGTTCAAAGGTGCAAAGGTTCAAAGGTTCAAAGGTTCAAAGGTTCAAAGGTTCAAAGGTTCAAGGGTTCAAGGGTTCAAGGATTCAAAGGTTCAAGGGTTCAAAGGTTCAAAGGTTCAAAGGTTCAATTGTTCAAAGGTTCAAGGGTTCAAAGGTTCAAGGGTTCAAAGGTGCAAAGGTGCAAAGGTTCAAAGGTTCAAAGGTTCAAAGGTTCAAATGTTCAAAGGTTCAAGGGTTCAAGGGTTCAAGGGTTCAAAGGTTCAAGGGTTCAAGGGTTCAAAGGTTCAAGGGTTCAAAGGTTCAAACGTTCAAAGGTTCAGAGGTTCAAGGGTTCAAGGGTTCAAGGTTTCAAGGGTTCAAAGGTTCAAAGGTTCAAGGGTTCAAAGGTTCAAGGGTTCGAAGGTTCAAGGGTTCAAAGGTTCAAAGGTTCAAAGGTTTAAGGGTTCAAAGGTTCAAGGGTTCAAGGGTTCAAAGGTTCAAAGGTTCAAAGGTTCAAAGGTTCAAAGGTTCAAAGGTTCAAAGGTTCAAAGGTTCAAAGGTTCAAGGGTCCAAGGGTTCAAAGCTTCAAAGGTTCAAAGGTTCAAAGGTTCAAAGGTTCAAAGGTTCAAAGGTTCAAAGGTTCAAGGGTTCAAGGGTTCAAGGGTTCAAAGGTTCAAGGGTTCAAAGGTTCAAGGGTTCAAAGGTGCAAAGGTTCAAAGCTTCAAAAGTTCAAGGGTTCAAGGGTTCAAGGGTTCAAAGGTTCAAGGGTTCAAAGGTTCAAAGGTTCAAAGGTTCAAAGGTTCAAGGGTTCAAAGGTTCAAGGGTTCAAAGGTTCAAGGGTTCAAAGGTTCAAAAGTTCAAAGGTTCAAAGGTTCAAAGGTTCAAAGGTTCAAAGGTTCAAAGGTTCAAGGGTTCAAGGGTTCAAAGGTTCAAAGGTTCAAAGGTTCAAGGGTTCAAGATTTCAAGGATTCAAAGGTTCAAGGGTTCAAAGGTTCAAAGGTTCAAAGGTTCAAGGGTTCAAGGGTTCAAAGGTTCAAGGGTTCAAAGGTTCAAGGGTTCAAAGGTTCAAATGTACAAAGGTTCAAAGGTTCAAAGGTTCAAAGGTTTAAGGGTTCAAAGGTTCAAGGGTTCAAGGGTTCAAAGGTTCAAAGTTTCAAGGGTTCAAAGGTTCAAAGGTTCAAAGGTTCAAAGGTTCAAAGGTTCAAAGGTTCAAAGGTTCAAAGGTTCAAAGGTTCAAAGGTTCAAAGGTTCAAAGGTTCAAAGGTTCAAAGGTTCAAAGGTTCAAAGGTTCAAAGGTTCAAAGGTTCAAGGGTTCAAGGGTTCAAGGGTTCAAAGGTTCAAGGGTTCAAGATTTCAAGGATTCAAAGGTTCAAGGGTTCAAAGGTTCAAAGGTTCAAGGGTTCAAGGGTTCAAAGGTTCAAGGGTTCAAAGGTTCAAGGGTTCAAAGGTTCAAATGTACAAAGGTTCAAAGGTTCAAAGGTTAAAAGGTTCAAAGGTTCAAAGGTTCAAGGGTTCAACTGTTCAAAGGTTCAAGGGTTCAAAGGTTTAAATGTTCAAAGGTTCAAGGGTTCAAAGGTTCAAAGGTTCAAAGGTTCCAAGGCTCAAAGGTTCAAGGGTTCAAGGGTTCAAGGGTTCAAAGTTTCAAAGGTTGAAAGGTTCAGAGGTTCAAAGGTTCAAATTTTCACGGGTTCAAAGGTTCAAAGGTTCAAAGGTTCAAGGGTTCAAAGGTTCAAAGGTTCAAAGGTTCAAAGGTTCAAAGGTTCAAGGGTTCAAGGTTTCAAGGGTTCAAAGGTTCAAAGGTTCAAAGGTTCAAGGGTTCAAAGGTTCAAGGGTTCGAAGGTTCAAGGGTTCAAAGGTTCAAAGGTTCAAAGGTTCAAAGGTTTAAGGGTTCAAAGGTTCAAGGGTTCAAGGGTTCAAAGGTTCAAAGGTTCAAAGGTTCAAAGGTTCAAAGGTTCAAAGGTTCAAAGGTTCAAAGGTTCAAGGGTCCAAGGGTTCAAAGGTTCAAAGGTTCAAAGGTTCAAAGGTTCAAAGGTTCAAAGGTTCAAGGGTTCAAGGGTTCAAGGGTTCAAAGGTTCAAGGGTTCAAAGGTTCAAGGGTTCAAAGGTGCAAAGGTTCAAAGGTTCAAAGGTTCAAGGGTTCAAGGGTTCAAGGGTTCAAAGGTTCAAGGGTTCAAAGGTTCAAAGGTTCAAAGGTTCAAAGGTTCAAAGGTTCAAGGGTTCAAAGGTTCAAGGGTTCAAAGGTTCAAGGGTTCAAAGGTTCAAAAGTTCAAAGGTTCAAAGGTTCAAAGGTTCAAAGGTTCAAAGGTTCAAAGGTTCAAAGGTTCAAAGGTTCAAAGGTTCAAGGGTTCAAGGGTTCAAAGGTTCAAAGGTTCAAGGGTTCAAGATTTCAAGGATTCAAAGGTTCAAGGGTTCAAAGGTTCAAAGGTTCAAAGGTTCAAGGGTTCAAGGGTTCAAAGGTTCAAGGGTTCAAAGGTTCAAATGTACAAAGGTTCAAAGGTTCAAAGGTTCAAAGGTTTAAGGGTTCAAAGGTTCAAGGGTTCAAGGGTTCAAAGGTTCAAAGTTTCAAGGGTTCAAAGGTTCAAAGGTTCAAAGGTTCAAAGGTTCAAAGGTTCAAAGGTTCAAAGGTTCAAAGGTTCAAAGGTTCAAAGGTTCAAAGGTTCAAAGGTTCAAAGGTTCAAAGGTTCAAAGGTTCAAAGGTTCAAAGGTTCAAAGGTTCAAAGGTTCAAAGGTTCAAAGGTTCAAGGGTTCAAAGGTTCAAGGGTTCAAGGGTTCAAAGGTTCAAGGGTTCAAGATTTCAAGGATTCAAAGGTTCAAGGGTTCAAAGGTTCAAAGGTTCAAAGGTTCAAGGGTTCAAGGGTTCAAAGGTTCAAGGGTTCAAAGGTTCAAGGGTTCAAAGGTTCAAATGTACAAAGGTTCAAAGGTTCAAAGGTTCAAAGGTTCAAAGGTTCAAGGGTTCAAGGGTTCAACTGTTCAAAGGTTCAAGGGTTCAAAGGTTCAAGGGTTCAAAGGTGCAAAGGTTCAAAGGTTCAAAGGTTCAAAGGTTCAAGGGTTCAAAGGTTCAAGGGTTCAAGGGTTCAAGGATTCAAAGGTTCAAGGGTTCAAAGGTTCAAAGGTTCAAAGGTTCAATTGTTCAATGGTTCAAGGGTTCAAAGGTTCAAGGGTTCAAAGGTGCAAAGGTGCAAAGGTTCAAAGGTTCAAAGGTTCAAAGGTTCAAATGTTCAAAGGTTCAAGGGTTCAAGGGTTCAAGGGTTCAAAGGTTCAAGGGTTCAAGGGTTCAAAGGTTCAAGGGTTCAAAGGTTCAAACGTTCAAAGGTTCAGAGGTTCAAGGGTTCAAGGGTTCAAAGGTTCAAAGGTTCAAAGGTTCAAAGGTTCAAGGGTTCAAGGGTTCAAGGGTTCAAAGGTTCAAGGGTTCAAAGGTTCAAGGGTTCAAAGGTTCAAATGTACAAAGGTTCAAAGGTTCAAAGGTTCAAAGGTTCAAAGGTTCAAGGGTTCAAGGGTTCAACTGTTCAAAGGTTCAAGGGTTCAAAGGTTCAAGGGTTCAAAGGTGCAAAGGTTCAAAGGTTCAAAGGTTCAAAGGTTCAAGGGTTCAAAGGTTCAAGGGTTCAAGGGTTCAAGGATTCAAAGGTTCAAGGGTTCAAAGGTTCAAAGGTTCAAAGGTTCAATTGTTCAAAGGTTCAAGGGTTCAAAGGTTCAAGGGTTCAAAGGTGCAAAGGTGCAAAGGTTCAAAGGTTCAAAGGTTCAAAGGTTCAAATGTTCAAAGGTTCAAGGGTTCAAGGGTTCAAGGGTTCAAAGGTTCAAGGGTTCAAGGGTTCAAAGGTTCAAGGGTTCAAAGGTTCAAACGTTCAAAGGTTCAGAGGTTCAAGGGTTCAAGGGTTCAAAGGTTCAAAGGTTCAAAGGTTCAAAGGTTCAAGGGTTCAAGGGTTCAAAGGTTCAAAGGTTCAGAGGTTCAAGGGTTCAAGGGTTCAAGGGTTCAAGGGTTCAAAGGTTCAAAGGTTCAAAGGTTCAAAGGTTCAAACGTTCAAAGGTTCAGAGGTTCAAGGGTTCAAGGGTTCAAGGGTTCAAAGGTTCAAAGGTTCAAAGGTTCAAAGGTTCAAGGGTTCAAGGGTTCAAAGGTTCAAACGTTCAAAGGTTCAAGCGTTCAAAGGTTCAAACGTTCAAAGGTTCAGAGGTTCAAGGGTTCAAGGGTTCAAGGGTTCAAAGGTTCAGAGGTTCAAGGGTTCAAGGGTTCAAGGGTTCAAAGGTTCAAAGGTTCAAAGGTTCAAAGGTTCAAACGTTCAAAGGTTCAGAGGTTCAAGGGTTCAAGGGTTCAAGGGTTCAAAGGTTCAAGGGTTCAAAGGTTCAAGGGTTCGAAGGTTCAAGGGTTCAAAGGTTCAAAGGTTCAAAGGTTCAAAGGTTTAAGGGTTCAAAGGTTCAAGGGTTCAAGGGTTCAAAGGTTCAAAGGTTCAAAGGTTCAAAGGTTCAAAGGTTCAAAGGTTCAAAGGTTCAAAGGTTCAAGGGTCCAAGGGTTCAAAGGTTCAAAGGTTCAAAGGTTCAAAGGTTCAAAGGTTCAAAGGTTCAAGGGTTCAAGGGTTCAAGGGTTCAAAGGTTCAAGGGTTCAAAGGTTCAAGGGTTCAAAGGTGCAAAGGTTCAAAGGTTCAAAGGTTCAAGGGTTCAAGGGTTCAAGGGTTCAAAGGTTCAAGGGTTCAAAGGTTCAAAGGTTCAAAGGTTTAAAGGTTCAAAGGTTCAAGGGTTCAAAGGTTCAAGGGTTCAAAGGTTCAAGGGTTCAAAGGTTCAAAAGTTCAAAGGTTCAAAGGTTCAAAGGTTCAAAGGTTCAAAGGTTCAAAGGTTCAAAGGTTCAAAGGTTCAAAGGTTCAAAGGTTCAAAGGTTCAAGGGTTCAAGGGTTCAAAGGTTCAAAGGTTCAAAGGTTCAAGGGTTCAAGATTTCAAGGATTCAAAGGTTCAAGGGTTCAAAGGTTCAAAGGTTCAAAGGTTCAAGGGTTCAAGGGTTCAAAGGTTCAAGGGTTCAAAGGTTCAAATGTACAAAGGTTCAAAGGTTCAAAGGTTCAAAGGTTTAAGGGTTCAAAGGTTCAAGGGTTCAAAGGTTCAAAGTTTCAAGGGTTCAAAGGTTCAAAGGTTCAAAGGTTCAAAGGTTCAAAGGTTCAAAGGTTCAAAGGTTCAAAGGTTCAAAGGTTCAAAGGTTCAAAGGTTCAAAGGTTCAAAGGTTCAAAGGTTCAAAGGTTCAAAGGTTCAAAGGTTCAAAGGTTCAAAGGTTCAAAGGTTCAAAGGTTCAAAGGTTCAAAGGTTCAAAGGTTCAAAGGTTCAAAGGTTCAAAGGTTCAAGGGTTCAAAGGTTCAAGGGTTCAAGGGTTCAAAGGTTCAAGGGTTCAAGATTTCAAGGATTCAAAGGTTCAAGGGTTCAAAGGTTCAAAGGTTCAAAGGTTCAAGGGTTCAAGGGTTCAAAGGTTCAAGGGTTCAAAGGTTCAAGGGTTCAAAGGTTCAAATGTACAAAGGTTCAAAGGTTCAAAGGTTCAAAGGTTCAAAGGTTCAAGGGTTCAAGGGTTCAACTGTTCAAAGGTTCAAGGGTTCAAAGGTTCAAGGGTTCAAAGGTGCAAAGGTTCAAAGGTTCAAAGGTTCAAAGGTTCAAGGGTTCAAAGGTTCAAGGGTTCAAGGGTTCAAGGATTCAAAGGTTCAAGGGTTCAAAGGTTCAAAGGTTCAAAGGTTCAATTGTTCAAAGGTTCAAGGGTTCAAAGGTTCAAGGGTTCAAAGGTGCAAAGGTGCAAAGGTTCAAAGGTTCAAAGGTTCAAAGGTTCAAATGTTCAAAGGTTCAAGGGTTCAAGGGTTCAAGGGTTCAAAGGTTCAAGGGTTCAAGGGTTCAAAGGTTCAAGGGTTCAAAGGTTCAAACGTTCAAAGGTTCAGAGGTTCAAGGGTTCAAGGGTTCAAAGGTTCAAAGGTTCAAAGGTTCAAAGGTTCAAGGGTTCAAGGGTTCAAAGGTTCAAAGGTTCAGAGGTTCAAGGGTTCAAGGGTTCAAGGGTTCAAGGGTTCAAAGGTTCAAAGGTTCAAAGGTTCAAAGGTTCAAACGTTCAAAGGTTCAGAGGTTCAAGGGTTCAAGGGTTCAAGGGTTCAAAGGTTCAAAGGTTCAAAGGTTCAAAGGTTCAAGGGTTCAAGGGTTCAAAGGTTCAAACGTTCAAAGGTTCAAGCGTTCAAAGGTTCAAACGTTCAAAGGTTCAGAGGTTCAAGGGTTCAAGGGTTCAAGGGTTCAAAGGTTCAGAGGTTCAAGGGTTCAAGGGTTCAAGGGTTCAAAGGTTCAAAGGTTCAAAGGTTCAAAGGTTCAAACGTTCAAAGGTTCAGAGGTTCAAGGGTTCAAGGGTTCAAGGGTTCAAAGGTTCTAAGGTTCAAAGGTTCAAAGGTTCAACGGTTCAAGGGTACAAGGGTTCAACGGTTCAGAGGTTCAAAGGTTCAAGGGTTCAATGGTTCAAAGGTTCAAGGGTTCAAGGGTTCAAAGGTTCAAAGGTTCAAGGGTTCAAGGGTTCAAGGGTTCAAAGGTTCAAAGGTTCAAAGGTTCAAAGGTTCAAAGGTTCGAAGGTTCAAAGGTTCAAGGGTTCAAAGGTTCAAACGTTCAAAGGTTCAAAGGTTCAGAGGTTCAAGGCTCAAAGATTCAAAAGTTCAGAAGTTCAAAGGTTCAACGGTTCAAGGGTTCAAAGGTTCAGAGGTTCAAAGGTTCAAGGGTTCAAAGGTTCAAAGGTTCAAGGGTTCAAGGGTTCAAAGGTTCAAGGGTTCAAAGGTTCAAGGGTTCAAAGGTTCAAATGTACAAAGGTTCAAAGGTTCAAAGGTTCAAAGGTTCAAAGGTTCAAGGGTTCAAGGGTTCAACTGTTCAACTGTTCAAAGGTTCAAGGGTTCAAAGGTGCAAAGGTTCAAAGGTTCAAAGGTTCAAAGGTTCAAGGGTTCAAAGGTTCAAAGGTTCAAGGGTTCAAGGGTTCAAGGATTCAAAGGTTCAAGGGTTCAAAGGTTCAAAGGTTCAAAGGTTCAATTGTTCAAAGGTTCAAGGGTTCAAAGGTTCAAGGGTTCAAAGGTGCAAAGGTGCAAAGGTTCAAAGGTTCAAATGTTCAAAGGTTCAAGGGTTCAAGGGTTCAAGGGTTCAAAGGTTCAAGGGTTCAAGGGTTCAAAGGTTCAAGGGTTCAAAGGTTCAAACGTTCAAAGGTTCAGAGGTTCAAGGGTTCAAGGGTTCAAAGGTTCAAAGGTTCAAAGGTTCAAAGGTTCAAGGGTTCAAGGGTTCAAAGGTTCAAAGGTTCAGAGGTTCAAGGGTTCAAGGGTTCAAGGGTTCAAGGGTTCAAAGGTTCAAAGGTTCAAAGGTTCAAAGGTTCAAACGTTCAAAGGTTCAGAGGTTCAAGGGTTCAAGGGTTCAAAGGTTCAAAGGTTCAAAGGTTCAAAGGTTCAAAGGTTCAAGGGTTCAAGGGTTCAAAGGTTCAAACGTTCAAAGGTTCAAGGGTTCAAAGGTTCAAACGTTCAAAGGTTCAGAGGTTCAAGGGTTCAAGGGTTCAAGGGTTCAAAGGTTCAGAGGTTCAAGGGTTCAAGGGTTCAAGGGTTCAAAGGTTCAAAGGTTCAAAGGTTCAAAGGTTCAAACGTTCAAAGGTTCAGAGGTTCAAGGGTTCAAGGGTTCAAGGGTTCAAAGGTTCAAAGGTTCAAAGGTTCAAAGGTTCAACGGTTCAAGGGTACAAGGGTTCAACGGTTCAGAGGTTCAAAGGTTCAAGGGTTCAATGGTTCAAAGGTTCAAGGGTTCAAGGGTTCAAAGGTTCAAAGGTTCAAGGGTTCAAGGGTTCAAGGGTTCAAAGGTTCAAAGGTTCAAAGGTTCAAAGGTTCAAAGGTTCGAAGGTTCAAAGGTTCAAGGGTTCAAAGGTTCAAACGTTCAAAGGTTCAAAGGTTCAGAGGTTCAAAGGCTCAAAGGTTCAAAAGTTCAGAAGTTCAAAGGTTCAACGGTTCAAGGGTTCAAAGGTTCAGAGGTTCAAAGGTTCAAGGGTTCAAAGGTTCAAAGGTTCAAAGGTTCAAAGGTTCAAGGGTTCAAAGGTTCAAGGGTTCAAGGGTTCAAAGGTTCAAGGGTTCAAAGGTTCAAGGGTTCAAAGATTCAAGGGTTCAAAGGTTCAAAGGTTCAAAGGTTCAAGGGTTCAAAGGTTCAAGGGTTCAAAGGTTAAAAGGTTCAAAGGTTCAAGATTTCAAGGGTTCAAGGGTTCAAGTGTTCAAGGGTTCAGGGGTTCAAAGGTTCAAAGGTTCAAGGGTTTAAGATTTCAGGGGTTCAAAGGTTCAAAATTTCAAAGCTTCAAAGGTTCAAGGGTTCAAGGGTTCAAAGGTTCAAAGGTTCAACTGTTCAAGGGTTCAAGTGTTCAAGGGTACAAGGGTTCAAGGGTTCAGGGGTTCAAAGGTTCAAAGGTTCGAGGGTTCAAAGGTTCAAAGGTTCAATAGTTCAAAGGTTCAAAGGTTCAAGGGTTCAAGGGTTCAAGGGTTCAAGGGTTCAAAGGTTCAAGTGTTCAATTGTTCAAAGGTTCAAGGGTTCAAATGTTCAAAGGTTCAATGGTTCAATGGTTCAAGGGCTCAAAGGTTCAAGGGTTCAAGGGTTCAGAGGCTCAAAGGTTCAAGGGTTCAGGGGTTCAAAGGTTCAAAGTTTCGGGGGGTCAAAGGTTCAAAGGTTCAAAGGTTCAAGGGTTTAAGGGTTCAGGGGTTCAAGGGTTCAAAGGTTCAAAGGTTCAAAGGTTCAAGGGTTCAAGGGTTCAAAGGTTCAATAGTTCAAAGGTTCAAGGGTTCAAGGGTTCAAGGGTTCAAAGGTTCAAAGGTTCAAAGGTTCAAAGGTTCAAAGGTTCAAGGGTTCAAGGGTTCAAAGGTTCAAAGGTTCAAAGGTTCAAAGGTTCAAAGGTTCAAAGGTTCAAAGGTTCAAAGGTTCAAGGGTTCAAGGGTTCAAAGGTTCAAAGGTTCAAAGGTTTAAGGGTTCAAGGGTTCAAGGGTTCAAAGGTTCAAGGGTTCAAAGGTTCAAGGGTTCAAAGGTGCAAAGGTTCAAAGGTTCAAAGGTTCAAAGGTTCAAGGGTTCAAGGGTTCAAGGGTTCAAAGGTTCAAAGGTTCCAAGGTTCAAAGGTTCAAAGGTTCAAAGGTTCAAAGGTTCAAAGGTTCAAGGGTTCAAGGGTTCAAAGGTTCAAAGGTTCAAAGGTTCAAAGGTTCAAAGGTTCAAAGGTTCAAAGGTTCAAAGGTTCAAGGGTTCAAGGGTTCAAAGGTTCAAAGGTTCAAAGGTTTAAGGGTTCAAGGGTTCAAGGGTTCAAAGGTTCAAGGGTTCAAAGGTTCAAGGGTTCAAAGGTGCAAAGGTTCAAAGGTTCAAAGGTTCAAAGGTTCAAGGGTTCAAGGGTTCAAGGGTTCAAAGGTTCAAAGGTTCCAAGGTTCAAAGGTTCAAGGGTTCAAGGGTTCAAAGGTTCAAAGGTTGAAAGGTTCAGAGGTTCAAAGGTTCAAAGGTTCAATGGTTCAATGGTTCAGAGGTTCAAAGGTTCAAAGGTTCAAGGGTAGGTTCAAACGTTCAAAGGTTCAAGGGTTCAAAGGTTCAAATGTTCAAAGGTTCAAACGTTCAAAGGTTCAAAGGTTCAAGGGTTCAAAGGTTCAAAGGTTCAAGGGTTCAAGGGTTCAAAGGTTCAAAGGTTCAAGTGTTCAAGGGTTCAAAGGTTCAAAGGTTCAAGGGTTCAAGGGTTCAAAGGTTCAAAGGTTCAAGGGTTCAAGGGTTCAAAGGTTCAAAGGTTCAAGTGTTCAATTGTTCAAAGGTTCAAGGGTTCAAATGTTCAAAGGTTCAATGGTTCAATGGTTCAAGGGTTCAGAGGCTCAAAGGTTCAAGGGTTCAAAGGCTCAAAGGTTAAATTTATCAAAGGTTCAAGGGGAAATTGAAAGGATCAAAGGTTGATTTGTGATTGATTTCAATGATTTTGCCATTTAATTCATAACTATTTGTGTACCTATATTGATAGATATCAAAGTACCGCACACAAAGCGGCCAGATATCTAATGCAATAGAACACAAAACTCATTTGAAATCTAGACAGCCTAGCAGTCTATAAGTATTCAGAAATTTGTAAAAAAAAGGCGCTCAAAAACCCTGTATTTTCTAAATGCGGCCATTCAAAGAAAATGACAGCTCAACGTCAACTTTGTCCGAAAAAGTACGACATCGATCTGGTAGCAAACTTCGTGCATCACGAACCAACGACCTCCATCTGCCGCAAATAATTTCTGAAATGCGGCCATCTAAAGACGCGGATTACGCATCTTTTGCCCAACAACTAAGACGTCGTTCTGGCAGCAAACACTGCGAAGTGTGTTATATGAAAACCAACGACATCCAGTTGCAACAAGGTTCAACTTATAAGGTCCTCCAGGAGAATCTCTATGAAGACGGATGTCCAATAGCCGCTAAATATTTCAGCAAACTGGTGACAAAAGAGAATGAACTAATCAAAAATAACACAAAGTTCAAAAAACGTGTTCGCGACGCTAATTGCCTTCTGCTAGCTATTGTGGAAAATGTTAAATCAGCCGAATTTGGATACCGCATGACTGGCGATAAAGAACTCACGCTACAGCTGCTTCTTCAGACAGCACGCATGATTCAAGCACAGGATGATGCCTTTCACTGGCTTGTAAAAGAGATCTACAGTATAATTTTGAAAATTTCCAAGGAATGGGAGGAAGACTGTATTGAGGTTATATCGCGGACTCGTTTCGAGTATGGAGTCGTACTTGCAGAGAAAGGTACAAATGTGTCTTTGGTGAAGTTTTGTAAATTTCCTACCCACTCTAGACGACGAGCACTTGATCGAGGCCATTTGTCAAATATCAAAGTCGCTGGAGACCTGCAAAGGCACCATGTGGTATACCAATGACAGAGACCGCGATATTCTTCACGAAGACGCTTGTGTTAGGCTTTGTGAATTACTTCTGCAGCAGGCCAAAATAGATTCGACAACCGATCCACAAAAAGCAGCCAACTGGGCGCAGAAGGCTGTTCTAACCTTTGAAGAAGGTTCTATAACAGTTAAAGCATTAACCACAGTCCGCTTAGTTCTAACTCATTTCTTACTTAGTTGGAATCAATGTCAATACCAGTCTGTACTGCATTGCAGCACTGCGTCAGTCGGAGTACCTTATTAGCGATAGAGACTACGAATCCGCCTTCAAAGTATTATGTGGCCTCCAGAATCATATAATGGCTAATGATGCCCCGCGAAACAAATGTGAATTCTACCTCTGGCTAGGGTTATGCCATTTTCAGTAAGATCTTCCCTTTTGTCTGGATTTAATAAATTTGAATGGTTCTCCTTTCACAGTTTATCCCCACACCGAATGGCTCTGAGAAAATTGAAACTGTCGCTAATTATTAGCGAAAACTACAATTACGCCGACTTGAAGGCACACGTCCTTATGTATTTGGGTAGAATTCATGCTCAAAAGGCGCCTACTCAAGTTCAGGCCAGACAACACTTTATCGAAGCGAAGGATCTCTTTCAGAAGTTAAGAGATTTTGAAAATGAAAAACTTGCAACATTTCTAATGGCTAAGTTAAGGGCATACCAGATCTTTCCCAATTACATAGAATTTATTAGAAGGGCTTCGTGGAGCAGCTTTTGTTATTTGTTCGATCTGATACAATGGAAGCAAAAAATGTTGCCATTTTGGAATGAAAACGGGGACCTCCACACCTTTAAGGATGAGTACGAGTGTCTGTTGCAAGAAGAACTGGAAAAGAAACTCACCAAAATATCAGATTAGGATTCCGCGATTTTGTATCAATAGCAATTGAACGTTTACTGTTGTGGGTAATTTTTGTTGATTAATTGTTTGCAGAAGACATTTGGTTTCTCGTTTTGTACTGAAATAAATCAAAATGCAATCGTAACTGGAGTCCAAAATTTGAGTCTTCTTGTTTACTGACAGGTCGATCAATCGAACTTGCACTTGTTTGAATTTTTAGCGCTGATTACCACATTCAGATAATATTCCTTTTTAAGTATACTGAAATGAAGTGCGCATTAGCCCCGTATACATGCGGCAAAGAAATAGGCAAAAGCCGCAAAGTAGCACTGTCGATAGAAAAGTTTCTAATAACACGTATATTTAACCTTATCTTATCTGAAGAAAGGGGACATGACTATTACCCTCAAATTGACTGATATTCCAATAGCCGCCTTCGAAACGTTAAATGTTTTACACATCCCGATTGCGGAGCTGCCACCAATACCTTGTTATACCAAATTACAAACTGCAATAAAGGAATCAGATTCCTTAACATCTGTCATTTTGTGTGAACGATTGAAACGACTTAAGACGGGAGAAAGACCCAATTATCAATAGCAAATGTTGAGAAAGTTATTTTATTCACAAGTCACAGCAGTCCAAATTGACTTAATGATCAAAACCTTTATCAGCTAAGTTATACAATATGTACAAAAGTATTAATTGAATAATGCATTTTACAAACTATCGATTGGTTGGATGCCTTAATGTTGGACCGAATTGAATGGACAGGTTTATTGGTCGAAGAAGAAGGACGACTCCATAAGTTGTTATTCATCAATCAATTTTTGGGAGGAAAGGTGAATTTAAGAATCGGAAATTCACTTTTGGTTTTGCTTACTGATCACATGTACGGGCTTGAACACATTGGCCCAACATATATTATCTAGCTTCGACTCTTAAACTTCATTACCTCACAGTGGCCATGTTTTCCATGCAAATTTCGCAATTGTAAGTCTGGACTAAAATTTCTTAATAGGACGGCGCATAGTTTTCTTTATGCGCTTCTATGTTAGAGAATGTAAATGCGTTCGCGAGGGATGAAACACATGCACCCGTCATATAGATCCATGTAGACGGTTCTAACTTAAAAATTATCAAACCAATTCGGATATAATGATGTGATTAGTAAACTTATCGCTCAAGAGTTTGATGTCCTATTCTATACCATGTGTTTCGTATAACTGAAGAAGTAACGGAGGTTATTGCATTGATGAAGAATCATAAACAATCGCATGTCATTTGACATTTGGATGCCAGCATCAGTTATCTCAAGAACGTACAGGTGAGGTGTGCCCTTCTTGGCTTGAATCCCTTTTTAAAACTATTTTCGATATCTTCATAATATCCACAAAAGCTTTTAGCTGAGGAAATCAATAAATAAATAAACAAACAATACAAATTAATTTACTTAAACAAAGAAAACATTATGTTTCCATTTTTATTTTTTTATTTTTTTTTTGTTTTTAAAAAGGATTCTTTTCTTAATTCTTGTTTTTGTTTTTACATATATATAGAAAAAATACAATTTTCTTTTGTATATAAATATATGTATATACATATACATAGGATACGTGTATGTTCTTAAAAACAATCATAACAGTTTACAAATAGTAAAATAATGAAAAATGTACTCGTATCGAATAGAGAAGAAAAAAAAAGAAGAAAAATACGATAAAGAAGCTTCAAATTTGTCCTAGTTCTCAAAATTACATCTCATTGAATTGTTCACATTTAACTTATGCTTAAGGCATTGCCTTTGATTTTCTTCATTCGAGTTGTCTTCTGAGGCTAATTAAAATAACTCGTAACAACTTTAGTTAACAAAACAAAAAAGATTATAATAGAATTTTTCGTTTATGTCGGTTGTGTAGGAATTGCTTTGTTATATAAATTATCTACACGAAAATTTTAATGGAAACTTCATTTAATCGGCACATATAAAAAATATCAATAACTTACAAAACAAAAAGAAAGAAATAATAAAAAAAAAAAATTGAATTCGTGTGGCTATGCAGTATGTGGTGTGAGTGGTTTCTTATTAAGGAGTTTTTTGTCCGTAACTTATTGTTTACCTCTTACTGTGCACCGCTGTGTCTGTAAAAGAAAGAAAGTTTTAGTAACATTGTGTTTATAACAAATTAACAAGATATACCAACCAAACACTAGCTGCATTTGTTAGTGTTGTAATAAAATGTTTAATCTTGCAAGGCAGCATTTTTGTCCCCACCCGGTGACATGACGTACGATTTAACCGATTGAAATATCCGGCCCAGAGATAGCTTGGAATTTGCGTCCACTGTTGAACAGTGTCCATGTCCAGCTAGAGTATCATTTGTTGTTGACATTGATGTGCCCAAGATGGAGGCGGTTGTTCCCAGTGGCTTATCGAATATGAGATCCGGTTCGTTGGGTATTGCCATCACTTCGGTTTCGATCACCTGTATGGGTAATGATTTGTCGTGACCAATATCAATATTTCCGGATGACATACGCAGGCTTGATATGATGTCATCTGGAAAGTGAAGGAACATGTGGGATTGGCCTTTTTTTTCAATTAGGCAAACAATGAGGAGTAAATGGAGTTTTTGATTAATTTCATTTGTTTAAAATAGAAGAATCATTTTGTGTTTTTGTTTTTATTTTTATTTTATTTTGTGTGTGTGTATTTAAATGTTAAGACTTTTATAATTTTTAAGAATGCTTGTAAAATTATTTTTCTTTAAAAAAAACGGCGGATATTGGAAGGATTCGAAAAAAAATTAACAAACTCTATGACGAAAATATAAAACTGCAAGCTTTGAACTCAACTGGGACTATAGTGGGTCGCACTAACAAAACAATAATTGTCTCACGACTCTAGTAAGAATTTGAAAGGAAAACAGTCAACATAAATTTTAATATGGGTTGTGTGCTGAAATGCATATATTTATACTAATGGTGTAGAATTTAAAAATTGCTTCGAATCTGGTGTACCTTGCAAAGTGAATCTAAGTATAAGAAAAACCTTCAATACAAACTCAACTGATTGTGGCTTTGAAATAAAATTAAAAGCTATGGGTTTAAAAAGTTGTTTTTAGACCCCTAAACATATTGATATGCAGATGCGAGACGAAACTACAAGTCCACGCGTCAGAGTGCCTGTTGCGTTTCAAGTGGGGTAGGATGAAAGTTTGATTCAGACATTTTCTGGTCACGGGTGATTTATTTTAAAGTACCTTTTCCACTCATTTAAGTAGCAGAAACACAGTATCGTTACTTCGTGATACGAAATGGGTAGTTTTGCGTCGAGTTTCTAGTCTTTTCAAGTGTAATCCGCTTGTTTTCTTTGCATGAAGCTTCTCTCAATATTCTACTTCAATTCAACTTTTTGACTTTTTGTACTAAATCTTGTTCGCCGTCGTATCGTTTCCAAATGGTCTTCCATGAAGCAAAACTGGTGAAATAAAGTTTCACATTTTGTTGTTTATGTCAAGAATTTGGGACTCTTCAATAACTTTATTGTCCTGTTTATAGTTAGGACTGAGTGGTTAAACTTCCTCTTCCTCAATTGGGCATAGTTTACCTTCCTTTCAAGATATCTATCGGACATTCCTGGCAACTTCCGGAAACTGAATTACGCGTCACCGGTAGTATATTGATTTTGAAAAAGCCTTCCATAAAGCAAATCAAAAAAGTTCCATCACATAGATGTATACCTACCAAAACAAACTGCTAACAAATGTCAAGGCAATTTTGTACTCAACAGAAAAAATTTTAAGGCCAAGGGAAGTCCGGCAAGGCAGATCTCTAGACAAAACTGTTTTTTATTGGAAATAAATCAACAATCCAAAGTGAAGTAGACGGTGGTTAATAAAACTGTCCCAAGTCAATTTAACCTATCCAGGGGGCAAAATGCATTTAAAACGCATTTGCAAAAAAAAAGCTGCTATCGGATTTTGTCTTTCAGTAAGAAAATATGTCACCCTACAAACGAATGGCTACGATAACCTATTTGAATTATTCATCGATTTAAAACAAGTCTAGAGGAGTAGGTGATCGACAACACCTGGCAGCAAATCCAATTTATTGATTTCATCAAAGGTCCTCCAATGTGCTTAAATGACAGCAAAATATTTCTTGACGTGAAACATTTTTTGCATTTTTTTTTTGTAAAACAAAAACACAGCACTTACACATCGTAGTTTTGTTTTTATTATAATTAATTTTTTGGTATTCTTTTTTTACAACAAATTAACAAATTGTGCCATTACAACTAATGCGGGATTTGTTGATTTTTTGTTTTTTTTCATAAAAACCGAATTTTTTGAGTTGCATCTTTCCATTTTCGGGGAATAATTTCTTGAATAGGTACGAGTACATCTAAGATAACGAAATTGTTTTCAAAAATAAAAAAATAAGATTTAGTTAGCCATACTTAGCCTAAGAAGATGCTACACTTTATATTGTTTTCTCACTCTTCTTGGTGAATGTCTCTACAGTCAATTTAGGTCTTTTTTTTATGAATATTTATTGTTCTGAAAAAAAAGAAGATAAGAGCGAATGCGCAACACTTAAAGTGGGATTTGATTTGTTTGCAATGCAGAATCAAGTTTCTATTTTATGTTAGCGGAATTTGAAGACCAGCTTTTCAACAAATTGGTATAGATACAATTTTTTCAATTTAAGTAATTGTGAGAGGTTGCCATATAAAGCCACTCATGTCTACTTGTATTTAGTTAGAAGTATCTCGGATTGTGTTAGATTTAAAATTCATGCTTAAGGATACGGCGTAGTGTTTATTTGAGTTGTACTATGAACTACTAGCGGCTAGGCTATTTCATTAGTTTTCAAAAGAGGTTTCCAAACAAACGCAGGCATTCGTAGAAAAAAGCACGACAGATTTATTTATTTTTTCAACAATGCATGTAGCATTAGGTATTAGGTGAGCCATCTATCCATTCGCCGGCTATTAGAGAGCGTATCCAGTGGAGACTTACAGTAGAACTTGCTTTGAAGTCGCTTTAGAAAACTTGTTAATTCGAGTCTATTTCTGAATCACAATATTTTAGTACGTGATCGTGTTTTTTAATCCAAAGCATAAGTGAATCAGGATCAACTCAATATTAATGAACAAATTATTCACGGAGTAGGTGCTTAAACTCTAAGCTGTCAATCACTTACAAAAATAAAGATTGTTAAGCGAAGAATTTTGAGATTTTCAAAAAAATTGTAAGGCAAACTTTCTTGGTTCAAATATTATTTAATTCGTTTTTAAATTTTCAAGAACCAGCTATTCAGCGTAAGAATAATATACTCCCTATGTATTTTTTTACATTAGCAACAATTTCATTCTCCAATCAAAGATTTTGATATTTGGTTTCATTTTAAGTGATGCATTTCCATTTGAAATGTAAACAAATAATGAAAACCAAACAAAAACGAAGGTCGAATTCATCGGAATTAGATGTTTAAATCATCCAAAAAAGAAAAATATGTTTATTT
Organism: Cheilosia impressa; assembly: GCA_948293265.1. NCBI lineage: Eukaryota > Metazoa > Arthropoda > Insecta > Diptera > Syrphidae > Cheilosia > Cheilosia impressa. Next base: position 43,834,355 of record OX411882.1, on the reverse strand, counting down.
TAGAGTTGAAAAGACACAGCAAGTCTAAGTTTAAACCATCCTTTCCTTTTCTGTCTCACCTATCAGCTTTCGCGATAGCATTCACTCTTCCAAAGCTTTTGTCCACATTTCAATAAAAAAAGGTTTCGCCTACAGATCCAATAGGGTTATTACATCAACACACTCACAGTGGTTGCAACAATTTAAAATTAAATTCAAGGAGTGAGTAAAAATACATCCATCAACTCCAATTAGGATACGCTTGACAAACAAATCACATTAATAAGAAAAAAATAGCTCGAATCAACCTCTCCATGACAACTAGTTGTGCCTACCTTTTTCATTGTCACACACGTGTGCGACACAAAAAAAAAATCGCCCTAACTTGAGGCTTCCTGTCTGTAAGTCTTTTGTCATCAACAACCCAGACACGTGCTGACTTCTGATACAAATTTCGGTTATGAATTGGCTTTTTTTTTAAGGAACCAAACCTACACCCTCCTTTGACATCAAATTACGTATATCTCCTGCTTCTCATCGAATGGAACATTGATAATCCAGTCAGGATTCGTCATTAATCACACATGGTTGGTGGGTCTTGAAAAAAAAAAAAAACACACAACGCGGATGCTACAAGTAACAACTACTCAACGCCATGCACATTTAACAACATTCGTTTCCAAAACTACAAAAATCGATTATAAGAAAAACAAAAATCGTCCTTCCTTGAGCTACGACATACTTAACACATCTGGCATCGTTCAAGGAATTCGGTTAAACGCTATTTAAAAAAGAAATCAAACAAAAAAAAATTAAAAATATTAAAAACCAAAATGTGTTCAAACTCCATTCAAATGATTTTTTTCCAAACAGTCCAACTCCGCCCCAAAATATGCGTCGTTTAACTTACCGTCAACATCATCGTCATCGAATATGTCTAGCGAATTGCTCGCTTGTACATTGTCCATCATTACATCGGCGCCGGTGATGCCGACATCTTCGGAGTAAATCCCTGGATTGTCGTCTTTTGTAAAGCGTTCCACTTCGGCGACCACACTGGCAAAGGTATCGTCGGAGACATCAGCATCGGTAACATGGGATGCGGCGACTGCTGCTGCTGCCACAACGATCTCTTGTGAATTGGGTACAAGCGTCGTGGCAGCCGATTGCAGTGATCTCTCCACCTCAGGATGCGTTAGCACCGACGTAAAGTCATCATCATCGTCGTCTACATTGGGTCGTGAATTATAGGCCACATCGGCTGCGTCGAGCAGCGCCGCACTTTCGGCGGCTGCTATTTGACAGACATCATTAAGAACGGCATCGGCTTCGTTGCGATCGGCCTCAGTGGAGTTGTTCAGTATAACTGTGGCAACTAGATCGGAAGCATCTTCGAAATGCTGCTCACTATTGTTGGAAATGTTAACTTCATTTGCCTCTGAGATTCCTGAGTTGTCTTGCTGCTGCGAAAGCTGTTTTTCACTGTCTGCTGCCGCTGGTTCTTCACGGGATCGCTTCGATTCTGTGGATACTTCGGCGGCAGGGCTTTCAATATCTTCATGTTCAGTGTCGGAGAGTACCAATTTCTCACACATTCCTCTCTCCTCGTCCTCGTCTGGTATTGAAACGGGGTTTTCTTCCAAATTCGACTTCAACGCCTTAGCACTTTCAAACGATTCATCGCCCTTTTCTGAGGTAACAGCTGATACCTCGCTGTCAATTGACCTGTCCACCGGTGGTCTTTTATCTTTCTCTAAGCTCTCCGTGTTCTCCGCACTGGTCTCTTGTTGTTTTGGACTCGGCACATTTTCATGTTCTGTGGAGTCGTCTTTTTCTGCCGATGGAGAAGAGGTTGTAATTGGTGGCATCGGCCCTTTTTCAGGACTGATGGAGGAAGAACAAATCACTTCCGTGGAACAGTTCCTGTCATCATCACTTTTGTCACCATCAGACGGCACATCAGCTGGAGTCACATTATCTGCATCGGGTTGACTCTCAGCAGCTGTAACAAAACGAAAGATAACTTGGATTAGGAGGTCATCAAACAGAAGCTGGAAATATTGGGGATACACTACTCCTTGTTGTCAGCAAGAGTAAACTCATTTGTCAGTATTACCAACATCAATACTAAGAGGAGGGTTAAAGATAGCAAAGCAGCGCCGAAAGCACGTTTACTTCATCGGATGGATTAGATTAAAGGCAGCGAAAAATGATTGATAGCCATTCTTCGGCTTGTCAGTGAGTGGTTTATTGCAATTAAAATGCCGATGTGGCAACCATTTATAACTCCAGTGGTAACCAGAGATTGGAAGATTCAAATCCATTTAATGATGGCATCTTTAACTTATTTACTGCATTTAGAGACCAGAAGAATTGCAAACAAAATGCCCGACATTCCGAAAGGGAACAAGTTAAACAAACACTTACTTAGTTCTCCAAACACTCAAGTTAATTGCAGCACAATCAACTGCACCGTCGGTCGCCGGAACACAAACGCAATTGAAGGCGAAAAGGAAGTAAATTCATCATTGGTGGTGACACTATTTCGCCTCCCAGAAATTTAAGAGCCTTTTAAAGCCTTCCATGCGGGTATGAAAATGGAAGGGATTCAGTGGTGGTGTACAGTTGTGTCATTTCATACATTCGATTGTTCATTAATAATTTAGGCAGGCTCCTGCTTGCTTTGTGGGAAACTTGACAGTGTATACGGTCGTGTTACGTTGGATTTTTAATTTTTAATTAACTGATGAGGTAAAAGCAAAATCACGTGAAAATCAAAGTCATTTCAAAAGAAGACTCTCTGCATTGAGTTCTAATCTTCGACCTATAATCCAATTCCTTGAGCTGCCGGAAAGAGTGTAGTTTTAAGCCTGTGGCACAAGAGAGTTAAGACATGTTTCGGAACCAATTATAATACAATATCAAGACCACGCCACTCAATTAAAACAGACTGTTTCACATATTTCTGTGTCAAGGGTTGTCCTAAAGGTTTTTCTTCTCCCATTCTTCGATGGACATTCCAAAGTTGAATTTCTTTATAATTGACTCATGGCCCATTTGCATGTATTGTATGTACAACTGGAGCGGATATTCCTTTAAATAAAACTGAGCTTTTGGCATAAAGACCTATTACAAAATTTCTGAGACAACATTTGAATCGTTTAGAAACTTTTTTTGCATCAACCTTGGCCCTGAAAGCTCTCCGTCTTCTAGTTTTCTTCCGTCCCTTCCTGTGGGAGCATTTGCTTCACAGCAGGTTTAGCACTTTCAAGCTGTTATGTTGTCTATTTCGAATGTTTTTGCAACAGAAAAAGCTGTTATCTTCATAAAAAGATGTTATATTTATATCACAGAAGCATTTTCGCTCAACCGATGTAAGCTGAGCTTTTCAAATTACGACCTAAACCATTTTATAAAACTTAAAGTTTAAATCGTTTTACATATCGCGAGTCAGTAGCTTTTCCCTCCGACATTTATCTACAAACAAAAAAGGATTCGTGGTATGTTTTTAACTACCCTTTCACCCTACTGACAGTAGCTTTCTTTGCCAGTGCTTGTTGCACAATCATTGTGTTTTTAGTCTTACGTAATTCCGTTTTACTACAAAGTAATCACATTTGTTTTACCGCAGTAGCTGCCATAACAATTCCGCGTGTTACCCTTATGCAGTTGTCTCTCTGATTCTGGATTGCTTCTTTCGCAAAGAAATTTATCATGTCATAGGGTTTGTTTTTTATCGTTTTATTTCCTTACAGCCAACTGCAAATCACTGTATGTGGCACCATTTTTGCTTTTGCCCATGCAAAGTTGCACTTTTACAAACTTTTCAAATGGAATTAAAAACTTTCACCCTGCCTGTTTGGCCACGCTCATGGAAACCGGTCTTTTCAAGTAACTTACACCTAAGGGCGCCAGAAACTTTCGCAAACAAAAGTCAATGATTTTTTTTCGTACGTTTAATACCTTGAAAGCTGTGAAATGCACGTGCTCAATTGAGAGTCCCTTAAAATCACTCACCACGTGTGCGCTAACTACTGTTTATGTAGGTATATGCCTTTAAAAGACCTAGTTTATTTTTTAAGTTTAAAAATTAATGCGACTTCGGTAAGAGCGAGGGTTGATTGCCGATTTCATGGCAAAGCCTTTCACTTTATGGTTCGTTTGTTTGTTTTCTCCATCTCTTTTTGAAAGTTTTCTTTTTTTGTTTTCTTCTCGTTCTCCTAGCGGTGACGTTCTTCCAGTCCATTTAGTTGTAATGAAGGAGAGAAGGGAAGACCAAAAGGCGTTAATGAGTTACGCAATTACTTTTGCCACCATTAACCGTTGGGAAATGGCGATAATACAAAGCGCCAGAGGCGTTACTTTCATTCACAGCTGTGAATGTTTTATAAACTTTAACCCCATATCTAGAATGCTTTGCCAGTGCAGTTGGTTTTATCCTGATTGAACTGGTGCCTACGACTGTGTGTATGTGACTGTTTAAAGGTGTTGCTAATCCTGTGCGTTTGAAGGTCTTTAATAGGCTTTTGCAAAAGCATTTTATTGGCTTCAGGAAGTCATTAAGCAATTGTGAAATAAAATACGGATAATTTCAGTGGGTAGTTCCGACTATAGCTTCAGATGCGTGACGATATTAATTGATTGTATCGGAGAGTTTTTTTTTAGAGGAATACAATTTTTACAGAGAAGCATTCTTCAAATATATACATGTCCGACTGCGCTACAACTTGAGTTGATTTACGTTTTTTAGATTTATAACATACGTAATTCTGCCGAACCCCACTGTGTTTTTGGTTACAAATAATTGCATGCAGGGTTGCATGTGGAGGGAGTGAAACCCACTTGCAATGATGTTAAGCTAAAATCAGCAATTTATGTAATTTTCAGTCGGTCTTAGGGGCAGAGTCGTCGCCACCATCTATAACCAATACCGGACAGAGTTCCCCTCCCTTAGGTTATCCCCTTGTGGCTTTAACTGTCTTTGGTAAGCCACCGTAAAGGAGCTTATTGATTCAGCTTTAAATGTTTTAATCACCCATTTATGAACATTTTGAGAAAGCCTCTTCAAATCACACCTTCCTTTAAATAAAATACGCCAACAAGAAGGTTAGGTAGTTGAGGCAACAATCTCAAATCGACGCCAGCACGTCCAGGCATCAATTGAACTTTCTAATGCCATCACTTGCCAACTGACAAATCCCTTTTAATAAACTTTCATTTGCTTGATTAGTCTGCCAAACGTGGAGCTTTAACTAAGATGACATAGATAAATTTTGGCACCCTTTCTGAAACCACTGATGTGCAATATTTCGTTATTATAGAAACCGTTTAAATTTCACTCGATACGCACGTGTGATTTGCACACTATACAGTACATATATACTCCTACTCCCGAGACCATTCCTCGAAAGAAAGATTTATCCTCTCTAATTTTACATCGATTTGATATTGAACTCGTTACTACCCCTAAGGTATTAAGCATTCTTTCCATTGCTGTTCCTCCGCATATATAGTGTGTCCTTCATAAAATCATTTTTCATTATTTTTTGTGGTCCGCTGCATTGTTTTGCGATTTCTTTTGTCCACCTTTTATAATTATCGATTTGTCAATGTTTTCTCCCGCATCAGTATGCGTTGGTATGTGTCATATGACAGTCACTTCAATTGGCATGCTTTTCTAAATTGTTTCCTTTCAGTGACACATCGCTGTCGACAATGCGAAGTTAATATGCCTATAGAGAATTGTAGGAGTTTTTTTCTTTCCTGTTTCTATTCAAGTTTGTAAATAGATGTGGAGGGAAAAACAATAGGCCAGCCTAACGATGAGATGATTTGCGAATTAATTAGACAGGTTGTCCTGCAAGTTTTCATACCAAATTGACACGGGAAGGAATTAATAAAAAAGTCTGGTTGTTGTGGAAAGAGACAGTTGGTGGGGAGTATTTGTTTTCAATGAAACACCTAATTGACACAACTAAAGAAACATCAAATAAGAGGTGTGTATAAGAAATTAGCTCTGGACCTGTCAAACCAACTAAATTCAATAAAAATTAAATTGAAAGTATCTAGTTACCTTGTTTAAAAAAGGGCCTACTACATAATCACTTTCAACCTTCACCTTAAGTAGGTTTTAGGTCACAATAAGCAGTTTTATGTAAAATTTGCCAATTGCGTGTTAGTTAAATTTAACAAAGTGAACAAAGAAATTAAGTCGCTTTAACATATGAAACAAAAATTTATCCTGACAATAGTCCATTCACGGATAACGCCATTCTAGCCTAGATTGACAATCTTTCGAGCCAAGCTAAAATCGAGCCTTTAGTGAAATACGGGACGCTGCTAATTTGTTTAACCAACCAAAGGGTATCGTTTTCACAACAAGCCTGTGTAATATAATAACTAATGCACTAATTTTATTTAGAAAACGGGAAAGAAAACCTTTTTTAAACTAACATTCAACATTTACGGTATGTAGACTTGTACTTTCTGAACTTTGAGGGCTGTTTATTCCAGTGCTCTCAAGGAAATTCAGACAGAGAATTTGTTTTCAAGACCTTACCTCACATTAGCTGTATAGTTCGTCCTTATTTGATCTTTTCAACCTTCATTGATATTGAATAAGAATTTCGAAACTACATGTACTTTTTCGTAAGTGGCATTATGTCCGCACGCATTGTCTTCTTATAATTTTTTTGTAACAATGGCTATAATAAGCTGCAACCATCACTGCTTTCATTGTTGTACTACTCAATTCCACCCTCACTGTTCCTTCAATTGTTCATTCATTCATTCATTGATGGTAAGAAAGAAAAACCTGAAGCCCTATTGTTGTCGTTACCCACCCCGACCGTCACTCTCAACCACATCGTAATCGTTTATATTGAAGCAATGGGGCGAAGGGAATGTCCTACAGGCTTTTACGTAAAGTTTTGTTTATATTGTTTGTTTATATTGTTTACGGATTAAAATCCGTAATAAGTATTGTCGCTTGTCGGACATCACCAATTTAACCGCAAATTATTGAGCTTTCACTCATCAAGATTGAGAGAGCAGATTAAAGTGCGTTGTATTGTAGTCACGCAGCTCATTTGGTACGAAATCATGCCACGCAATTATTCAAAGGTAAATAGACCCGTATTCCATTTCAAGTCCCTGAATACAACAGGTCCGCAGGGAGTCAAGACTAAATCATCTTTCAGTCGCCCTGAAAATCTGTTCATTTAAAAAATAAATTGAGAGAGAGAGAGCCAGTTATACGTGGGTGTAAAATTTGAATGGGATGTAGCTTTTTGCTAGTTGGACCTTCTCAAAAACTAGGAGTATCATATAATTTTGTCGAAAGCTGTATAGGCCTTAGACCTACTTCGTTATGTGATATTGGAGAATTAAAAAAATATATTCTACTGCATTAGTTGTACTAGATCGTAAAACACTTTTTGAAGACATTTGAATTCATGTGACATTTTGCTAACAATGAATCATGGAATACTTTGCATTTTGAAATTCTGAATATGGCTACACAAGTTTTGTTAGAAAAATTGTATTTCATTGATTTCTAGTTGCTTTACTGAGTGGGACAAATGTAAAGGTATTTTTTCAGATAGTGCGTGACTAGGGAATTTTTTTATCACAAGTCTGATAGAACTAAGGGACTATACACATGAGAGCGGATTGGAGCAGTTCTGACACTGCATTCACGAGAAATATAATAAAATATAAAGAGCATTTTTTGGTGATAACTAAAATATTGAATTTTTTGAATTGTGTCACTTTTGAAATACATGTGCGATATACCGACGGTGCTTCAGCGGTTACATGTAAACAGAGCATTGGGACAGTGTTCTGTTACGTAAGATCAGATTAAATTATCTGACAATATTCTAAAATCAGACGTAAAAATCTGAATCTAACGAAAATATGTACCTATGTCAAAATTGAGTAACGTGGTGCACTAAAGTAAGCTTTGAAATGAGTTCGTAACCTGTCGACTTAGTGTAATTGGTGACGTTTGAAATACAAAAACAGGACACGATAACCAACAATAATCAAACAATTTTGTTGTTAAGTTCGTAGTTGTATTTAAATATTATCAGTTTTGCTGTTTTTTTTTTTTTTATAAAATTTCGCCAGCGGAAAACAGTAGGCCTTCATGTTTTCAGACTCCTGGTCGTAGCACTCCCCCTTTTGTGTCAGATTTCGCACAATTCTGCTTTCAACAGATTTCCCTAAAATTGGACCAGCGAACAAGCTAAATAAGATCCCCTTTTTAATTTACTTTCACTCTTCCCCCATTTATAAAAAAAAAGAAGAAAACTGCTATGCGATTTTTAATATCCCATCATCTGTCATATCATTTTGGTCACCACTGTAGCTATATTTGCGCTGTTAAAGGATATTTGAAATGCAGTGCAGAAGCTACGAAAAAAAACTACCATACAACAGCCTATAGCAAGGGTAACGAAACGAATGGAGAATCAAAGACAATAATTACGCCAGCAACAAACTCAAATGAGCAGAGACACCCTAGGCGCCAAACAGCCAACGCACAGAGTGAAATGTGCACACACCATGAACCAACAACCGCCAACCAACCAACCTACCAACCAACCAACCAACCAACAACCATCACCAGACAATCGGGATAATTTTTTAATGTTTTAATGTTTTTCAGAACTGCAATTACTTTTATTTTAAATTTTTTCTTGATTTTTTTTTTATTGTTCATCCCTTCCCCGCGGCCATTCTCTCACATCAATTAAGCACAGTAGCAATAGACAGAGATACCTCCTTCTACTAAATATTTCCTCCTGCTGCCGTTTAAGGAGATGACGTTCGCGAGTTGTTGTTATTTTTTTTTCCACATTGCGAGCAATTTTCCTCGCTTCGCATTAATATACGTGGTTCAACGAAATTTCAAGTACGATGCGACACACTACGAGGACCTGGAGTTGGGAGCGCAAAAAAAATGGATGGATTCTCCCTGAAACTTCCGTTCGTGAGATGTGAGTTGGAGTCTGTTCAGTTTTTTTTGTATGCCTGCCGCTAAAATGGTAAGTACTTGAAAATAATTTGCTTAATATACATCCGGTAGGACTTTGAAATTGTTGTCTGGCGAAAAGTATTGCGAAATCCACCATCACAGTCTTAAATTTGAACAGTCTTCTTTTCGCCAGAACGAGGCATACCCTCCATCTGTGCAGTGATTTGCAACATCATTGCGAGCGCTTACCTACCCGCCATCTATCCATATTTGCCAAGGACAATGATGCAAGCAATTTGGGTAAAAATAAAATTCTCCATTCATTATGATTTGCTTTAAATAGTTTATCTCACAGATTACAAGATAAAACGAACTCAATTGATGGGCTGTGACTTTTTGTTTGTTCTGCTGGCCGTTACAACATGTTTTCTGCTCTGAGGTAGATAAATGGCACTTAGGGGTAGTGTAATATATTTTTAGATAAGCACGGTCCGCGCACATGAAACAGCACTCCTGCTATGCGGCACATTTGTGATAAGCAGATGCAATAACACGAGAAACACGTTTTTAACCCTTTGAACAATTAGGTCATTCATTTGTCATGCCACTGTGTACAGTGCACGCAGTGCGGACCAACGATTTGTAACGCATTTACGAGGCGAGAGATCCTGAAATTGGGAGGATACTTTACAAGGGAGTCGGTTTTAGATTTATCAATTGAAAAACGCAGATCATTTAGGTAGAGGTCAGTTGGGTTGATTTCGGGTTTTGTCTGTTACAGATGATTAAATTCTCGCTGCAGCATTATAAGGTTAAGTCGAAAAATGTACTCGTATAAGCCGCAAGTTACTAGGGTGTGATACGTAGTAGATCGATTAAATGTTGATGGAGGGTAAAACTTAAAAAAAAATCCTGTTTTTGTTCGTAATTGCTGCACAATGGCCTTTTAAATTTGAAATACAGTGATGTAGAGCAAGTAGAGGGTTCGGGGAGTCTCTCCTATAATCAGATGCTTGTTGTGGGTGTTCTTCGCATATATTCGAATATATTGAAGACAATCCGTAGCCGCCTTAGCCTCAATATGTATACATTTAGATTCACCCTTCTGATCAATTTCGATTAAATTTGAATGCATGCGAATTTCAAACTATCGGCCAGCTTGATTCGCTCAGACGTTTTCACTTCTGTTTCCAAAACTGACTGTAACTCTTTGTCCAAAGAATTAAATGCAACTGCATGCATTCAAATTCGGTCGGAATTCATCACAGGGGTGATTATACAATTTTAACAAAGAACAATACGAACGACTGATGCATGGTAATGTGAACGCAAATTGATGCAAATACGCTTCCCTATCCGCCGTCTATCTGAAAATATCTATCTGCTGTGTAAGTTCAGTCACACTTTTGACCACAGCAACGATAATGAAAACTTTCATTATAATTGGGAGCTCTCTTCGATCACAGCTGTCGCCATTTCGCACTGCTTTTCAAAATGTATACACTCAGATTTTCCCAATATAAAAAAAGTTATTTTTTTTGCCTTAATTATCAAAAAGGAACATTTATCATTAAGGGCCGTTTGCTGATACGACTCATAGCGAACTAAGTTCCACATAAACTCTTATGTGACAGTTTATGACCTGAAAAAAGTAGCCCATAAGTATTTAAGTAGATCTTAAATCGTTAAGAGTCGTATGAGCAAACGGCCCTAAGTCCTTTTACTAAAGAAACTTTAATCTTTATGTTCAGTCAACTTTTTAAATCTGCGAACCTGCTAAATTTATACAATAAATTATAATTTTTGCAAATGGCGTTGTACGTCAATCATATTTGACATTTGTGAACTAGACAACTGCAAAATAAAACGGACCGGCAATGGACCTCTATACTCCGCAAGGAATAATTAATGGATATTGTGAAGGAAGCGTTCTCTCGTCGCGTAATCTCCCGTTTTGGCGATTTGACATGGCCAGCAAGATCGCCCGATTTAACTATCCCCGACTTCTTTCTTTGGGGCCACTTGAAGTCGCGGGATTATGCCAACAAGCCTCAGACAATCGCAGCCCTTACGGCGAATATTCGAAAGTCATGGAAAATGCGAAAACGGACACAAATGTGTCAACACTGGCGGCAGCTACTTGACGAATATCATCTTTTCCACAGATAAAGTTCAAAGATTTCCATCACTCAAAATCATATTTTTTTTATTTAGTAAACTCGAATACCACTTCGGATAATAAAAAAAAAGGCGGGAGCTTAAAAAATTATAAAAATGGCTTCCAGCCAAATTCTCTAAAGGGATACGAAAGCAAGCTCAAAATACTTATTAAACGGAACACGAATAAGCACAGCCAGTTCGACAGCCACAGCGCACTTTTTAGATCCGCTGGTTTTTATTGCCTTACAAGTTTTGATTTCATAGAAAATATATTTTTATTCTTAAATAATTTGCTGCATTTTAGTCAAGAGCTATAATTTTAATCAATTTGAAAAAAAAGCTGCGCCGAAACTCAATAGCAACACAATATTCTACACAAACGTGCCGCTCCAAACAGAAATGAGTTAATAACTATTTGCCAATCACTGTTTCTCAGGTGACAACTTATAGTAGTTGCCACTGTAAACAAGAATATTCACTGTCCTCCTCAACGGATCTGAAGCATGAACCCTAAGAAAAGCGGATGAATTTATTCTCAGCCTTTGCTAAGTTTCTTAATTTAAGAATATATAAAACAAGCTGCTGCCAGGCAGACTTTGTCATGCCTTTAATATTTGAATGTGAAAGTTGTTGGTAAGACTTCAGAGCCACCTATGAACTGTTTTGATAGCCTTGTTAAGTATTGACGACATAAATATTAACAGAGGACATTCAAAAGATTGGTTGAGCCATTAAAAAGTTATTGCGGGACTAAAAGACGCACAAACGATAAATATACGCTTATTTTCTTAACAGTATCTAGAAGTAACTTCTTTACTTCAGAAAATACCTTGCAGCACTTATTTTTGAAATTGCAGAAAACAATTTCGTGATAACAAAAAAAGTAAAAAAAGCTTTTTGCAAAGAATCTACTTAATTTAAGACAAAGTATTCTCGGTGTAATTCATCAGTTCTTTTCTTCAGCAAAATATGTTTCTTAAGAAATGACTCTAAACTATTTAAGAAAGGACATGTTTGATGTCTCAAGGAACAGTCTTTTAGATCAACCTCAGTTTTTAGCTGGTTCTTGCTTTTTCTCGAGGCAATTGCCTCGGACTCAGGATTTAATAATGATTTAACCAACTCCTAATAGTGTCTCCATGTGTAGAATGCAATAATGAAGTCAAACTGATTTCGGTCGATGAAACGACAGAACCCTATGATGAATGCCGTTAAATCCATCTCCCACTGCCAATAACATTAAAAGTGTATTTCATTAAAATCACTCGCCCAAAGTTGGCAAGAACACCCAAAGTCTGTCACACACATCCAAGTCCCATTAACAACGAAGTGCAGACTTTGAAAGCGACATGTTTGCTTGGAAGTTTAATATCTTACGAGATTGACTTTGAAGACGGCAGTAAAATATGTCGGGCGTTTAGTAATAAAACTTTACCCCAACAAGCACAGGATTTGTCGCGTTTCCCAAAATTAATTTGTACTTTAAATGGGAACTAGATCTACAGATTATTCCGCACTTGATGGAAATGGAAGTGCCAAAGCCAATCGTGAAGCTCCAGTGAACTGCATTGAATCTTTTTTTTTAGATTAAACTGTCCATCCCCTCAGCGAATGCCTTTCAAAGTCCATATTCCACCTTCAATCGGTTCCGTTTCCTTTTCGCCTTTTTTTGCAACTCTCTTCGAATCTAGTTAAAATATGCACTTCGAGCATAAAATGCCAACGTAGCACATTCTCTCTCTCAATTTTCGATTATGCGAAGGTTTTTCAAGCGCTTTTTCCGGCGGTAAAAATAAATTCCTTTTGCAGTCTTTTCTTTTTTGTCGGCGAACTTTTTTGCCCCCATTTGCCGGTCGGTACTCTCATTTTGTGTCTACTGTGTTCGTTTGGTTCGGGGTTTTTTTTACTATTTTTTTGTTTGCTCTCCTTTTGTGTTAACCTTCAGGGGAACTCCAACTCCATTTCATATTTGTTCGACTGCAGTAATAGTGTTAGGCTTCCGTTGGTAATATGTATATAAATTTTCCATCGGAGTGTGCCACCCATCGAAAGGATAACTTTGATAGAACTTCTCATATTGGGTTAACCACATAAATTAGGTTTTATTGTATGCCGCAAATTGACTTACCCCCGGGACTGTAAAAGGGACGTCGTCGTCGTTGGCGTGTATATAGTGATGGAGCGAAAACAGCGAAACGCCAAGTGAATTTAATATGTATTGAGTGGGAAGATTGTATAGGAACTAGGAACGATGCGCGATATAGGAGCGAGTGGGGGAGGACAGAAGTTTTCGTGTCCTTTGTGGATCTTGTGTGGAACTTGCTCGTCACTCGGATGTGCACAAAGTTGTCCGTCAGCAGTTGTCAAAATTGTTTCGGATGTGATATGTCTTTGACATGACGCCCATATGAGAAACGAAAGGATATGTGATGAATATCTTTGTTTTGTAGATATACTTGCTGTTTGTCTAATTTTAAACTGCAACTTTCAGCAGCTCTTTGTGAATTGTGGATGTCAAATAGTGCCATGGGGACTGATGCAGATATTGTGTGCGTAATAGAAATTCTGAGGTCTGTAATTCCTTTCATCCATTTAATTCAATTCACTTGTATCAGTTGTGTTGTCTGTGCACATTTTCGGGGCCAGCAGCATCGCAATCAACAATAAATTGTTCCAGCTAAGTTGACTTGATATAGATATTCCGGGTGCGTGTGGCTGAGGGTGACCATTGTACGTAGTGGGTGTGACTTTGATGAAATACCTCCGGCACTGCTTGAGATGGATGGAGTCGAAATGAATATGAGAATTTGTAGTCTTACTCTGTGTATGCAATTTAAGGGTTAATTGCCCCCCATTCATATATTCTACTGAAAGACGAGTGGCTCTTGTGTTTGTCTCCCTTTCTGTCTCTTTCTCTCATGTTTATTATGATTAAATTGGAATATTTGTGTTGAAAATACAATCAGGTTCTGACAGGTTGGCATCTAGAATATGCCAGTTAAATCGAAACCACCTCAGCTTTGTAATGCAACAACAGACAACCAGTTGTAGGTAATATGAAAATTGCCTTCAAATAGCATTGAAGCAGCATTATAAACAGTGGCGGCTAAACAAGAACCGCTACGTTCAATTGAAACGCTTTGACCTGCGAAGGAGATGACGTCGCTGTTACGCAATTTGTCTAGGTACTCAGAAAAATACATACTCAAATATATTTTTGTTCTTTTCTAGTCGGTTTGAAAAACACTCAACATAACCTCAAATAGTGGATATTATGAAAAAAATCCAATAACCTACATGCAAGAGGAGGGAAGATTTTTGATTACACACACTTTTTGTTTAGTAAAACTTTTCACAGGTCCATACGTCAGACTGACACATTCACACACCAGGACTGTAAACACGAGTATACCTATATTTGAAGGAAATTCCACTTTTGTGCGTCTATTTGCTTTGGCATACCACATGCACAAAACTTGTGATGAAAATTTCGTCTTCTTTACTGGAAAGGATTAAGGCAATTGTCGGTTGAGAGTCAACGATTCGGGGTGGGTGGAGCTGGGAACATGCGAGTACTACTTTGATAAGAATTTCAACTTTTCCATCCATCCATTGTCTTTCTGTCTACTCTTTTCCTATTCTACTTGGCTTTTCTATTCATAATGTCTGAAATAGGTTTCTGTGGAGTGCAAGGACGAGACACACTATAGCATAGTCTGAGGTGAATGTTACGAGTTTGGAATTCGTTTAACTTTTGTCTGTCTTCTTGTGGTGGGTGGTATAGTGAGGGTGGGGCTTAAACTATCTGGCTGTTTGTCAAGGCATCACCACACACACACACGCGAAAATGCCTGAATGAATTTTTGAATAAAATTGCAGCAATTGGATTGAATTTCCCGCTCATTTCTTATTCATTTCGGACCTTGCTTGGCAATGTGTACTACTTAAATTATAGAGTGTTTGTGTGAGGTGTGTGGTAGTATGAGGAATTGAATTGACAATACACATTAGACGAGGGGGAAGGGAGGTCGAAGGAGGTTATTCCTTCTTGGATTTGGATTGAAGACGATTTCATCAGCATGTGCGACACGTCCTTTGGATTTTGAATGAGCAAGATGGCAATGTGCAGGGGGTTGTATTGAATCGGTGTACATTTATCCAAGCTGTGCAATATTACTGTCTGCATCGGGGGATTGCTCCGATTGATGCTCAAATCGAAACAAAGATGCGGCTACATTGCTGGGGATGGCATAATTTCACTAAACAGTTGAGTGGATACCTACTGTTGGCTGGCATGCAAGAGGTATCCTGTTGTGTTTTTGTGAATTGTTCTTGAACATCCGTGTTGGCGGACTTCTATCACAGCTTTCACTTGAAAAACTCTATCCCAAGTTCAGTGTTTCGATAAATTCATCTGTCCATTCTTGGGTTGCTCAACGTTTTCCATTTGACACAAGTGGGTGGATAATTTTATTTCTCAGTGAGCAATGTCCATCTATCCATCTGCTGTTTCATTTACAATTTCGCTCCCCGCCCCGTGGCAACTCTTTAACATATTGACACATACGAACGCCCTTTCAATAGATTTTTAGCAAACATGGCATAACTGATTCAAATCTATCATCTCGACAATTTTTCCCTTTTCTTTTTATAATGTCACACAATGTTGACAAGGACAAGCACATGATGTGGAACCATAAAAAATCATAACCTATCATCGAGCGAATGTTACAATGGACGGTGTCGAATGGAATGACCAATGTTCATCCCCCTCGGAGAGAACATATGCGAAGGACTATAAAAATAATATCTTTTACTTATCACATCTTCCATCAGCATATGGCAGATATGGCAGATGGTGCTGTGCGCGTAGGCACAAATTTTTGCCTACGTAAAGACTACAATACACAATGGTCTTAAGACATGTAGGTTTTTGTGTGTATAGAAGGGATTTGAGTAGTCGTACTCAATGCAACCCACCTCCCCTTGGGAGCAAGCACATCTTTAACAGGTACACAATCTCTCCAGAGCAATGTGTAGATTTTCCCAAACAAATTCCGCATAAAATCCATCGAGACATTACAAGATGTTTTTACTTCTTTTTTTCTTTTATTACCTCCTGGACGAAGGAGGGGAGGAAGCATAGAAATTATTTAGTCTCGTTGGGGAATGCAAACGAAATGCTGGTGACATTTTTACGCTTGAATATTTTAAATTCCTTTATCCGCGCGTACAGGGATTGGGAGGACAGCTTTTATAAATAAACAAATTTCAAAGCAGGAAGACACCTATTGTAGCAACAATTTTTGTTTGCCTTGTTATGGTAGGTAGCTCTGGGGTTGGGTAAGCGGGTTGCGATGTTTTTATTTTCAATTGTTTTCAAGTATGATAAGTTGGAGGTAAATGACTTAAACGAGCTCATTTCACGCAGTTTTTTTTTACAACTTTCATGCAAAAAAAAAAAATAAGTACCTACCATTTTAAGGCGTTTGATCTTAGCCTAGTGTTCGACTTTAGTTCTGATGTCCTTTAAGCATATGACAAAGTTCGTTTGTGTGCGGCATACTCAATAACCACTCGCCGGATTTCGCTGGAAAATTAACAGTTTGTTACTGTTAGTGCTGGCAGTGTTTAGAGAGTGGTTTGAACGTAATCCGATAACTGGCGAGGGTTATTTATACAGTATTGAGGTTTTTTTTTGTATGACTGCGCTAATCTTGATGACCATTGAACGGATTTATAGGCAGTCGCGGTTTCCACTATTACCATATGTTTTTCTCATTAACGTCATAAGTTTATTAAATCTGGTTAATTTCTTCTCAGTTTGTTACATTTTGTAACTTAAATTTAAAATCGTAAGGGGTACCTACTTGCGTACTCTGCTAAGCTACAGACATTCTGTTTCATAAAAAAAAGAACAGGTTATTAGCAAGCACCAAAATCCGACCAGAAATGAAATAATGTGCAGAACTGGGTGGCACAAAACCTCAATAGTTGCGAGCTCTTTCCGCTTTGCATATGCAGCGTTTAACTTCTGAATTGTGAGCTTTTCAAGTGAAATTTGATAAAGTCCTTAGAGCCTGCGTAAATCAATACCCTAGTCGCCACGCCTGAGGAAGTCAAATTATTTATGATGACGAGTAAATGAGCGTAGACGAGTCGTTGCTCGAGCTTTGATTACAGACTCGCTCTGCCTCTCAGATATTTTTTCAGTACCGCCACAACTATTGCACTCACTCATGTTGCAATGTAAAAATTTCGGCTCCGCGAAATAATAGCCCCGAAAATAAGGCCCCAAAAATAAAAATTTAATAGATAAGACCCCAAAACTGAGGTAAATTTACATAATGAAAGTATGCCCCATTATCAGCAATGTAACCATCACATTTGAGGACCATTATCTAAAGTATATTTAGCTGATCCTTACGGACCCCGCCGCTTACCAAAACGTTGTTGAGCATCAAGTTAGGAAGTCTCAGATAGGCAAGGCGCATTCATATCGAAATGTACTTTTAAACCAAAACTTGACCGATTAAGTTCCTCTCAGCTTGAGTTTGTGCATCCATCCGTCTATGGTACTTGATCGTCGATGCAAACAGAACTACCTACTCTAGAAACCCAGTACGCATTTCTTATCTAGCGTATGATCTCAGCAACAAGTCAAAATTTTTGCCGCCATTTAAAAAATATACACAGTTTCTGAAAAATAAATTTATACCAGCTCAAAGCTAAATAAATCGAATCTGTCACTCAATTTCGGAAAAAAATAGAAAAAAAAAACACAACCCATTCTGCCTTAATCCGACGCAATCGTGGAGCTTTATTTGAAAGGCCATGCAACTTGTGTGATGGGAAATTTAATTCATATAGAGCGAGTCTGTCGTGCGGAAATCGGTTCCAAACGCTTTAATGTATATTTGTAGATGATTATCCTTAAAGGATTTATCATCACAGTCCTCCAATTCAGATTCGGGTTGTGCGATACGAAACTTTCTATACGGTTTTATGAGAATATTAGGGTAGGTTTTTGTACAACTTACGATACACCGACTAAAAAGAAAGTTGGATTTGCTAGAGCAGAACTAACAGGATAATGATGAAATAAATAACTGAAAAGCCCATGGTTAATAGTGGGGATGTATTTGCGGCTGGGTTTCCCTTTAATTTGTACAAGTTCTAGGAATTTTTTGATAGAATTTTAATTGGCGATTGCTTTCAATAGATGTTATGTTTCCGTTCTGTTATTTTAAACCTACGTCACTAATAATTTTTAGCAGGTTTCTATAGTTAAGTGCTTTTGATAACCTTAGAAAAGTTTTAATTCATTTTTGTTTCTCTATAGAGCAAAAACTGCGGGATAGAATACAATTCAACCAATGGGCCTTACTAATAATCATTTTAAACCTCCAAACTAAATATTATGTAGGTCACCACAATATTCAATTTTGTATGTAAAATTTTGCCATTGTGAGTTGGAAAAATTCAGCCTGGGGCCCTACTATCTATTTAGTCACATTCGAAATAGATTTCCCCTTCCGCTTTGAATTAGGAAATAACAATAAGAAGTAAGCTTTTCGAATTTGCTCGAAATAAATCATAATTTCATAATCAAATTTTTTTCTTAATTTTTCGTCAAATTTTACCTATATTACTTTGGAAATTTTTGCAATAAAAGTCTGGCGGCACAAACCCATTATAAAGGCATCACCGGCAGTGTGACCAATTTAGCATGTTTCCTGTTAAATTTAGCAGGATTATTTTATATTTAGCCTTTTTTTTCAAATCATGACAGCATTTTTTTTAGCATAAGCTATAGCAGGAAAATTTAGCAGGATTTTGTTCAAGCCAAATTATGAATTCAAATAATAAAATAAAATCAAAGCAGACGAACCTTAGTGTTAACAAGCCATTACAAGTCTAATTTCAACACTTAAACATTTTTCCGTTCTACAAAACTTCACCTGTCATTAAGTGGACATTTTACATAATTCGGTTTTCAAATTAGACCGTAATCGGTACGTCAGAAACCGCATATCCTATTGATATAATAAATTTCGTTTACAAAACTTTTGCTGATTTTGCTCGCGTTTAACTTTGATCATCTCAACCTACGAACTGAGCTTTTAGAACCAGATTTTCAAGTCCCGGTAAAGTTCTAGCAACATGTTTGTTACACTGGTGCTAAGTATAGTTCCATTGAAAACCGTTATGAGCACGGCGCTTTCATTCGATCCGCACCAGACCAGTGTACTGTATATAGAATCCTTTTGTGTCCTCTTTTTCCAATTTTCAAAATGAGATGTCATCCTTTCCTATATGGAAGACGCATAACCACATGTATATAAATGTCGTATATGAAAAAAGTACTTTTTGTTGAAATATTTTCTAAATTCTGCAGCGGAAACAGCATGTGTTGGGTTTTTTGGTTGTTTTTTTTTTTTTGTCCGCCCGTTGATGTTTTGTACCACTAAGCCACCTCTAACTGTATCAAATCATTTCCTTTGAAGCGAATATACATTTTTTGACAGACATAATCTTTGTGTAAATCATTCAGAGAGGAAGAGAGCGGGAAGCAGCAGCAACACGGACGAAATTCCATTTTCGAAATATCAACGAAATATCCTGCACATACACGACAATGGTTTTGCTTAAACGGAATATTTACCATGCCCATCCACAAGGTTCTATACTAATCCTACTTTCACACAGATACTCTTTGGGGGGGAAAAAAGCTCGATAAGAGAATGACAAGTGGAAAGGAACGTCAAAGCAAAACGCAACACATTTCTCGACAAATTTTTGATTCTTCGGTGAATATGGTGTGGTGTGTGGTGAAATGCCGTCCCGCTTTTTTTTCGCAAAATTTCCATTAAAAAAAGTAATTGAAGTTATTTTTAGGTGCACACATGGCCAACACACAGCATCGTCCCTGTATGTGGTACGAAAGATAATTCCATTGTGTTCTTGTAGAGAAACTCTATATACAACTACCTGCCTGCCTGGCTGGATGGCTGTCGGAAAAGGCTTAAGTATCTGGGGTAGTACTATGGTTACGGGGAATTGCTGAGAATTATTTCCAAGGGGCATAATCGTATTTCATGAAAAATACCATGAATAAGTAGCAAACTCATTGTTGCTGATGCTGCTGTTGTTGTTGTTGTTGGTCCCGGCTGCTTCAATTTGGCCGGTAATTCCCTGCTTAGATTGTTTGTTAACATTGCTTAAGTGAATCCCACTTATCACTTGATTTCATTGATGCCGTACGTACTCCTTTTCACAACGGAATGCTGCCACAAAAGCACAAGTAAAGTGGGTAATTTTTCAGCACCACCCCATCCGCATTGTAAGTAACTCCAGAGAACCCCAGCCCATCCCATGCTACGCCGCCACCTTCTGCTCGACGCAGCTGGGCTTTACAAAAACGGAGGAAAAGTGAAAACATAGGCGGAAGGGGAGCAAAATGAAAAATCAAACAGGACCAACGAACGACCGCCACAACCCAGTTCACAGTCACATTCATCACTATTTAATGCACCATTGACATGCGGACTGGAGCATAGCGTCCTCGTTTTATAGTACAGGATGTATGTATGCCACCAGTGCAAGTGCCATATCTGTGGATGTATTAAAAATAGATTGTTGCAATGATGGAGAGTTTTTAGATAGCCCTTGTTGTTGTTGTTGGTTATTTTTAATGAGGATTTATGTAGAGATTTGTGCGTGATGCGATGCGATTTAGGATGTGCAGCGCTTACTACACACACAAAGGACCACACGTTCGCCAGTGTCTGATATTTGCATTAAATTATGGTTTCATAGTTGGCTGGTCATGATTGGAGCGTGCTCTGAGTGCGCGGCGGTGGTTGATAGCGGTTGCACTGGTTCACTGGGCGACGCACAAATCGCTGAATTGTCGGAAAAGTGCATTGCAATGCGATAGGGTTTTCCATTTTTTTTTGTTAGTCCAGTGGCAGTAGTTTCATATCTCTGGTGGTAATTAATTGCTGTTGTTGAGGGTTGAGAGGTTGCCAGAGAGGGCAAGTTGCCGAGAGGGTAAGATTAATTATATTTCCCAACTGCGTATAGTATTGTGAATAATTTGTTCCACGGGAGTATGCGTTTTGATGCTATCACTCTTGAAGCGGCACCCGTGTTTCAATTTAGAAAAATCATTAAAAATAAAAATCCTTTCGGATAATTGATTTGCGTGTCAGAGAGAAAACACAGCGTACGTGTGTGAAATCTGTATTTGTCAGATTAGAGTTGGATATATAGAAAAGGTCAGAGCCTAACTATGCAGTTTTTTAATTAGCGGTAGACTCTGGTCTGGTTATCCACGAACACTTACACATTTAGGAATGGGTGGCCCTGGCCCTGGCTCTGGGCCTGAATTAGTTTACAGCTCACTATGCAATAACGCAGTAATGTGTTCTCGGTCTTTTTTTGCAAATTCTGTAGGTACTTAAATCCTTGTAAGATGCGGTTCTTTGGATATAAATTATTAAGAAGCGTTTCCTGAATTAATGCTTGCCTCATAGCCAATAGAGTTTTGCAAAAATGATGTCTCTTTGCAGTCGTTAAGTTTATACTGATAGGTGACAGGTGAGTGAGGCCCATTCTCTGTCTTAACATTTAGATACTGAACTTATAGAACTACAGATGAACGCACTAGTTCTTTAAGCACACCTGTCTCACTGAGCCTGAAACTACTGAACTAAATGAACGAACTTCTTAATTTAGTTAGTGTGAACCAAGTGAAGAACCGAAATGCACATGGCTATAAAAAGTGACATGGGAAACAGTAGAACGATCATATTTTTGCTCGTTAAATAATCGGAAAAGAGTTGCAAAATGGTTGCGGTTGTAGAAAAACTAAGGACTACACTAGATGCTGTCTGACGCGCGATATCTCCCATTTATTTAAAGATTTCCCACTGCTGTCGAGTTTGAAAAAAAGTTGTTCTTGGTCTCGACTAATAAAGCGACTCAGGGAAAAATATGAAGAAAAAATAGAAACATAGAACATTATAGCCGAAGTTAAAATATACACCTGCAGGACAGAAACACAGAAAAGATTTGCAGGCACCCTAGTCACCAAAGTGTCTTAGCAACTTTTGTAGAGGCATGATGTAGAAAAAGCTATGTAGCAAGAAGAGAACCCCCGTTCCGTCAGCCTAAATTTCATCTTATTGGTTTTTGTTTATAAAAAGCTTGAGCCTTAAGCAGTTCTGATCGTTTACCGCGTGGTTCTTCAAATGCGACATTGCTGTTTTGGTAGCACG
The DNA here is from genome assembly GCA_948293265.1 of Cheilosia impressa. Classification (NCBI taxonomy): domain Eukaryota; kingdom Metazoa; phylum Arthropoda; class Insecta; order Diptera; family Syrphidae; genus Cheilosia; species Cheilosia impressa. The sequence goes on along the minus strand of OX411882.1, from coordinate 43,811,954 downwards.
CACGAAAGAACCACAGCAATCTAGAACGGGTGGAAGAAAGCATTCCCGATTAACTCTATGTGCATCTTCCAAAACGAATTCAACGTTTTATGCCATACAAGAACTATTAATCTTAGGTAACCCTTTTCAATATCACATAAAAGGCCCTATCCAACTTCTGGCGACACTGTGCAATTTTTATGAATTTAAAGTCGAGACCAGCTTTCACTTTCAGCTATTGGCTGAAATTGGCTATTGCCGAATTTGGAATCCCGGCAAAACAGCTTCAACTGCATAGCTCTACCAAACATGCACAGGACAAAGGTGTGAGTTTGAATGAGGCTTCCTTAACCTTGTTCTGTAGCAGGTAGTGCGATGGACGGGTGTCGAAATAGAACGCACAATCTGAAAATGGTTGAAGTCATTCACTACGCTCTTCCAATAAGTACACCATCAGTTTCGTTAAGTCAATCAAAACCAACCAATTCGAAACAACTTCCACTCACGAATCCACCTAGACGAACGCCTGAAACAATCGCAATCAAAAATGAAAACCCAATTGATCAACCTATATCAGCTGGTAAGTGAAAATAAATAAAACTGATCAATTTACGATATATCCCTTTGGCTCTATAAAGCGTTCGCAAAAAAAAAAAAACACTCAGCTCAATCCCTATAACAAGTGCGTCAATTTGACAGAAAAACTCCCGCCAAGCGACCGGATAAATTGAATCAACTCAAGTCAAACGCTACATCAACTGTTAAGGACAGTTTCAATCTTCTCCGCACAGTGAAAGTAAAAAAAAACTTCAACTTCAAATGAAAGATAACTGACAAGAAAAGCTTCAAAAGTAATCCCAACGAAATGTCGAGTATAATAAAATCTTTAATCCATCTATGTAATCAGTGCCTTCCGAGTAGGTAGTCCTAGTCAAGTCAGTCGTCTTCGCATCCGTCTTCTGACGAAAATTTACTTAAGACCGTATTAAAGGGCTTAACTTAAACTAAAAATATATAAGCAAAGCCGATTCGAATCGTTAATCTTACATTTTCCATAGCCCCCATCCCACACCAGCAACTCCTGGGGTTTATACTCCACACACAATCGTAAATTTGTCCGCCTGCTTCATGTACTGCTACAGCTCGTGCCACACTCACTTTACTTCCACAACAGGACAGCCACAGCCACAGCACTATGGCAAGTAACACCAAACAGCATACATGGAGCACATTTGTAGCTTCAGTTCCAAATCTAACTACAGTACGTATACATTCGAATCACATTCGATAATAAGCCTATTGTGTTCGGTAGTTATTGTTGTTATACTAAACAAAATGATGCTCTCGACAGAATTACTCGTACCCTGTCCGGATCCTGTTTTTCTAATTTCCTCCCGTGCCATCAAATCACCCCGCCACCGCCTGCTGGGTTTTCCCTTCGACTTGCGCTCTGGCACTGGATCAGTGCTCGGTGTTTGTGGACCGTATGTGTGCTGCTGTATTGCAACCATAAGGGTGGTAGGCACTAAATCCCACAAGTGCATAAAAAAAATCACACACAGAAACAGTACCACACAACACCATACTCACATGGCTTTAATGTGAAGAAATTCGAGCAGAGAATTCCGCAGTTACAACCACAGACACACACAGGATGAAGGACTACAACTACTCTACACACCGTACACACATTGTAAGTAAGCCAGATTGAGGTGAATTGAACCGAAAAATTATATGTGTGGCAATAATGTGTGTTTAATGTCACAGTCCTAATGTCATAATCCTGATCATAATGCTACTGTCAAGCTTATTCCGGTCCAGATATCCGACAGAATTCCTGTGTGCACAGTCCTTTTCTTTAAGAATAAGTACCAAGTTTGGGCAACCAAGAGAACAACAAAAAAAAACATCAATTTAGCGGGAGCGAAGAAAAAACTGTCACTGACAAGGTGTCACCGGGAGGGAGAATTTATTTTTCTCCGAAAGCGAAACAATTCGTCAAGGACTTGGTCGTGCAATTAGCCAAATAATGAAACGTTAGACATTTACGCGGAAACAATGAAACCTATGTCAAAGGTCCTGGTTGGCGGGAGGACTGCTACTGGTACCTCTTTTCTGACATCACGGATATTAATTTCAGGTGACGAGATGTTCAATATCACACGTTTTGGCTGATCGAATGGGACCATGCACAAATTTTCCACCTGACTGAGTGGGGTTGGTCGACATGAATAGCCACCAGACGGCCGGCGTGTTGAGAAGTCATTTGCTTGGATTAGGGCCAGTTTACATTCCAACAGAACAAGTCGTACACTTTGTCATTGAATCCTGAAAGCCTGTATGGCCTGTGTTTAAGTGCGGCATAAATATTCACATAAGGCAGAGGGTTCTACGAATTAGATTGAAATCCAGTGGTATTTGCTTAAAGGCTGAACAACGGCATCATTTACAAGGTGCAAAATATTTGCATTTGTGAATTATTGTGGAACCGCTCAATGTAAATTTAGGGAAGCGATTATAGTTGTAGTAACTGCAGCGATCAAGTGACAAAGGCAATGCAATTGGGACCCAGTAAGCCGTCCACGCCATAAACTATCCAGCTGCGATTCGGTTCTAGAAGACTGAATTGAAGCTCGAAAACATACTTCAATTCGTTGCATGGACGGCTCTAAACGAGTGTCAGTACGCATCTCCATCATCTGCTTAATTCAATTTAAATTGCATGTTACTTTGACAATGACAGCTTATGGGTGCCCAAAAAAGTGACAGAAACGCAGTTTTTTAACTCTCCACAGTTACGTCGCGTAAAATGGTCTTAAATAGTTAGTTACAACCTTTAAGCCGATAAGTGACTGAGGACCTTGATCCGCAACAACAAAGCTACATTTGAAAACAAAAGCCGTATTATGTCTAAATGGCCCTGCGAAGAAGCTGGTGACTTTATCAATTATAGTCTCTCAAGAATGGAGCCCGTCCAAAATGATGTGAGAGTCGTCAATACTTAAATCGGCTGGAAAAACGGACAAATTGATTTCAAGCAACTCCCAATATGAAGCAAAAGATTCTCAAAACTAAGGATCCACATATCGAGCTGATTCGGGCATGTGCTACTCGTTGTTGGACCCGCATCCAACGTCGCAAACGAGTCGATTTTTTACAGGCAAAGGTCGCCTCTGGCAAAAGCTGCGAACCGTCTGAAAGAAGAAATTATAAGTTGGGATTTTGCCACCTTAGCATAATGGGAGTTTTTAGAGTCTTAATGGAGCGCCTGGATTAAAAACTCTCTGGCGCATCTTCATTTAACACATGTCTCCTTGCCTGTCTTCAACTGATCAATGTCTTTCTATAGATTCGCAGAATGTATCATCAGATGCCCTCTGTAAAGGTACGACCGCTACGAAGCAGACTCTACCTCATACACCAGTGGGTTTGTGAGTCGACCTATTTTCTGTGTGTTCCAATCGGCGGTTAGGTTTTCACTTAGGAAACCGATGCCTCATGCAGCTACTCCATAATCTAACCAAAAATATGCCAAAACTCCCCATTGACAACTACGTGACAATCGTTTAATCCGGCCTTTCCGCGCTTCGCATCAGTGGCATCCTGTCGCTTGTCGCATTCTTGTGTCTTTCGTTTTTGAAAAATATTCGATGTATGCCAACCGCCTTGCTGAAAACAAAGCAAAAAGAAAACAATTTTAAATCGCTTCTGAACCCTATACATCCGCTATCCAGTTACATATGTATATGTCATCATCGTTCCTTATGCCATTTTATGTTTATTAACCTTTCGTCAGTGGTATGGGTATGACGACGATGACGATGACGAAGCCATTGACAACAACGACAACGACGACGATGATGATGCGATGAGTGTGCCTGTGTGCCACGATTAAACCTTTCCTTTAGCAACTATAAGGGTCGTCGGCGACAACCTTGCACGACTTATTCTTGGTTTTTCTCAAAAAAACATTTTAATTAAAGATTTCCTTCTGGGTAATTGACTACACTGTTACACTGTTTGTTTCGCATTCCGTTCGAATGGAATTATTTCGCGACCAATTCAACTTTGAACTCGGCACGAATTCTCAACTTCCAAATCCGCCATTAAATTTCGTTCAAGTGCCACCTCCCACCCTATGCTATGCTTATCGCCAGAGCAAGGGTTGCAAACTATATAAACTCCACTATTACTCTGTTGATGCTGCTTTTGTTGTTGTTGTTGTTGTTATTGTCGTCGTTGGCAATAATTGAATAATCAGTCCTCCACCCGCTCCGCCACTCGGAATGTGAACGATTGAAATCAAAACTCCTCGGGCTCTGTGCCATTCGGTCGAGATTTGCTGGCCATTAATTTTTATAGCCACTTTTCGGATATATACCGGTGCGGGAGGGGGTGGCGACAAACACAACTGTCAAACGCAGTCGAGGAGAGTATTGTCGGGCGGCTATGGCGGCTGGCGAACGCGAAAAATAAAATAAAACTGCGTTTTCCTGTGGGAAACATGTTACCCGTTTATCCAGTCGGAAGAATTATGAATGAAACTCCTGAATTTATGCGCGTTTGTCGATACAAAAAAAAAGAAAACAAATGTGTGCGTTGCCAGAGCAAAATAAATACGAATATGGACAAAATTGTGCAGCTCCCCATCACCGCGTCGGATAAAAACAAAATTAATGAAAGGGGTTTCCGCGCGCACTCGAGGAATATGCAAAAGTATTCATGAATTTAAAGTGGATTACATAACAATATCCCTGGCAGTTGGGCGCGCTGGTAAATCAGTGCAAACAGCAGGTGTAAGTGTCGGATTTTCCAGTCCAACGAATCACCAAAACACATGCCAATCTGTGTGAATGTGTGTTGCCGCTGACTGGTAAAGTTTTCCTGTTTCTTCGCTAAAACAAAAAATTCATTTGGCTGCAGTATTTCATTTCAATGAACTTTAATGCTAGGATACATGGACCTATGCCTATGCAGTGGTAAAGTGTTAGCCGACCTAAGCCTATACACAACGGACGATGGCAGGCAGAAAGGGAGATTTTACGCGACATAAAGTTGGCGGCATTTCGCAATTAAATTGTTTCCTCCTGTCATCCCTGTCAATCTCTGCGGCCCGAAGAGCCGGTTGTGAACTTTCTCAGCTGAACAAGAACAAGGTGACAAGGATATAACAATTCGGTATGTGGGCGTGGGTGGACAATTTTGTGGAGTTGCTTGCGAAACGAGTTTAATTCGAATGTCCTATGGGGGATGATTGATATTTTGTTGTTGATGGCGCTCTTTAGCAGGGCTGTTGTAGCGCTGCGTGGACCACCATCGGTGGTCTCTGCGGTTGGGATGTTAAAATGAGGGTTCATTTCCAGCCAGCTGCAGGGAGTATTTTTGTCGAACACGATTATTTGTTCGTTATTTTTGATGGCCCCCTACTGGTACGGTAACAGTGAATGGCAAGGAATTTGCAGCGTAAGCAAGCGGAGTGTCCCTCCCAACTTATCTGGTGGACTTATTTTTTCACCCAAAATTGGAGTTGTTATACTGACTAGCGCGTTGCATGCTGGTTTAAAGCTAGTTGCCGCAAAATAAGACACGTTCAACGGATGGCAAGCCAACATTGCATACAAAAATGGCGAATATACTCGGGGGAAACAGAGCAACGCGTTTTCGAAACCGGCGCAGAACTACTAAAAATGTAAAAGGTCCTTCTTATTGACGTTAGGGTGTGCATCTGGCAAATTCATCTAGTTTAGTCGTGTACAACAAAATGTATGCTGTATACAACAAGGACGAATGAGACGGAACGTTTTAACAGGCAGTTATAACTTTAACGTAGCTACGGTCCTTATATGCATACATACGGCTGCGCTACAAACACTGAGAATGACATCACATCAGAAATCAACCGTGCGCGATCATAGTGGAAGGCCAATACCCCTACGGTAGCTTAACTCTTGTCCAAAACGGCACTTACTCACAAGTCACTTGCTAAAGCATCGCCGTATTTTAATACCCAATGCGGAAAGCTTTAATAACCCATCAATGCATTGTTGCAATCGGTCGAAGAAACTAAAAAATGTTGCGCGACATACTCCCCACTATCCGAAGCACACCCTTCACTCCACCCAACTATCCACACACACAACCATTTGGAATGGCAGCAGACATGGTGTGAAATATTCCACCACCCACACGACGTTTAATGCTAACGAAGGAGGTCTCTTTAAATTTGATGGCACACCCGAAACAACCACCTGATCTGTACTATACGTATCCATTAATGAAGACAACCACCCAAAGCACTTCCCCAGCACCGGCTAAAAGTCGTTTTAGTTGATGAAAAAGACAGATGCTGGTCAACAACCCTAAAAACAACAATTTCCTTAAAAACAGTCCACCGTAGAACAGTGTAAATTAATGAGGGATGCACACATGGTGACGGTCCACAAAACGGATGCTCAACTGGGCCAAGGCATTCACTCTCATTCACCAAACAAGGTCCTTTTAAATTGCTCGCCAATAACCCAACAACAATTCATCTATGTCCTCCTCTATCTGCTAACTCCATCGGGCAAAATAAACAAACATGGTAGACAAAAGGGATGAGCTCATTTGCCCTTACATCCTGGCGTGGGGCGGACGTAGTTAGTTTAACTTGAACCCAACGATAGCCAGACCAACAAAATAGGTTAAATATTCAAACTCTCCTATAGTTTCGGTTGGGTTTCAAGTTTAAAATAAATCAGTTCCCGGTTAATCTTTTAATTTTGGTTCTTCGTTTAGAAAAGGACCTACTCTGCCAGCAGAGGTTCGTTGTATCATCCTCCAACAATCATATATCACCACCGTCTTATGTGCTTTAAGAGATTTTTATCGTGCGCGCTCACTATCTGCCCCCGACACACACCCACAACACCCACACACATACTCAAGTGAAGACAATTGAAAGACTTAATTCCTCCGCACCTAAACGAATATATATAGTCTATCGAGTAGATGAGAAAACAAAGGACGACAACCAAAGGGGTATCATAATGCAGTGTGCAAGGCATACCGCTTGTGATAACGAATGCTTATCACTAAAATTCTCCGTCAAATAAAATATCCACTTCTTTTGCTGCGTCGTGTAACAGCACATTCCATAGTTAAATTTACCCCCACACTAGGTACCATCCAACCAGAGCAACAGCAGGGCAAAAGGATACCCCATCGAAAAGGAGAGAACAATGTTTTCATCTTTATAAGAGTTAAGTACTTTCGACTTTTTTTTTTTTTTTGTTGCCCCATTTTTCTTTCGTTTTCACTTCAATGAGCGTAATGCTCTCTCTGTGTGGAAAGGATTATAGGAATGTTCTATTGAGATTACGTTTTGTGGAATGTGCACGCCCTGCTCCCTGCCACATGTATACAGAGGCTAAGTCGCTCGAGCTTCCACTTCGATGCGGAGTGATGTTAATCATATTGTACACAAATTACTTGGTGGAAATTTCTGTGAATATCAAAAGTACAAAAGTCACACATTGTCGACATTTGTACGGTAAGGTATTCTTGGGATTGGTCTTGAGCCAGAGCTGTCGGAGGATGGTGTTTGCCTTTCACAAAATGATGTACTTACTGTTGAGGAGCGCGAGCAATGGGTGCAATGTATCGCTGCGATGAAGAGGCTTACATGCATGACAACCTATCGAGATTGTGATGGTGACATGTTAACGAGAAGCAGCTCTACAAAATTGCACAGACACCACAGCATCTAATTTGAAGACGCCTCGTTGTTTGATACTTGAAGGTAAATGCGACTCTTTCCTGATTTAAAGGTGTACCATTCATCGAATGGCTTGTTGGTTGAGGCCGTTATTCACCACGGGCCATAAATGTAGTTAATAAACTGTTGATTCCGCAAATTTAGGAAATAGTCTGCCCAACAAAATTAGCAGTTGCAAGTTACAACAGTAAAGTAATGAAAGTTCAGTACAGTCCTTTAAACTCGATGAAGCACTCACTCATATTCGTTGCGAATTGAATACCTGTCACCTAACGAACTTCTTCTGTTGTTGGTTTCGATTCAAGTTTATTCAACAAGATTTCCCGATTGATATTGGTTCAGTGCATTGCTATCGCAAAGTACATACTGTATCGAAATGATTGGTATGCTCTGCAAATAAATCGCTGTACGTTGTGGCAGAACTTGAATATCATCTGCAATGACCCTAAGGGAATACCATGCATGGCTATAATTCATTCACTCAAGTCCAATTGATTCTAGTGAGTGATGCCCTGTACACAAGAATAAACATCCGCTGATTGCTTCTTGCCAGATTCTCTTACAAAATTCCGTTGAAAATACATGAAATGTGAATATATACACAATCATGGCACCCATCGCTGAGTAAGCTTTGACGCTTGGTAATCGTTTTGAACTTGTAAAGAAAGAAGCAAACACGGTGCAACGATGTCAGTTGGCAGGCCGTTGTTGGACAAATAGTTCCACACATGAAATGACAGCAACGCCACCGATATGTTGACATATCCTATTTGGGAACACCATGCCGCTTGAATACTTATTGACATACCTATTTAGGCGCCGCTTCAAGTTCACATAAAATGCCCAAGGAGTTACAGTTCCTAAGCAGGCATCTAGAGAAAAACGAAAGAGAAGCCAACAGCAATTGCAAGCCAACCAGCGAAGGCGAAGCATCATCATAATAACATACAGACTCCAGTGGAAATAGCACACGTTCAGGAGCGGTGGAGCATTATGAAACCCAAATTCCTTTTGTTCACCACCTACAACAGCTAACTGCGAACCCGAAAAACTAATAAAAAAATTATTTCACCTGCTCTGAAAATAGGAAAGCCACAAATCGAAATTCCTCGCTCTACATAGCTCTGGGCCAAGAGTTTCCGGAATGGAATTCCTATGTCCAGTTGGTTGTTCATGTATACAGCACATACTCCTATGTAACACCCAAATTCTGAAAGTAGATGCTGTTGCCCGAAAAAGGGTTAGCAAGGGATGACACACCCCCACGAAACCGACATCATCTGATGTTGCACAGTAACACAGCATAAATTGCCCACAAAGTCTGTGCTGGAAAATTAAATGGATATACTACACATAGTTTAAGTGAGGCGTTCAACATGAAATTAAAATGGATTCCAAACACGCACATGAAATCCTCAAAACAATTAAGTTCTTCCCGCGCGCGGGAGGGCCGACACCCATCCACTGAACGTGTCCCGTGCAGCAGAAGAGAAAATTATTTACGGAATTTTCGGCTGCTGCTTGAAGTTGCGACTTGCGACAACTTCGGCGAGTGGTGTGCCTTTGCTTTTAGGACGAGGAGAATGATGTCTTTGTCTTGGCACGCTAATAATCCTCCTTAATCTGAAAGCATTCATTCAAATGGAGCAGTTGATGGATGCGAATTGGAAAGGGGGAGTACCACTCCAGCAAGTGTAATTATTGTCATGCAAAGTGAGGCATAACTGTCTGACAAAGCTCAAATGCATGACAATGGAGTGCTCTGCGCGAAGATTGTTGACTAGTCTTTTTAGCGAAAAAAAATCGTGTCTCCGTGCCATAGAATGGACGCAAGAACGAGACAAAGGAAGCTCCAGGAACAAGCACTTAATCCTAATCACCTGTTCAAACGCAAATCGATTTACGTAACGACAACAAAAAGGCAGAACCATTCTGCTGCTGTTGCTGCTGTTGTACGCAGCACCGAAGGACACTGCAAGCCAGGACATTCAAAATGGCCCATGGGCGGAGGGATAATCTGTCATTGCACTCGGATACATACACAGTGCAAGTGCATGTACCTAATTTCAAAGTAAACAAACTGCAAGGCAACGTAAATTGGATTTTAAAGCACTCACCCGTTGTTTCTGGCTGACCGTCGTCGTCGGCGCACTGCTGCTCAAAACTGAGGCGGACGATTTTCTCGTTGGACCGCTTCAGTTGTTCCTTGCGCGGGCTGCTTTCGTCCTCCTTGAGGGGGCTGAAGGAGATTTTTTCTTTCCGCTTGAGGATGCCGCCCTTTTTGCGGAAACTGCCCGTTGCATTGGGACTGCCATCAGCGCTCGGTGTGCTCGTACTGAAAGGCTTAACATTTTGAGTTGGTCCTGAGTTGCCGCCATTTTCGAGTGGCTTTAAGCGCGATGCTCTCACTGGCGACGGTGTGCCCTCGTCGCAGTCCATCCATTCCTCGCTGTCGGTTGATTCGCCGAAAATCTCGACTGTTTCTAAAAAGGAAACCGTCAAGTTCTTGCCACTCTTCTTTTTTTCTTCAGGCAAGGCTATGCGAGAGGTGTCATTGAATCGCTGGACTTTCACGTAGGATTTAAAGAACCGAGTACCGAACTTTCGCCGCAGCTCCATCAGATTCAGCTTCTTGATGACGGGCTTTTTTATTTTGGGCTTAGCCTTCTTGGGGCTATCGTTTTGCGTTGGTGTGGTGAACTTTCGGCGTGGCGATGAGGTCCGTGTGAGAGCACTGATGTTTATGAAGAAACCCGGCGCTTTTGACTTGCGTTTCGAGGGTGAGCCTTCTTCGCCGTCCGATGTAGTTTTGCGTTTCAGATCAGACGTATTAGCAGATGTCGGACTCAATTCGGCATCAGCTTTGCTTCTTCTCCGTGCCTTCTTTGGTCTGCCACGGGGACGCTTCTGTGGTCTTTGTGATGAACCGAACTTTGCCAGTTGTCGTATGAGCACTTTGTCTTTGGGAATTTTTACGTAACATCTGCGAACTCGAAATAATCCGTCGATGTGCGTCTTGTGTGGCAGCACTTTCTTTTTTTCGGGTTTCTTTGATTTGCTGCCTGGTTTGCGACTATGTTTTTTCTCCAAACTACCGTTGACCAGCGGAGACGGCTTGGAGCTGCTCTTTATTTGATCCAGGGCATGCATTTCGTTGAATTTTGTTCGTTCCACTAGCACTTTTACGGGTTTCATGTCCATCGGTCTGACTGGAAAAAATTGTTTTGATTTCCTTTTGTGTTCCAGAGACTGACGCTTCTCCGTCTTTTTTGAGTTCTCATCGAAGGAGCGATTTTTCAGCGTCTGAAGGGTATCTTCGGTGCTTCTATTCATACTGTACGGCTTTGTTTATATTAAATCATCTGCATTGGTTGTTGGATAACTCGCGATGTTTTTCTTATACCTTGGATCGTTTGATTGTGATGCACGACAGAACAAAACACATGCAAAAAGATAAGAAAGGGATAGCAAAAAACTTCCTAGGTGTAAAAAGAAAAAAAAAAGAAAAGAGCGGTAGCGAATTTTTTTGTTCGAGATATTTTTTTTACGTTTTTTTTTCACAACAGTTTTGTTAGTTTCTTTTAACACTGAGATGGAAAATTCTACCGAATTTTGTATCTTTTAATTGTACAGTAGATTTCTGCCGTTTAAAATTAGATGTTTATTTATTATGGGAAACTATACGGTGATTCGAAATGATATTTTTTCAATGAAATTTAACCGCAGCACAGACGCCATTCAGGTTTGTTGAACTTTTTTTTGCGAATGACAGTCTAAGGGGATTTCGATCACGGCGTTGTTATCGCTAGAAAGACGAAATGTTTCCATTATTGCAGTTTGGTACTTTTGATTGTTGCGCATTAGGCAGCGTTCACAGCAGCGGAGGTGTTCAGAGATTCCTGTCGTATTTTTACTAAATTTCTCTATTTATTGTTATTTCTTCTTAAATGAACAAGTTAGCTGTCAGATTCAAAGTTAGTTTAGGTTTTCATTTTATTTTATAGCTTCTAAGAAGAACTACTGTTTAAAGTCGGTCATTGATTTGTTTCCTTCTATTTTGAAAATATTCTTAGACTCTTTGAAATGAAAAGAAATAGTAAAATATTTAATAAATCATACTCATCTGAGGAGTTGCACCGTAGTGCATTTCAGAGGCTTTGTGACATAAAATAAATTAAAGAAATTAAAAAAAATCAGCAGACCAGAAAAACAAATTGCGATATGTTCGACATTACTTATATACTCTGTCAAAATAGAGTACCAAGGAAAAGAATTTATCATCAATTTGGTCCCACATATAGGCTGGACGAGACGATTTGGCCTCAGGATTCCAAATGTGACTGCTTTTATGTTAACGGACCATAGGTTCTTTATACAAGTTTTCACACTTTATACAACTTCAACGTTACTCCCTGAACGCATCCCACTCGCAATTTTCATACACTTTTCCAGCAGTTTTTCGGAATTATTTCCGTCCGCTGTCATCAACCAAGAAAAAATATCCCATAACCATCTATCAAAATCGCTAACATTGCTCCTCAAACTTTTGCTCAACCGTCGGAATTTTCGTGTGTGTGCACAAAACAAGCAAACAAAAAATCGCAAAAATAAGTCAATCCACTTGTGTTTTTGTTTACAATTTCAATAAAACTGCGAAATTAACGTAAATTATCAGTGAGCAGATTGTGCCAACCTCGCCAATCTTCAACTTGGTGAGTTTAATTGATAAGTTTTCACTGTCAGTTGAATTTTATTCTCAAAATATCACCGCCAAGTGCAAGTCTCATTGATTTTTTCCCTCCGCATAATTAATATTTACTTAACTAAACAGTTATAAAAAAAAACAGTATACACCGTTCCCCCACCTAGGGTAAATGAAAGTCACTGAACAATTTTGTTCGTCAAAGTTTTGTATATTTATTGAGTAGAAAAAAAACGACAATTTAACTATCTAGCAAAGAAAAACCGAAAACGAAATTTTAACAACGATGATGCTGTGCACTTGCTTCTCAAGTCTCATGACTTGCTTTTAAGTGCTGCTGCAACGGATTTTTTCTTCTTCAACTTTGTCTTGACCTTGCGGGCAAAGGATTTCTCATTTTCCAATTGGCTGGGCGCCGCTGCTTCGACTAGAGGTATTGCAATTGGTTTATTTATGCTGACCAGGGAGCGGCGTTTTGTCTTCTTGCTTGGCTGAACGGCTGTAGCGACTAGACCACCCGTTTTGAATTTATTCGTAGAGTGGTGGTGGTGGTGTCTGCTGGATGATGTAAGAGGAGCAAGTGTCATGCTGGCGTTGGGTGTAAACGGCATGGCGCTGGCATTCTTTCTGCAGGTGATGCCATTGTTACAGTTGGCCTTCGTCAAGCAGCTGATGATGCGAGAGGTTTCAGTGAGCTTCATAAAGTTGCTTCTATGCGAGTAGATTGATATTGGTAAATGACAGTGTCAAAAGTATTTGTGTGACAAACTTACTTTTTCTTGCGAACTTTCAGGTCAATGTCCAGTTTTGATGAGGTTTTCGGAATTTTCTTTGGCCGCTGAGTGAGAGCCTTGTCGCCCGGGAACTCGGGATTCACGAGGTTCAGATTTATTTTGTTGCGATGGCCATAGGCATTGTTTTCCTGCTGCCAAGCGACCAGTTTCTGTGAGCACGCCCTAAAAGACAAAAACAAATTGCAGTTATACGGCTTGTCGAAGACTAGCCACTTCTTACAAAAAGAATGCTTCCTGTTCATCATGTTCCTTGTTCTTTTCCTTGTGCCGTTGTATTGGTGGCATAGCCCACGATAACGGACGTGGTCTGTCGCCACAGCAGCCCGGTTCTGGCGAGCACCCCGTCCAGATTTTCTTTTTCAGCGAAAATTGTTCTTCATTGGAACTTCTTTCCGTTTGTCCGATGTTCTGGACCCTATGGGATATAAATTTTGAACTATAAACCGCAAATTCTTACTCCTGTGCACGTTATTTACCTCAATTTGGGGATACACTTCCCGCCGCTGTGCAAATTGTGCCAGGAGTTCGTTCGCCTAGTCAAACTACCAGCAACTGGTGGAAACTCTGTCATACCCGTCGGCAGGAGTTGTGCTGGCTTTTGCTTCTCCGGCGTTCTCGGTAGCTTGTTGGACGATGAGCCGTGCTTGGCCGGTGTCACTATCAGCTCGGGAGGCATTCGCTGGACCGGTTGCGACGATGCACCATCAACAATTGTATCAATGTACCGACGCTGTAAATCACTTTGAAGCAGGTATCGTCGTGACCTCGGTACTGTACTAAATATTCCGGCGGCGTCTCCATCGGCAAAGATTTCATCGTCCGTCGAAAAGAACAAATCCGAGCCGGGGTCTGTGGTTGGCATATCGAGTGGAGTGCGCTGGTCTCGCTTGTGATTACGGTGGACTATATTGGAGGACTTGCTGCGCTGTTTCTTCTTTCGGAGCTGCGAATACAGAAATAATAAGTGAGAAGGGTTCTGCATAAAATTTCACAACCTGGGGTAGTTGTTTTCGTTATTGTTAAACTACAAATGGAATTAAAATATATCTGGGAAGTCTTACAAACAAAATAAAGCAGATGTGGTCTTAATGAGGCCTTGTACTCGTATGCTACGGGAGGAGTTTGCGATTTGTTGAACTATGGGAGTTGACTCTTATACGAATCGAACAATGTCGAATAACATCCAACGTCAATCACATCGCAGTGCAAGCTAAGGCACAAATAATTTAACTAACTGATTCCAATATTCGCCCCCAGGGCAAAACTTTAGAGGACCTTAGTGCCTATGTCTTAAACTGTCCCAAGCTGTCACATTCGCTTGATACTACGGTCCAAAGTCTTGGAATTGAATGACCATCTGGTAGGTAGCTTGCTTTTGAATGTGTATCACACCTAAAATTATATCAGCCTCGGATTCCTCGTTTCTGTGATTATTATCATTCACAAAAAAATAACTTCAAGTGTCGACCACTCTACTACATTCCTTCGAGCCGGATTTGAACCAGCGACCTATGGATTTCTACAGCATTTTCACTTCTACAGTCCACCGCTCTACCAACTGAGCTATCGAAGGCGTTATTTTTGCCCTGCTAAAGTGTGCACAAGAAAAGCTCGTTGCAATCTAAATAAACTTTTACGAAGAAAACAAGCTCACCAAGTCGTAAGCTCATCGCTACGATGTGCTTTTGCACAACTTTCTCTTTTCCATTGAAAAGCGTGCTACAAAAGCTCCCCCATCAGGTTTCCATTCATAGTGCTTAATCATGTGACCAATTTCTGCAACACCTTCGATAGCTCAGTTGGTAGAGCGGTGGACTGTAGAAGTGAAAATGCTGTAGAAATCCATAGGTCGCTGGTTCAAATCCGGCTCGAAGGAAACCGTTGAGTGTTTTTTTTTTTGTCATTCATTCAGCAAATAGTATTTTGCATTCAAATCTAAATAAAGAGGTAAATTTGCAGCGCTGAATAGAAATTCAAAGTCCCTCCACGGTGACAGCCAAAAATGTTCAATATTCAAAATTTCGACACAGTTAATGGGTTCGCATGACAAACAAATGTCAATGTCGAGTTTGTTGTACATGTTGGCCCGTTGGTTGGATGAACAGAACACCGAACTTGGCCTTAAATCTAATAAGGCACATGCGATCGACATCAAAAGAAGGCGGAAAGCATTCCTAGCGTAGTTTGAATTTTTCAAATTGTTGTTGACTGTTTCCTCTCATTTGCTCTCTGGTAAGAGAGTAACATCTTTTAAGCAAAACATTACATAGTGAGAAACACGTGATTGTTTGTATTGATGTAACTAATTGACGCCACACAGAAGAGGAAGATATAAACAGTAAACACAAGAAGACGCTGATATTTTGGGTTTCGCTCTTTGTTTTCGGTTTTCGAAAATAGAAACAACACCTTTGAGTATATTTTTGGGGTTTTGTCGTCTTCTATGAGGGAAATGATCGATGGAATGTAGATTGGTTGTTCACTTGGGAGTTTGACATTGGATGTGAGAAATGAGAGTGAAAAGTACTTGACGGGGAGGAGCAAGGCGACCACTAATTGGATTCTTCCGGTCTTCTTCAATGATATTGCATTGATGACATTCGATTTTAATTTTCTTTTTTTAAGTTGAATTGGCTGTAGACGGTTGTGGTGTAGAAATTGAATCATGACAGAGATGGGTTTCTATATGATAAGGAGAACCACGAGGTGAATGCTCAAAATGTGACGTTGACGTAAGCGGAGTTGTACATTCGGTGATGGATGAATCAAACGTTTGATGCAATTACGTTGTGATAAATACTTTGGTAGGTCCCTGAACGCGATCTAATGTCTGACGCATTTAACTGCAACCCTGCATCGATGATTTGGTCAGCAGGAAGAGATAGCTGCGCTTGATAATTAAGAGTGAAGGCCAGAGAATCGAGAGTTGTGGGGGTCTTCGAAAGCCTGCTGGTTAAACGCAACAATTCGAATATGAATAAATGAATGAGTTCAATGTAAGACTTCTGAACTGGAAGTCTTGCACTGTGAATATATGCAAATTTGTTGCTTTTGTCAGCCTACATATTTTAGGCGGCGATTTTGAAATTAAAATGAAAAACCTGAAGCCTTAAGCCCCCATCAGTCATTTGATTCCGGTCTGTTGTTTGAAAGTCAATCTACTTAGTCATTGAATGTCTAAAAGGAAAAGAAGGCCTACCTCTTATAGATCTGGTTTTGTATATTTTGTTGTATAAACTCTTCCATCAAAGTTTTTTAAACCTTCTGAAGTTAAAAAAAAGTGTCTTAGTTTAGAAGGTTGCATATCGTGAGCTGAGTTTGTTCTACATTCAGATCTGTTGAAGTGCTTACCAATTTAGAATGTGACTAGAAAGCGACTGCAGTAAACGTAATATTACTTTGCTGGCCCCCACTAACCTTCCAATTTCCCATATATTGAACCTGAATACCAAATGCATTTACCAAACAAAAAAAATTCTCAAAGCACGTTCTATACATCATCATTGATTGGCAATCATTGACTGCTTTCGAAATCAATTAATTTCCAATCTCGTCTCGAAAATAAAACCCTCATCCATCCAACGATGCACTCTTCTGCACAACCAAAACCAAAAGACCTGACAACAAGCTAAAACTGTCACTACTATCTCCCACATATGGTAAAACACTGACCTCCCTCAACACTAAATAGGATTTGTCTTTGGTTTGGTAAAAAAAAGAACCCAAACAGAAAGAACAATCCTACTGCAATACACTCAAATAAAATAGAAATCCAATAAAAATTCTCGACAAATAGTTGATTCGATGTAACAACTTACAACACCGCTAAAACAAAAGGAACATAGAAAGAGGAAGAAGCGAAAAAAAAACAGACAAAAGCAAGGACAATTTGTGGCAGTCAAACGAACAGAATCACTGTCAATGTTTTGAAGAAGTGTTTTCATTGCCAAAATCTAAAACAGCAACAAAAGCCAGTCATACGAGGGCGAGAGGGATAAAAGGGAAGTGGCACCGAAGGAAAGAAAGTGTATTCATTTTATTTTGTTTGTATTTTCTTCCGTGCCGCTACCGGTGCTCTTTAGGTCTTCATGTGGCAGCCTCCTTTGACAGACAGCTGAAATTCATTTTCAGTTTTTTCAATCTGTCAGATTGGGTGACAGTGAATCCATTTACGATGGGGATTTATTGGACGGTAAATACAAATTGAATTA
This sequence comes from Cheilosia impressa, assembly GCA_948293265.1. NCBI lineage: Eukaryota > Metazoa > Arthropoda > Insecta > Diptera > Syrphidae > Cheilosia > Cheilosia impressa. The sequence goes on along the minus strand of OX411882.1, from coordinate 43,794,512 downwards.
ACCTCATCACAAGGGCGTACAGTGGGATCACACGAGACATTAGTGGTGGAGATGGAGATAACAATGTGTCTGCTTTATGAAGTGTCAGATAATATTTTTGACAATTTTTTGTAGTGCGATTACTGTCGTGACAAATCAAAAGTTAAATTTGTTGAAAAGAAAGATTGCCTTCTGTCAAAAGCGTTTTATTAAATTTTTCAACTGATAATATTTAGCAAACTAATTTTAAAATCGCTTTAAATGTTTCTATTGGACTAAAAGCGATTTATTTTGACTGCTCTAACGACAAAAGCCTTCGTTATTGTCCACCACAAGTTACTGTCACTTTTCGCTTTTACGGAACTGTTTTTAGTTTTAGAAAGAAATCATTAAATAAAGAGCTCTCAGATGTTGGTGTGTTCAAGAATATTTGGTGCATGGGATGCGATGACAGGCAACCAATCTCCTAATTTATATTGAATCGTAAGGTTGCATGAAAAGTGAATTATGTCAAGATTTAGCTAAATTTTGTGTTTATGGATAAAGTCTGTCTGTGGAAACATCCCCCGAAGTTTTGCGTGTGTATAATTGTTTCATTATCCACTAGTCTGTTTAAAATTCTAGAAAAAAAACCGCTCAAATACTCTTAGAAACAAATTTAAAGTATACTCTACTTCTATAGAAAATCTGGCTCGAAGGAACACACTTTTACGAAACTCAACTCATACCTTGCGAAAGATAATAATTTGTCGACTTCTCAAAAACAACCGCAACCTCCTATTGACTTTTGGCTTCTTTTTCACCTTAGTTTCTACTCTCTTGCCCCCCGTCGCACCTTTTGTCTGTGCTAATCGCAGTCTTCTTCGTTTCGTTTTCGGTTTGAAATAAATTACATCCAAAACTTTCATAATCCTCTTGGCCAGTCTTAATTTATACTAAGTGCAGTTGTTAAAGTGCTTTAAGGAAATCTTCCTCGAAAATCTGTTACTGTTACCTTTCTCCTTTGGACGGCATTGTATTCCGGCGAACATGGTGGTGCCTTCAACGGCTGACAACACGGCCCTTCTAAATCAGAGAATCGATCCGCTTTACCCTCATTATCGGAACTTGAACTTGTATCGCCTTCGTCGCTGCATTTTGAAAAAAAACATCAAAACATCGTCTTAATTTTCAATTTTAGTGGAGCTTGTTAGTTGGAAGAAGTGTGTATTTGACTTTAGTCGTCGAGTGCATGTGTGAAAAGTGACAGACAGTTAGACTAATGAAAATGATGATACCTCGAATAATCGGACAATGGTATGTTAAGTGGCTCCTCGGCACTAGATCCTTCCTTTAACAGTCTTTCAATTATTTTCAGTCTAAGGCGCTCCTGTTGGTTTCGAAAAGGGAACGAATGAAAGGAAAGAATATTGTTATGATAAATGTTTTGCAAGTTAAATGGAAGGGTTAATGGGGTTAATACAAAAATCAAAAAGGGACCAAAAAGGGGGTCCTCGCCGTGACAGGGAAAAGATAAAACATAATTACGTATTCGCCTTTTGAAAGTTTTATTTTCCGCTGTGTAAAAGTAAAAAAATAAAAACTACAAAAAATATAAATTAATATAATTTAATTATACATGCACATACAATATTAAAATTATAAAATCTTACAACTTAAAAGTTAAACAGAAAACAAATTTATTCAACTTTGTTTGTTTTTTTATGTAGAAAAACAAATTTTTGTGTTTTTCTTGCTGTACGCATTCATGTAGGGAACACAAAATAATTAAAATTATAAAACTAAAAATTTATTTCTATATTAAGACAACAAATGTACAACAACCAAAAAAGTTTTACGACAATTTCCTGTTTAATTAAATTCTGCTTTCACTTTGTGCTTTTCGACTCTCAGAGGACCAATAACAAAGTAAAGTAAATTGTTCGTCATTTAAAAATAATAATAAAAAAAAAAGTTTTAAAACGTTTGAGAACTTCTGAGGAAAAAGCACAAAGTAATTATTTAACAGGAAAGAAAAAGTTCGCTTGGTGTCTTTCTTGGTACTTCTTTGGAGTTTGCGACGCGACGTTGAACAAGTAAATTGATTGAAATTAGCAGTAGAGGTTTATTGTTGGCAACCTCATTGTGGGGAGACAATTTGGACTTGGATCTATTCATTTTATTCCATTGTTCATCCTTGAAGTTTGGTTAGGCGTTTCCAATGTCGAAGAATGCTTTGTTGGGTATTCTTTCACCGCGGCGTGGTTGGGCTATCAGGGAAAATTGCAAATAAAACAGGACTGGGAAGTGAACCCTTAGTTGAGAACATAACCCTGAAGTACAAATTCGTGGCTAATTAAACTACAAATTCATTACTAAACATTAAGAACAATTTTGCTATTTACGGACTTGAGGCATGAGGTCAAACGATTTTGGACAGTCATCAAGAAAGTGCTACTGCCACCATTGGGCAAGTCCTTAAATATTAATTCCGACACATTCTGCATGACATTAAAAGAGCAGAATATTGATTTGTTTATCGCTACTAAACTGCGTCCTTGTTTGACAGTGTTAAAGAGTTTTTCAGTTGCAACGGGCCGATGTTGGCAGCGTTTGGCTGCTATGCTGTTTTTGGTGATGTCTGTCTAATCTGTAATTTATTATTCAGTCACTGATGACAAATCAGTACGATCGAACACACGTCCAAATGATAAAACTTTATTTTCAAAAAAAAAATTGTTTGACAGAAACCTTGCAGGATTTTTCTCACTTTACGGCCCTTAGATCGACTAAATTGCTTCAGGCGAATGTCTCCAAGTAAGAGATAAGAAACAGGATCGGCGAGAGGTCTTAACTCTGTCTTACACGTTGAAAAAGCAAGGAATATCCTTCCGGGTGGTAAATCGACAATAAAATCAGAGAAGGTCTTGGAACATTTTACAGCAAGTTCTCCGGTTTGTACCGATTACTTTTCGTTTCGTGACTTATTTCGCATTTTCATTCTTTTAATTTGCAATTTTCTCAATTTCACGACTTTTTAAATGGATTACCTTAAACGATCCGTCACTTGTTCTTAAATATTTTCTTGATTTGTTTTCACCATAAATCCTTTTTTTTCGCACTCAAAAACACTCACGGTTAAACATTGTTACGACGAAGATATGCGACACGAGTAGACAGAACACATGCTGTGATCTTACGTATAAAAAAAAAGACTGATACATATTTAAATCGTTAACTACTACACCATTAGAATGAATTCTCTTTTAAACGCTCTTCTCTGGCCGTATAATAATATTCTCATCAATAATACATCCCTGTTCTGCTAATTTCTTCAATTTGAGTGTTCTTTTCTCGCGTCTCTCTCGCTTGTGAACGCGTTTTAATTGCTTAAATAACTTGAAGTATTTCTTTACTTTGTTTGGATTCTCATCGCAGTAATCCAAAAGTGTCTCACAGAATGCTCGTCCCATGTGTTCATAGTCCTGCAAGGAAATAAGACCGAAAATTGAAATTAGTAACAGGACAATTGATTAAGTTTCATCCCCCTCAACACAAAGAACAATTTTTCTTAATGCCAAAATCAACCCCAACCCATGTCCGGAGCAAACAAATGCTCGCGCACAAGGATAGTATTTCTTCCTTGCAAGGGTGGAAACATGACCAGCAACCGACCAAGTAGATAGAAGAAGATTTTCACCTTAGGTCAGCTGCCCTTGTTGAACTTCTTGTCAGGTAAATTAATATCTGTCTGTCGGAACTAGTTGTTTATTTTGGTCGCATATCCCTCTATCCTGTTTGCGGCGAAATGAAGTTTATGGGTATTTTTTTATCAACCAACAACACACTTGTTTACTGGATTATTCGCTTAGAAAATGTAGACATGTCCGGGACACACATGGCTCTGGGTAGATGTGTACATATCAGAGCAAGGATACTTTTCCCTCGCTCATCCCTTAAGTCAAGAACTATGAAATTTAATAATGCTTTCTAGCAAGGGGGATACGTAGAGGTCATGCGGGTGCTTTTGACAATTTGTAGGCGAATATTAAATGATGCTTGATTCTTGCAATGACATTACCCACTGTCGGAGAGTCAAATATTGGCATAAGCACAACATTAGGGTACCTTGGGCTTACAGAGTAATAGGATAGACACACTGAAGTGTAATAAATTGAACAAGTCCCTTACCGTAAATTCCAGAAGGAATTCCAATTTATGCTAATAACTAAACGTTTAGGGAATTTTTGGGGACCAAATGGTCTTGACTTGGTTGGGACTCAAAATCTGCAAACCTTCCTTTCTGTACATTATTGCCAGTCAGCTCGTGAAAGAATAGATGGTCTGCAGACTGCAGAGTAGGTATCAGCATGTAAAGCACTTTTCAGCGCAAAAAAAAACGAAAAACTTCCGAAACCCTAGTTCGAGTCCTCAAAGTAATTAACTGAACAAAAGCAAACGAAAGCATGTTTCCCATATACTTACTCCGGTGGAAAAGTGCGTCCCCTTTCTCGATCCTAAGCTGGAGCCACCAAACGATGCCTCTATGGTATAACTATTTGTTACGCCCAGCATCCAAACGACAATGCGCCCGGTGCCCTCTTTGCTCCTTTGTATCTTGAATTTGCAGTTTTCAAAGGAGAACTGAAACGAAACAAGCAGAGGAAAGCACAAAAGAAAAAAGAACACAGAGAGTAATATGAAAATCCAATTCGCAAAATTATGGGCCACTGGAGGGACTTTAGCCTATGCCGCCCAACTATACTCACTTTGTCGGCCACATTTTTGTGCATCATTAGCGGGAAAACTTGCTCGGTGAGTTTCTTCTCCGGATTGCGTCGATTCTCGCAGCCATAAACGAAAATGTTTTGCCTTCTAGAGTGAGCGTGCATATCACAGTACATGGCCACACCACATTCGTCAATCAGTCTACAAAGGGTAATTGCAAATCAGCACCGGGCTCATGGTCAATGGGCTGCCTGTCTTACCTTTTAATCATGGCCTTTGTATACCAAATGGATGGATAGGTCTCTCGTATGACGGTACGGTACTGACGATTCAGATCCTTGCCAGTTAATGAATTTCTTGTGTTGCCGACAATGACCCCGTCTGGATTCAACATCGGTATTAGCTTGAAGATGAATTTGTGCCGCAAGCGTTTCGCCACCGACGAATCACCGGTAATAAAGTCCATGAGGCCTTTCATCATCCACGAGGAGGGCGTTTCACTCGGATGCACTCGAGCGGATACCACAATCGCCTTTTTCTTCTGAAATGATGACATAGGGAAAGAGTGTGAGAGAGATAGAGAGTTAGTTATAAATGACAACCCGTCAGGAAGGAAGTCCTTATCAGAAAGTTTGTTAGCTTTCCTTGGCACAAAGTTTTATAGGGTATTGTCCGCACAAGCTGGGAAAGAACAATTCAACTCTAATTGAATGAAACTTTGTGCAAAACCTCACTTTGTTTATTCTATTTAAACTGATTAGCAATTTAAACTAACTTTGACTGACCAAAACCAACCGCACATTACGAAAAGGGTTTCCTGAATGTAGTCCTTCCAAGGCCCTTCCCAATTGATCCAAATCAAGCTACAAACTGACAGCTAAAAACCACACAACCACTCAACTGTAAACTGGTAAGTAAAAACCTCTCGCCCATCCATCCCAAAAAAAAACGATTCAAGTTAACCAGCAAAAAGGATCGCAGAGCGCACTACGAAAGGGCAAATGGAAGGACACTGGTCATGTGCATCGAGGTATAACCGCCGCAAATGACAATAACGATTTTCTGGCCACATATCCTGTTATCTATTGTCCTTTTACATCTAATTCAATAACAATGAAGACAATCTACATCTTCATCCCGAAATCAACTAAAATGTCCATCACAATGCGAGGAGGCAATATAAAAAGAAAAGGACACCGACGGGGACGAAAAATTCATTATTTTAGCTTTGTTTGGCATTTATCCAAACGAACAGGACTTTTCCATCAAAGTTATTGAATTGAATCCTCAACATTGTGCGGCATACCTAAGAAAATATATTACACCGGAAAATAATTTTGTTTGTGGATTGATTGTGGTTTACCCTATTCTTTGTCGCATCGAAAATAACTATTCTGTTCAGCAGCAAAAAACAAGTGTGCCTGTTTACAGCATAAAACAATTCTCTTTCTAGACTTGAGACTTATTATATAGTTCAAACTATCTCCTCTATTAACGTCGATTTAAAATATATGTACTTTTCTGTGGCTTTGGTCTTCCTCTTACCCAAAACATTTTCAGCTATTGGTTGATCCACATGCGTTAGGAAGCCGATCTTTCCAGCTGATCCTAGCATACCATACTTGTGGCCCAAAGAAAAGTAAAGCTTTGGACACTGCTTTGAAAACTTTGCAATGTGCTTAAAAAAAACTGTACCAAAAACCAAAGCTTTATTCAAAAAATATTTTTGTTGCAATATATTTAAATCGAACTTCAGCTTTTCTTAAGCTCGAGTATAACAACATAATATTTATGAGAGCCTTCCACCTTTTCAGATATCTTTCGCATCCATACATCTGGCAAACGTCGCGACGGTACACAAATTTACGGTATGGCATCTTATACTTAACAAAATGAATAAGAATCATTAACATTTTTAAAGTTAGTATAAACAAAAATGTTTAACAAAGGTTACAATGCAATCCAAACAATCTTGCGATACGATTCTCCGTGGGTAAAGTGAGTGTGAATCAAATTTTTCTGACAATATCGTCTGCGTAAATAAGAAAACGCCCCAAAAAGTTTGCGTTGCTGAGTATTTTCATGAAAAAAATTATTATTTGAATGCATATGTTTTTCAGAACGCGGTTTTTAGATTGCACTAGTTTTTGACACAGGTTTGATCCCGGAAAAAAAACAAACATCCATCTTGAGGTTTTTTTCAACTCTTGCGAACGTCTTACAAATGTCATGAAAGAGCTTCCCAATTAGCCGTTTGGACTCGGCATAAAATTGTAGATCCCTTCCATTCGTCCCTAAAATGACAAACTCACGCAAGACAAATGGTTGTTACGTTGTTTACTTTTTTTAAATAGTTTAAGTGCATCTTCTGTAACTTCAAAAAATGAATGTGAAGTTAGGCAAAAAATGATGCCATCATCTAAAACAGCTTATAGAAAACAATTTTGTAAAGGAAGATACTGTTTACGGTCGGAACTTCAAGCTCCTGTCAAAAGCAACACTAATTCTCGTCCCTATCTGCCTGCGAACCGAAAATCCATGCGTTAGCGCTCCCTGGCGTGGGTGCATTTTTAATTAAAAACCCTTCACTCACCTTCATAATCTCTTCGTCTGTGGTCGGTGCAGTCACCGTTAAATAATAAACATTATTACCAGCCAACGATCGGCAGAGCAGTCTTAATTTGCAAAATTTCGATTTAACCGGATGCTTTTGGATCGCCATTAGATAATCCTGCACATAAAACAAAAACAATTATAAAATTAATTTCCATAAACCAAACATCACAACATGGGGACGGTATAAAAAAAACACGTCTCCCTTTAACACAACACCAACCACCCACCTGTAAATCACTATACGTATACGGGTAGCTGTGCGCAAAGTAAACAGTGTCATCGTCATGGGAAAACTCAATATTAAACGTCAACGTGTAGGACCAATTGTCTTCGTCCTCTTCATTTGAATTCCTGTAAACACACATACACAAACCACATAAGATTCTACGGCAATAACAATTCATCATCGTTATGATAAACTAGCTACCGAAAATATAATAAAATGTTTTTGCTTTGTAAGAGATGATGAAACGGATGTACAACGTATACGATATACTCACTCATCATCGTTGCGGTAGTAGCAGATATTCTCACCACAACGCCTCCAGCCCTGGCCGATTACTCTGGCTTGTGTCGTTGAGTACATTAAGGGTCGCATACCCTCGTTATAGAGGCTGTCCGACTTCACCAGGTTCACGATGGAGAATCTGTTGAATGTAACAAGAAACAGGAGACTAGTGAGAAAGTTCAGTTGCTGATGTTGATGATGAATAAAGGATTATTATTGTTGTTGTGGCCTACGAGTAGTTTTGTACTTTTGCGGGGGAATTAATTATTAAAAGTTATATACTGCACACGCAGTCCTTGCAGTGGTAAGGGCTTAATAACACAATTTAATGTGTTTCTTGGAATTATTGGATGAATCTGTGCTTATATTCAGCAATGGAAGGAGTAAAACCAGAGTTTAATGGGAGGAAATCACTTTAAAACGGTTGTACTTGTTGGGTGGAGTTATTGGACTTATGAGAGGGGTTTTGATTGATGCAGCATATACTGGTATTTGGCATTTCAGGACACGTGCCATCGTAGAACAAAAGGTATTACAGCTACGTGGCTGCCCGCTGAAAATCATCAAGCATTAAGAATGATGCCTAAAAGGCATAGTTATGCCCTAACTGGCATCACTGGCCTTACAAAACAAATTTATTTAGCAATGTCCCAAGAAACCCCTATAAGACAGATCTCAGTGTGAGGCAGTGGAGCACCACACGGATTGACTTGAACCCTTCCAGGTCAAGTATCAGTGCATCAGTCGGTGGATGTCAAGAAATGCCCGTCGTTGTTTCAATTTTAAAATTTTATTAAAAAGTATTTACAAAATCTCATCATATTTACTACTTCTTGGAAGTTTATGTCAATATATGCCCATATGGGGGGGGGGGTTTTAAATCACAACATGGCCGGCCATCTGAAATGGCGGCATCTCGGTGAATTGTCGCAACGATTTCAGCAGCAGAAACTCTTCATCTTCGGGATTCATAAAGTCGATTGACATATCAGTCGTGCATACCGGACAGGTTCCTTCAGTCAAGTCATCGGCTAAACACACCAAACATGTGTCCTTTTGCAAGTCGATTTGGTCGTCTTCGGGCAAATTGGCTTCAACGGGTAAACCGATATTCTTGTGCGGCACTTCTTCACAAGTGCCCGACCATACTTCGGGATCGCTGTAAGGGCCAAAAAACACCTGCATCGACCTTGAAGGCGCCTCTTCATTTATCATTTCGATTTCGTCAAACGACCACGTCAAGTCGTATTGTTCCGATCCCTCAGGCCTAACCTGACTCGGTCCCATATAGGTTATACAGCCATCACCGGTGCGTCCGATTTTCATTGTATATTCACAAATTTTTGAGTTGCCAATGGCAAATACACCGCGTCGGATGCGGTCGAGCAATACAGCTGGATCCAGGAGAAACCAATATAAGCCGGTGGGAGTGACAAGTAAAAATGTATCCTCCATGATGTCGGAAAACAGAAAGTTGAACCCGTTGTCGTCGTTAATTTGCAGAATGTATTCGTTATGTTCGGCTTGGCAGTGAGTGAAGAGGGCTGCAGTGTTACCGACCCATGTGCAATTCGAGAAACGGCAGTTACTTTCCATCGTGTTTGATTGAATTTATCGAGTTTTTTTTCTTTAATTTAACCGTGCAACTGTGCAGTTTGCTAGTAGACTGTGTACTGAAGGATAAAGGCTGGAGTTAACGAATTTATAGGCGAAAGGATTTCTACCTGCGCAGGTAGAATCAACCCGCTTATGCGGTCTAATTACGTAATTTTTGGAACTCGAAAGGATTATCCCACAGGTAATATTGAATTTTAAAGTTTTATGACGAGTCGCCAAGTCAGGTATGCCTGCGACCTATTGCAAATGACTGGTAATTAGGACTCCTTCAGATTTTATGGCAAAATATTTATGTAGGTATTTTTTTTTAATAAATGTATGACAATATTTTGAACTCACCTGTACGTCAGATTCTTCTTAGTCCTGCCCACGCGAAAGTAAAACCACTGCTTCGAGCGGCTCGTATACAAGTCCGGTCGCAAATACAACTCATAATAGGTTTCGGTAATCTTGACCGCTTTAGCCAAGTTGCCCGATTCGAATCTCGACTCGAACCATAGGCCATCGTATTCCTCCGCACCGAACGGATGCACCTGTGTTAGGAACTTGGAACCGCCGACACTCGAACGGCTAAACTGTGTTAAGGGACAACAATAATCATTATTATCACTCAAATAGTTTATGTACATAGTGTTGGCCAAATCATAAGAATCAAAAGAAGCACCCGACTGGGTTGGCATTGGCGGTAGTAGTAGTGGTGGTGGTAGTGCTTGTGAGGTTGAATAAATTTTTGCTAGTGGTGGAGATGGTGATTTAGAATTTTGATCGCAACTAATTTCGCATTGCTGCAACACACTACTACTAGAATAACTACTACTAGGACTATTATTATTTACAATTTCTAAACGTGCCGACTGTGGCAATGGCATTGGCGGTAGACTGGTCTCCTGTGGCACTGGTTTGGCTTCGATGCGCTGAATGAAGCACTTGGTGGGCGATGCACTGAAATATGGTGAACTGTTGCCCCAAATGTCTTCGATATCATCGTCATCTTCTTTGAATTCGTTTTTGTCGGCTAGTTTGACCTGAGCATTGGCGAAGTTTGTAATTTTGATGATTTCTTCGTCTTCGTCGTCATCGTCGTCGTCATCATTGTCGTCGTTCTCATCGTTTGAATTGCTCGAGGAGCGGCAGTTGTTGAATATTTTGGCGAAACGATGTTTTAGAAGCTTTTGACGACGTTCCGGCGAGGAGCCACGACTCTCCGATGATGAGATGTCTGAGTCTGTGCCATCGGAATCATCGCCTTTGATTTTGTTCTTACTCTGCAGAATGAGGTGGGTGCAAAAAGGATGTGATTAGAAATTCGTCGTTTCAAGTGGTTAATTTTACTGCGCACACTTTGGGTTAGTATCATCGGCAAAACATTCCATGGTGTTAGTGAAATGCGGTTTTAGTTTCTCAGTAGCTTAACATTAAATTTTACCGAACATGAGTTAAATTTCTGTTAAAATCAAGTGAATTTCGCTACATGCAGTCACTTTTGAACTACTATTGTATTTCATGGCATTTATCGACGGATTAGATTTCTTTTGAAAGTGCTGAGTTGACAGATATTGCAGTAAATTAAGAATGCGTCAGCTAATACAAGTAACTATCATAGATAGAAATATCAGCGGCTACCTATTCCTTAAACGCTCCTACACCTACTTTTTATAGGTACAGCACACTCATCAATACTAATCAAAGGATCCCTCCATACTGAAAAGTTGGAAATGACGCTGAATAAAGTAAAAGACACCTAAATCAAGTAGCTAGGTATATGAAATGTCCATAGGTAGCTCCATAAAGAATACCACATCGGCAAATGAGAGTTTCCTAGAAAAAAAAATCGTTCGACGCTGAATAAAATAATGGCTACCAAATTCATGTTCACACTCTAAATTGCTAATTTCTAAAGAAGCTCCTGCAATGCGATACGAAACGTAAACTCTAACAAAACCGAATACTTCACTTAACGCCTTGAAGTGACGCTTAATAAAGCTAATAGTAGCTCCTGGCAATATAATAATACCATTCGTCTGTAGCCGTAAATTTTAAAACAAGCTCCTAGCGCTGACTACATAAAAGGTGCACCAAATACAGATAAAAGCAATAATTACATGTCAGCGCTGAGCAAGCATCTCATTCGTATAAAACGACGCTGAGTAGCTAAACTTGACACTCAGTGCAGATAAGAACACCTATTCCATGTCACTAACACCAGCGTTTTATTTGTAAACCTTTTTTGTCGCTTTGACTGAATTCAGAGGAGACCACCTGTTTCATGACAGCAGTTAAATTAAAACCTCATTTGTGCTAATTATTTCCACTCTGAAAATCTAAACTTGACACTGAGTACGGACAAGAGTACCTATTACATGTCAGGACCTACAGCGGCTTGTCAGTGCTACAGAATCCGTTGTCACTGAGTGGCGAAACTTGACGCTGAATAGCTTTACTTGGCGCTGAATACCGACAAGACCAACTGTTTCGTGTCACCAGTTCCACTAACGTCTCATTTGAATAAATCATTTCAGCGCTGAGTACCTAAACTTCACTTTGAACACAGATAATAACGAATAACGAAACGTGGCTCTATACATTTAGATCGGAGATGATTTTTCAACTATACTCGTATCCCTACGTGCAAATTCCTAAATTCCAATTCTTGTTTGCCCCACAAAGAAACGTGTGCACATGCAAATTCTCGTAATTAAATTCGCAGAACTTAATTCCCTCCCAGATTTGATGACGAACACGATGGGAAGGTGTTCTTTCACCATTTTCCCAACCAAAGGAATGTTGGCACTTGTTGTTAGATTAGTTTTCGATATTCTCGCACGGATTAAGGATCATATGTCGGTTGTTTGAATAGCAATTTGTTGCGAATTTCGAAATTAGTTTCTTAAAATAAACAACAACGACGCCGCTGCCGCCATGAACTTGTGTGTTTTCATTGCGAACAGGTGAGGTACGACTATAGTGTAATCAATTCATTTACAGTATGATGCACTACTGACGAAAAGCCAAAATATCCTACTTGGCAACGGATGGTAATTTATTTTCGTGGGGTTTGCAAGCGTGTGTAAAATTTGGCAAATCACATTCAGGCAGGAAAGTATTCAAATTTTGTGTGTGACAGCGAGAGCTTTTGAGTTATATGCAAGAATGAATGCAGCTACAAGACATCAACTGCGATGAAAATTTTGGGTGCGAATTTTATGTCGAAAACAAAATTCCACAGGCGAATAGTTGTGACAAGGTCGGCCCAGAGTCAAAATGGTACAAAATATTTAATTTAATTTATACTATACAGATAGAAATAGGTTTTCCTATTCGCTGAATAAGTTGAGAGGGTCTCCATGAGATGGATTCCCACGCTCATAATTCTAGACACAACGGTTCGTTTCACAATCCACCGTAGAAAATATATCCATGGCCAAGGTCATCATCATTTCATGCAGCTCAATTTTGCGGAAACAGAACTACGGCTGATTTGTCTACTGCACACTTCATCCTTGATCTTTGACATTCCTTCCGAAGTTTTTTCAATGTCGCGTAAATATGCCTACCCGTAGATCAGTTTTCTTTTGAGCTGATATTGAGTTGCCCTGCATTTTAATGAAATGTCCAAGCAGGATTTTTCTGCGGCAGTGAGCGTATACATTTTACAGGAATAGCAACCTTATGTCAGTCAATCCAATATGGGACGCACCAAGCAAACACAAAGTTTCTCATTGTCGCTCTCAAGTTCAACCCAAGCCCACTCCCTTTGGTAAATGTTCCCCATAAAGTTCAGCTAGAAAACAATTCCATTAAAATCTATTTTAAATTAAATCTATTCGTGCTTTAATAATCAACACCAACCACAACAGCATGCATTAAAATTCATTCTAAAATCTGAATTATTTCTGAGGCAAATTAAATTCAATTAAATTTCCGTTTCAATGGCCAAACCAAAACGATAAAAAAAACGTATGTGTGAGTTTGTCAGTTTGCGGGTCATAAAAATACCCCTAATAACCCCAAAATGAAAACCCAATTAGTTTAGATGATAGCGGGGTGGATGCTGGCCAATTTGCAGCACCCATCCAACATCCAGCTATATACTCACATAATTGACAGCACTGACAGGATTATAATTGTAGACTACAATTCCATTCTCTTCGCCTACAGGACGTGGCTTTAGCTCGTTCCCCGTCGGCTGATTATACGGCTCCGGTGTGACTGGTACATAGGCTATGTGTTGTATGCGTTCATCCAGTACCTGGAAAATTGTTAATTAAATGGTATTTTATTTTCGTTTGCACAAAAGGATGGAAATATTTTCAAAAATTTAATTTAGCGATTTTATTTATTTTAAAAAGGAAATTCATTTTGTTTTACAGGGAGGACAGAGTTTGAATTTTTAAGGCCATTTAAAAGCGATTGTATGTATGTTTGAATGAGCTTAATCACCCGAAAGGTTTTGCTTCAGATTTAGCTTAAGAGTGTGGTGAGAAACGTGTGAGCACTCTTTAATAGCGACCCCAAAAATACATAAAAAAAGTTCCTTGGACCGCGACTTTGTTCAGGGGCTTTGCCTTGTTTATAGGGTGCTCCTAAATCGTTCACAAATATAAATAAATATGTTTAATATGCTCTAAAAAGCAAATGAAACATCATCCCCATATAATATTACCTGCCTTATTTTGTTTGTATCTAAAGAATGGCCTACGATTACGACGTTATTGCGTAATCGACGACGTTATTGCGTTAACTAAAAAAATGTTGCCTAACTCTAGGCGAATATTACAAATTTCATTCTCAATGGATGGTCCTCATACTTTAGATTTTACGTTCAAAGACCGGGAAACAAAATGAGTTCATTAAATGTGAACTCAAAGTTCCTACGTCAATAGGTACTACGTTAATGTGCCATGCTTGAAATAGTAATCTGTCAGAGTGAAGGCCCGAAGTTTGTCCAAATTTACACCATAACATTGTGTTTCGTTTTTTGTTATGATGAAATATAAACTCTTTAATTTTTCATTTCAATTCCATAGCAAAGTGTCACTTTTACCACATCTGAAAGTGATGACAGCTGATGTTTCAAACTGTTATCGAGCTTCACTTTGACAATAAAAAACAAAAATACTGCCACTATGCGTACTTCAATTATGACACTCGTATGACATGAATGTCATCATCACCATCATCACTATAATCCACCGCAATTCGATTACCATCGAGCGAATGATTCGTTTTGCGAGTGTTTATCCCCATTTAAGCAAGAGTGTTATGTTTGCACTTGATGTAAACTTAAATCACATCCCATAGAGATTAATTACATAAAATCCACTTGCAATGTATTATAAATTAAAATTAATTCAATCGCGTTGCACATACACCAGCACCCACAAAGAGTGTGCTCAACTAGGGGGTTCGTTTAATTGAATTCATCGAATCAAAACAAATTAAGATTTCACAAGTACTGTGTCATTGTCCGCTCCGATTGTAAACAAAAAACAATTTCGCACTGTAAATTGTATTTTTATAGTGATTGCAGCCATTAAGCATCCGACCAAATTCAGCTAGTAACATCGAAATAACTCATCAAAAAGTGTATCGAAAAATTTTGCTCGTGCAAGTGGAATTGCATGGATTTTTTTTTAAATTCAAATTAGGGGATGTCACAGTGTTTAAGAGGGTGTCGCTCTTATCAGGGAGGACGACGCTCTGTTGCTGCTGGATTTTAATGAGAAAATCCCGCACTAGTTTCGTGTTGATTGCCATCGAATTTCAAAGTTAATTTAACTTGAAACTGATGGGCGGCGTCTGTCGAATGAAATCGATTTTTAATCGAACGACAGACATCGAAGCCAAAAGCCGGAACATATCGTTTTGTTTAGCCAACTCCAAGTAGGGATCTTTTAATTAGTAATTGCAAATTGGCTTGTACAATTTCCATGTTGACAGTTTCATTAAGGGCCAAAGGGATGTGCTCGTGCTCGATGGCATGGGTAGGTAGATTGAAATGAATTCGCGGTCGAATTGGTAATAAATTTCGTTTTTTACGGAAAGTTTGAGTGGGTAGATAAATATTTGATTAACTTTTCGATTTTAATAAAGAAGGAAGCAAGAGGAATCGATTTGCGATTGTGGGACACTATTTGGTTCCTCGTCTTTGGCCAAGCTGCAGAAATGTACTTTCCGCATACGAATTTAAAAATATTTAAATATTTATATTGGTTGAGAGATAATCTAAAGAAAGATAAGGTGGAGCTTGTTGTAGTAGGTAGTTTGTAGGGGAAAGAGCTACTATAAAAGCCTCTTAATTCGGACGTTTAGAGACTGATAAAATTGTACGCTTTTTCAAATCGCCCCAAAAATAAGAGTAATACAAACAAATGGAAGTCGCGAACTATACCCTTACAGCTTATTTTTCTCTTTGTATGGCAATAAAATCATTAAGTCCTGATCCGTTTATGAATCTTGTTACATAATTATTAATAAATAAAAGAATTACCCATGCCGGACTAATCAGTTTTCAGGAAAACACTCAAAGGTAAAAGCGTCCATTTAGTGTGTCATAAAATAAATGATTTTATGGTTACTCAATAGAATTTTGTCCACCTGGAAATAAAGGACACACTAAAAATCGCCCTTGAATTCTTAGAAGTTAATTATCACGTCAGGGATAAAATCGCAGGTAGATGGGCTTCACCTTTAAATACTCGCGCAGCATCGTTTGTGTTCTAGTTCAATTCGAATCCCCAACCGATCAAGTTTAACAATGGAAACTGTCAAGTGCCGCTTCCCATCGTGCCAGTGGACTGGTGAGATCGACAGTTTGTACAATCACTGTGGAACGTATCACGCAATGTTCATAAAGGAAATCAGCAAGGAAAACGGATTCACATTCAGTTTTGATGAAATCCTAAAGGAAACCTATCTCTTGAATGCCAACGAAGGTTTATACTGGTTCCTCCTCGATCCGAAGGATGACGAAAAGTGCATACGCCGAGGTATTTTCGCTATAGGCGAGTCGGAGACCTGTGACTATACAACTAAAGTCGGGACAATAAACGTCGACGGCAATGTCACACTACAAGGACCATTCAAAACACAACACGATAATAATTTGGAAAAATACGAAATCGAATGGTCGTATCTGCATTTGGAGTATCTTAACGATGAACTCATCACAAAGAGTATGGAGATATACTTTGGAGAGTACGATTACCAGGAGGAGTACACTGGCACCTATCATGACGTCGACTGGTCAGATCCCGAAGAGGTTGAGTGCAATAATATTTGTGTGGAGAAGTTCACTTGTTCTGTGTGCTACGAGTTTATCAGAAAGAATGCCAGATTCTGTGAGAACAGTCATTTCCTGTGCAGCGAGTGTCTCACCAAATTGATAGAGCAGAACAAGTTGAAATGTCCAATGTGCCGAGCTGATTTTCCGTATGATTGTGATAGCAAGGACGTTGAGGAGCTTTTGCGGTGTGTGCGTTTTCCAGAAGACACCTAAGGGTAGTCGGGGATGGGGGTTTTTCTAAGTGCGGATAACATTTAAAATCCTTTTACGGAAATTGTAAATCTTAATATTTTATTCACAATAAAGGGGAAATTATTTTTTTTTACATAAAATCTTTGTTGGTTTTTTGGTTTTGTTCTTACAATGAATTGAATTTAACCATGGAACGGATTTTGGGTGGCGAATCGTTCGGAATACGATGGTGATGCTCAAAACTTTGTCTCAAGTTCTGGTTGCGTCAACTTGTCGCATTCTATTGTTGGAGTCAAAATTTGTTTCAAATGTGTCAGGCCTTTTATTGGTAAACATGTGAAACTTTTAAAAGAAACCCTAAAAATATCGGTCCAGCTTCTGCATCTATTCGAGGCAACCAAGATTGGTTACTCCATCTTAAAGTGCCAACAAATTCAGACACTAAGTAGGCTTTTAATAGCTCGTGTCGTACGCTTCAAATTCTTAGCAATCAAGCAGTATGAAGAAAAAACTTATCTACAGAGTTTCCCTCGGACAATATTGCTGATCCTCTTTGAAAAATGTTACCACATTGACTCGAAAGTAACTATAGTCAACTCCGCTCATAAACACATTGACTTTTAAGAGATATCTTATATCAAACGTTAGAAAGTTGAGCCTATGGGTATCGGAAATACGTGCCACAAAAGACTGAGATTTCTATGAGACCGATTCTGTATAAAGCTAACTACTGTGACCGCTGATTTTGGTTTTAATTTTGGACGGTAATTCGAAGAGCTAGTCGATGTTTTGAGACAGTTTGTGGTTTGAGTTCCAAAATATTTGTAGTGTGTATGGTAAGGTATGTTATTCTCATTTTAAAAATATGCCCGTTGTAAGAATCTGTTAAAAGTCAGAGTTTGAATCTATTAAAAGTAAGATGCAAACATTTTTAAGGCTAAAGACATTTTTAAAGCTAAAGACGACTAGATCTAAACTATACACGGATTTGATTTCATTGGTCTTTAAAGCTTGTGGCAATTTCAGAGCCCATGAGGTCAAAGGACACCCTACATTTATCTACCCAATATTGAAATAATACAACTTTCTCTACCCTTTATGAGTGCAATTTTATTACATAAAGTACAGACCATTTTAAGAATTTTATTAAATTTACGGAATTACAAAAAAATTCTGAGAAATATGTTTTGAACCCTTTCGTATCACGCATACCTGGCTACCTGCCAACTGGTCTGTCCCTGAATTTTGATTCGCAGGTACCAAGGTCTTATCTATAAATATCCCATTGTCTTCGACAGATCCTCAGTTGCATTATAATCGAAGTCCTAAGAAGACTGTCACATTTCAAATTTTTTTTAAAGCAATAGAAATACAAAAATAGCTATTATGGACACGAACTGCCGCTTTCCTCAGTGTAGCTGGGCAGGTGACACCAACGATCTTCTTGGTCATTGCGAAACGAAACACAATTCATACGTAAAGCATATCAGTACCAACAACGGATTCACCTTTACCTTTGAAGATATCGTAACGAACACCTTCCTGCTCTGCAGCAAAGGCGGGCTTTATTGGTTCCTACAAAACACAATTGAAGGTGAAGACCGCATTCGGGGAGGAATATTCGTTATCGGCAAGTCAGAGGTATGCGTTTACACAGCTCGAATCGGTGAAATAGGTGACGATACTATGGAACACTTGGGGCCTTATAAAACCCAACGGAACCCCAACAAATTCGATCTGGACTGGGGACTGAGCATGATCTATGAAGAGGCTCCCACAGAACCCATTGAGGTGTTCTTTGATGTAGACGGCAACTCCGAGATCTTCAGCGATACATACCACGACGCGAGCTGGCAGTATGCCGCAGAAGAAGCACTTGACAGTCTGGATCCTGTGGAGACGTACTGTAACAAGTACAGCTTTGACAAATTCGACATCATCGCCTGCATGGATGCGGACTGGAGTCAATCCGATTGTCCGATATGCACCTCCGATATACCAGAAAATGTTGCCTCCCTGGCTGATGATGATTCCTGTGTGATAGACCTTGTGGATGAGAAGATGTTTTGTCCAAAAGACCCATCGTGGAAGTACGTCCTTAACGACAACGTTTCCTGTGATATACCCCTAATGGCGAAGAAGTTGGCTAGTGCAGAAGACACATTGTGGAAGTACGTGGATGACGACGATGAATCCTGCGATATACCCTTTATGAAGCAGAAGTTCTCTGGTGCAGAGGACACATTGTGGAAGTACGTCCATGACGATCATGGGCACAAAGATACCTGTGCTATGCCCCTAATGACGGATAAGTTGGGTTCTTCAAAAGGCGATGATGATTCCTGTGACATACCCGTTATGCATGAGAACTTGTCTTGTGTGGAAGACAAATTGTGGAGGTCCGTCCTTGATGATAATGATTCCTGTGATATACTCCTTACAGAGGAAGAGATCGCTTGTTCGGAAGACGATGATGACGCCTTTGATATACCCCTTATGGATGAGAAGTTATTTTGTGCAGAAGACCGGTTATGGAAGTATGTCCATGACGATAATGTTTCTTGTGAGATACCCCTTTTAGACATTGTGACAGATAAGTTACACAAATTTTCTTAAATACTTGCGCAAGAGACTATCATTTTTCAAAATGAATGTATGTTATATTTAAAATTGTTTACACAAACAATTAAAACCAACCATTTCACTATTTATAATCGGACACAATCAAATTGAATTAATAAATTTACTTAATTCATCAGTTATTTATTAATGTTATTGAATGTATCTTTCGAATTTTTTAGAGAGAGTTGAAAGCATTGAAACCAGTAATCAGATTTTTTTGAAAGTTCCTTAGCTTCAGATTATGACTACATGAATGTCATCATCACCATCATCACTATAATCCACCGCAATTCGATTACCATCGAGCGAATGATTCGTTTTGCGAGTGTTTATCCCCATTTGCAAGAGTGTTATGTTTGCACTTGATGTAAACTTAAATCACATCCCATAGAGATTAATTACATAAAATCCACTTGCAATGTATTATAAATTAAAATTAATTCAATCGCGTTGCACATACACCAGCACCCACAAAGAGTGTGCTCAACTAGGGGGTTCGTTTAATTGAATTCATCGAATCAAAACAAATTAAGATTTCACAAGTACTGTGTCATTGTCCGCTCCGATTGTAAACAAAAAACAATTTCGCACTGTAAATTGTATTTTTATAGTGATTGCAGCCATTAAGCATCCGACCAAATTCAGCTAGTAACATCGAAATAACTCATCAAAAAGTGTATCGAAAAATTTTGCTCGTGCAAGTGGAATTGCATGGATTTTTTTTTAAATTCAAATTAGGGGATGTCACAGTGTTTAAGAGGGTGTCGCTCTTATCAGGGAGGACGACGCTCTGTTGCTGCTGGATTTTAATGAGAAAATCCCGCACTAGTTTCGTGTTGATTGCCATCGAATTTCAAAGTTAATTTAACTTGAAACTGATGGGCGGCGTCTGTCGAATGAAATCGATTTTTAATCGAACGACAGACATCGAAGCCAAAAGCCGGAACATATCGTTTTGTTTAGCCAACTCCAAGTAGGGATCTTTTAATTAGTAATTGCAAATTGGCTTGTACAATTTCCATGTTGACAGTTTCATTAAGGGCCAAAGGGATGTGCTCGTGCTCGATGGCATGGGTAGGTAGATTGAAATGAATTCGCGGTCGAATTGGTAATAAATTTCGTTTTTTACGGAAAGTTTGAGTGGGTAGATAAATATTTGATTAACTTTTCGATTTTAATAAAGAAGGAAGCAAGAGGAATCGATTTGCGATTGTGGGACACTATTTGGTTCCTCGTCTTTGGCCAAGCTGCAGAAATGTACTTTCCGCATACGAATTTAAAAATATTTAAATATTTATATTGGTTGAGAGATAATCTAAAGAAAGATAAGGTGGAGCTTGTTGTAGTAGGTAGTTTGTAGGGGAAAGAGCTACTATAAAAGCCTCTTAATTCGGACGTTTAGAGACTGATAAAATTGTACGCTTTTTCAAATCGCCCCAAAAATAAGAGTAATACAAACAAATGGAAGTCGCGAACTATACCCTTACAGCTTATTTTTCTCTTTGTATGGCAATAAAATCATTAAGTCCTGATCCGTTTATGAATCTTGTTACATAATTATTAATAAATAAAAGAATTACCCATGCCGGACTAATCAGTTTTCAGGAAAACACTCAAAGGTAAAAGCGTCCATTTAGTGTGTCATAAAATAAATGATTTTATGGTTACTCAATAGAATTTTGTCCACCTGGAAATAAAGGACACACTAAAAATCGCCCTTGAATTCTTAGAAGTTAATTGTCACGTCAGGGATAAAATCGCAGGTAGATGGGCTTCACCTTTAAATACTCGCGCAGCATCGTTTGTGTTCTAGTTCAATTCGAATCCCCAACCGATCAAGTTTAACAATGGAAACTGTCAAGTGCCGCTTCCCATCGTGCCAGTGGACTGGTGAGATCGACAGTTTGTACAATCACTGTGGAACGTATCACGCAATGTTCATAAAGGAAATCAGCAAGGAAAACGGATTCACATTCAGTTTTGATGAAATCCTAAAGGAAACCTATCTCTTGAATGCCAACGAAGGTTTATACTGGTTCCTCCTCGATCCGAAGGATGACGAAAAGTGCATACGCCGAGGTATTTTCGCTATAGGCGATTCGGAGACCTGTGACTATACAACTAAAGTCGGGACAATAAACGTCGACGGCAATGTCACACTACAAGGACCATTCAAAACACAACACGATAATAATTTGGAAAAATACGAAATCGAATGGTCGTATCTGCATTTGGAGTATCTTAACGAGGAACTTATCACAAAGAGTATGGAGATATTCTTTGGAGAGTACGATTACCAGGAGGAGTACACTGGCACCTATCATGACGTCGACTGGTCAGATCCCGAAGAGGTTGAGTGCAATAATATTTGTGTGGAGAAGTTCACTTGTTTTGTGTGCTTCGAGTTTATCAGAAAGAATGCCAGATTCTGTGAGAACAGTCATTTCCTGTGCAGCGAGTGTCTCACCAAATTTATAGAGCAGAACAAGTTGAAATGTCCAATGTGTCGAGCTGACATTCCGTATGATTGTGATAGCAAGGACGTGGAGGAGCTTTTGCGGTGTGTGCGTTTTCCAGAAGACACCTAAGGGTAGTCGGGGATGGGGGTTTTTCTAAGTGCGGATAACATTTAAAATCCTTTTACGGAAATTGTAAATCTTAATATTTTATTCACAATAAAGGGGAAATTATTTTTTTTTACATAAAATCTTTGTTGGTTTTTTGGTTTTGTTCTTACAATGAATTGAATTTAACCATGGAACGGATTTTGGGTGGCGAATCGTTCGGAATACGATGGTGATGCTCAAAACTTTGTCTCAAGTTCTGGTTGCGTCAACTTGTCGCATTCTATTGTTGGAGTCAAAATTTGTTTCAAATGTGTCAGGCCTTTTATTGGTAAACATGTGAAACTTTTAAAAGAAACCCTAAAAATATCGGTCCAGCTTCTGCATCTATTCGAGGCAACCAAGATTGGTTACTCCATCTTAAAGTGCCAACAAATTCAGACACTAAGTAGGCTTTTAATAGCTCGTGTCGTACGCTTCAAATTCTTAGCAATCAAGCAGTATGAAGAAAAAACTTATCTACAGAGTTTCCCTCGGACAATATTGCTGATCCTCTTTGAAAAATGTTACCACATTGACTCGAAAGTAACTATAGTCAACTCCGCTCATAAACACATTGACTTTTAAGAGATATCTTATATCAAACGTTAGAAAGTTGAGCCTATGGGTATCGGAAATACGTGCCACAAAAGACTGAGATTTCTATGAGACCGATTCTGTATAAAGCTAACTACTGTGACCGCTGATTTTGGTTTTAATTTTGGACGGTAATTCGAAGAGCTAGTCGATGTTTTGAGACAGTTTGTGGTTTGAGTTCCAAAATATTTGTAGTGTGTATGGTAAGGTATGTTATTCTCATTTTAAAAATATGCCCGTTGTAAGAATCTGTTAAAAGTCAGAGTTTGAATCTATTAAAAGTAAGATGCAAACATTTTTAAGGCTAAAGACATTTTTAAAGCTAAAGACGACTAGATCTAAACTATACACGGATTTGATTTCATTGGTCTTTAAAGCTTGTGGCAATTTCAGAGCCCATGAGGTCAAAGGACACCCTACATTTATCTACCCAATATTGAAATAATACAACTTTCTCTACCCTTTATGAGTGCAATTTTATTACATAAAGTACAGACCATTTTAAGAATTTTATTAAATTTACGGAATTACAAAAAAATTCTGAGAAATATGTTTTGAACCCTTTCGTATCACGCATACCTGGCTACCTGCCAACTGGTCTGTCCCTGAATTTTGATTCGCAGGTACCAAGGTCTTATCTATAAATATCCCATTGTCTTCGACAGATCCTCAGTTGCATTATAATCGAAGTCCTAAGAAGACTGTCACATTTCAAATTTTTTTCAAAGCAATAGAAATAAAAAAATAGCTATTATGGACACGAACTGCCGCTTTCCTCAGTGTAGCTGGGCAGGTGACACCAACGATCTTCTTGGTCATTGCGAAACGAAACACAATTCATACGTAAAGCATATCAGTACCAACAACGGATTCACCTTTACCTTTGAAGATATCGTAACGAACACCTTCCTGCTCTGCAGCAAAGGCGGGCTTTATTGGTTCCTACAAAACACAATTGAAGGTGAAGACCGCATTCGGGGAGGAATATTCGTTATCGGCAAGTCAGAGGTATGCGTTTACACAGCTCGAATCGGTGAAATAGGTGACGATACTATGGAACACTTGGGGCCTTATAAAACCCAACGGAACCCCAACAAATTCGATCTGGACTGGGGACTGAGCATGATCTATGAAGAGGCTCCCACAGAACCCATTGAGGTGTTCTTTGATGTAGACGGCAACTCCGAGATCTTCAGCGATACATACCACGACGCGAGCTGGCAGTATGCCGCAGAAGAAGCACTTGACAGTCTGGATCCTGTGGAGACGTACTGTAACAAGTACAGCTTTGACAAATTCGACATCATCGCCTGCATGGATGCGGACTGGAGTCAATCCGATTGTCCGATATGCACCTCCGATATACCAGAAAATGTTGCCTCCCTGGCTGATGATGATTCCTGTGTGATAGACCTTGTGGATGAGAAGATGTTTTGTCCAAAAGACCCATCGTGGAAGTACGTCCTTAACGACAACGTTTCCTGTGATATACCCCTAATGGCGAAGAAGTTGGCTAGTGCAGAAGACACATTGTGGAAGTACGTGGATGACGACGATGAATCCTGCGATATACCCTTTATGAAGCAGAAGTTCTCTGGTGCAGAGGACACATTGTGGAAGTACGTCCATGACGATCATGGGCACAAAGATACCTGTGCTATGCCCCTAATGACGGATAAGTTGGGTTCTTCAAAAGGCGATGATGATTCCTGTGACATACCCGTTATGCATGAGAACTTGTCTTGTGTGGAAGACAAATTGTGGAGGTCCGTCCTTGATGATAATGATTCCTGTGATATACTCCTTACAGAGGAAGAGATCGCTTGTTCGGAAGACGATGATGACGCCTTTGATATACCCCTTATGGATGAGAAGTTATTTTGTGCAGAAGACCGGTTATGGAAGTATGTCCATGACGATAATGTTTCTTGTGAGATACCCCTTTTAGACATTGTGACAGATAAGTTACACAAATTTTCTTAAATACTTGCGCAAGAGACTATCATTTTTCAAAATGAATGTATGTTATATTTAAAATTGTTTACACAAACAATTAAAACCAACCATTTCACTATTTATAATCGGACACAATCAAATTGAATTAATAAATTTACTTAATTCATCAGTTATTTATTAATGTTATTGAATGTATCTTTCGAATTTTTTAGAGAGAGTTGAAAGCATTGAAACCAGTAATCAGATTTTTTTGAAAGTTCCTTAGCTTCAGATTATGACTACATGAATGTCATCATCACCATCATCACTATAATCCACCGCAATTCGATTACCATCGAGCGAATGATTCGTTTTGCGAGTGTTTATCCCCATTTGCAAGAGTGTTATGTTTGCACTTGATGTAAACTTAAATCACATCCCATAGAGATTAATTACATAAAATCCACTTGCAATGTATTATAAATTAAAATTAATTCAATCGCGTTGCACATACACCAGCACCCACAAAGAGTGTGCTCAACTAGGGGGTTCGTTTAATTGAATTCATCGAATCAAAACAAATTAAGATTTCACAAGTACTGTGTCATTGTCCGCTCCGATTGTAAACAAAAAACAATTTCGCACTGTAAATTGTATTTTTATAGTGATTGCAGCCATTAAGCATCCGACCAAATTCAGCTAGTAACATCGAAATAACTCATCAAAAAGTGTATCGAAAAATTTTGCTCGTGCAAGTGGAATTGCATGGATTTTTTTTTAAATTCAAATTAGGGGATGTCACAGTGTTTAAGAGGGTGTCGCTCTTATCAGGGAGGACGACGCTCTGTTGCTGCTGGATTTTAATGAGAAAATCCCGCACTAGTTTCGTGTTGATTGCCATCGAATTTCAAAGTTAATTTAACTTGAAACTGATGGGCGGCGTCTGTCGAATGAAATCGATTTTTAATCGAACGACAGACATCGAAGCCAAAAGCCGGAACATATCGTTTTGTTTAGCCAACTCCAAGTAGGGATCTTTTAATTAGTAATTGCAAATTGGCTTGTACAATTTCCATGTTGACAGTTTCATTAAGGGCCAAAGGGATGTGCTCGTGCTCGATGGCATGGGTAGGTAGATTGAAATGAATTCGCGGTCGAATTGGTAATAAATTTCGTTTTTTACGGAAAGTTTGAGTGGGTAGATAAATATTTGATTAACTTTTCGATTTTAATAAAGAAGGAAGCAAGAGGAATCGATTTGCGATTGTGGGACACTATTTGGTTCCTCGTCTTTGGCCAAGCTGCAGAAATGTACTTTCCGCATACGAATTTAAAAATATTTAAATATTTATATTGGTTGAGAGATAATCTAAAGAAAGATAAGGTGGAGCTTGTTGTAGTAGGTAGTTTGTAGGGGAAAGAGCTACTATAAAAGCCTCTTAATTCGGACGTTTAGAGACTGATAAAATTGTACGCTTTTTCAAATCGCCCCAAAAATAAGAGTAATACAAACAAATGGAAGTCGCGAACTATACCCTTACAGCTTATTTTTCTCTTTGTATGGCAATAAAATCATTAAGTCCTGATCCGTTTATGAATCTTGTTACATAATTATTAATAAATAAAAGAATTACCCATGCCGGACTAATCAGTTTTCAGGAAAACACTCAAAGGTAAAAGCGTCCATTTAGTGTGTCATAAAATAAATGATTTTATGGTTACTCAATAGAATTTTGTCCACCTGGAAATAAAGGACACACTAAAAATCGCCCTTGAATTCTTAGAAGTTAATTGTCACGTCAGGGATAAAATCGCAGGTAGATGGGCTTCACCTTTAAATACTCGCGCAGCATCGTTTGTGTTCTAGTTCAATTCGAATCCCCAACCGATCAAGTTTAACAATGGAAACTGTCAAGTGCCGCTTCCCATCGTGCCAGTGGACTGGTGAGATCGACAGTTTGTACAATCACTGTGGAACGTATCACGCAATGTTCATAAAGGAAATCAGCAAGGAAAACGGATTCACATTCAGTTTTGATGAAATCCTAAAGGAAACCTATCTCTTGAATGCCAACGAAGGTTTATACTGGTTCCTCCTCGATCCGAAGGATGACGAAAAGTGCATACGCCGAGGTATTTTCGCTATAGGCGATTCGGAGACCTGTGACTATACAACTAAAGTCGGGACAATAAACGTCGACGGCAATGTCACACTACAAGGACCATTCAAAACACAACACGATAAAAATTTGGAAAAATACGAAATCGAATGGTCGTATCTGCATTTGGAGTATCTTAACGAGGAACTTATCACAAAGAGTATGGAGATATTCTTTGGAGAGTACGATTACCAGGAGGAGTACACTGGCACCTATCATGACGTCGACTGGTCAGATCCCGAAGAGGTTGAGTGCAATAATATTTGTGTGGAGAAGTTCACTTGTTTTGTGTGCTTCGAGTTTATCAGAAAGAATGCCAGATTCTGTGAGAACAGTCATTTCCTGTGCAGCGAGTGTCTCACCAAATTTATAGAGCAGAACAAGTTGAAATGTCCAATGTGTCGAGCTGACATTCCGTATGATTGTGATAGCAAGGACGTGGAGGAGCTTTTGCGGTGTGTGCGTTTTCCAGAAGACACCTAAGGGTAGTCGGGGATGGGGGTTTTTCTAAGTGCGGATAACATTTAAAATCCTTTTACGGAAATTGTAAATCTTAATATTTTATTCACAATAAAGGGGAAATTATTTTTTTTTACATAAAATCTTTGTTGGTTTTTTGGTTTTGTTCTTACAATGAATTGAATTTAACCATGGAACGGATTTTGGGTGGCGAATCGTTCGGAATACGATGGTGATGCTCAAAACTTTGTCTCAAGTTCTGGTTGCGTCAACTTGTCGCATTCTATTGTTGGAGTCAAAATTTGTTTCAAATGTGTCAGGCCTTTTATTGGTAAACATGTGAAACTTTTAAAAGAAACCCTAAAAATATCGGTCCAGCTTCTGCATCTATTCGAGGCAACCAAGATTGGTTACTCCATCTTAAAGTGCCAACAAATTCAGACACTAAGTAGGCTTTTAATAGCTCGTGTCGTACGCTTCAAATTCTTAGCAATCAAGCAGTATGAAGAAAAAACTTATCTACAGAGTTTCCCTCGGACAATATTGCTGATCCTCTTTGAAAAATGTTACCACATTGACTCGAAAGTAACTATAGTCAACTCCGCTCATAAACACATTGACTTTTAAGAGATATCTTATATCAAACGTTAGAAAGTTGAGCCTATGGGTATCGGAAATACGTGCCACAAAAGACTGAGATTTCTATGAGACCGATTCTGTATAAAGCTAACTACTGTGACCGCTGATTTTGGTTTTAATTTTGGACGGTAATTCGAAGAGCTAGTCGATGTTTTGAGACAGTTTGTGGTTTGAGTTCCAAAATATTTGTAGTGTGTATGGTAAGGTATGTTATTCTCATTTTAAAAATATGCCCGTTGTAAGAATCTGTTAAAAGTCAGAGTTTGAATCTATTAAAAGTAAGATGCAAACATTTTTAAGGCTAAAGACATTTTTAAAGCTAAAGACGACTAGATCTAAACTATACACGGATTTGATTTCATTGGTCTTTAAAGCTTGTGGCAATTTCAGAGCCCATGAGGTCAAAGGACACCCTACATTTATCTACCCAATATTGAAATAATACAACTTTCTCTACCCTTTATGAGTGCAATTTTATTACATAAAGTACAGACCATTTTAAGAATTTTATTAAATTTACGGAATTACAAAAAAATTCTGAGAAATATGTTTTGAACCCTTTCGTATCACGCATACCTGGCTACCTGCCAACTGGTCTGTCCCTGAATTTTGATTCGCAGGTACCAAGGTCTTATCTATAAATATCCCATTGTCTTCGACAGATCCTCAGTTGCATTATAATCGAAGTCCTAAGAAGACTGTCACATTTCAAATTTTTTTTAAAGCAATAGAAATAAAAAAATAGCTATTATGGACACGAACTGCCGCTTTCCTCAGTGTAGCTGGGCAGGTGACACCAACGATCTTCTTGGTCATTGCGAAACGAAACACAATTCATACGTAAAGCATATCAGTACCAACAACGGATTCACCTTTACCTTTGAAGATATCGTAACGAACACCTTCCTGCTCTGCAGCAAAGGCGGGCTTTATTGGTTCCTACAAAACACAATTGAAGGTGAAGACCGCATTCGGGGAGGAATATTCGTTATCGGCAAGTCAGAGGTATGCGTTTACACAGCTCGAATCGGTGAAATAGGTGACGATACTATGGAACACTTGGGGCCTTATAAAACCCAACGGAACCCCAACAAATTCGATCTGGACTGGGGACTGAGCATGATCTATGAAGAGGCTCCCACAGAACCCATTGAGGTGTTCTTTGATGTAGACGGCAACTCCGAGATCTTCAGCGATACATACCACGACGCGAGCTGGCAGTATGCCGCAGAAGAAGCACTTGACAGTCTGGATCCTGTGGAGACGTACTGTAACAAGTACAGCTTTGACAAATTCGACATCATCGCCTGCATGGATGCGGACTGGAGTCAATCCGATTGTCCGATATGCACCTCCGATATACCAGAAAATGTTGCCTCCCTGGCTGATGATGATTCCTGTGTGATAGACCTTGTGGATGAGAAGATGTTTTGTCCAAAAGACCCATCGTGGAAGTACGTCCTTAACGACAACGTTTCCTGTGATATACCCCTAATGGCGAAGAAGTTGGCTAGTGCAGAAGACACATTGTGGAAGTACGTGGATGACGACGATGAATCCTGCGATATACCCTTTATGAAGCAGAAGTTCTCTGGTGCAGAGGACACATTGTGGAAGTACGTCCATGACGATCATGGGCACAAAGATACCTGTGCTATGCCCCTAATGACGGATAAGTTGGGTTCTTCAAAAGGCGATGATGATTCCTGTGACATACCCGTTATGCATGAGAACTTGTCTTGTGTGGAAGACAAATTGTGGAGGTCCGTCCTTGATGATAATGATTCCTGTGATATACTCCTTACAGAGGAAGAGATCGCTTGTTCGGAAGACGATGATGACGCCTTTGATATACCCCTTATGGATGAGAAGTTATTTTGTGCAGAAGACCGGTTATGGAAGTATGTCCATGACGATAATGTTTCTTGTGAGATACCCCTTTTAGACATTGTGACAGATAAGTTACACAAATTTTCTTAAATACTTGCGCAAGAGACTATCATTTTTCAAAATGAATGTATGTTATATTTAAAATTGTTTACACAAACAATTAAAACCAATCATTTCACTATTTGTAAATCCACTTTGTAGTTCTTTTGAATTTTTGAATCATTTGTTGATTGTAGAATCAATCAATCAGCTTTTTGATTAATCAGGTGTTGACCGCACATTGAAAACACTGTTTATCGTTTTCTTTGTTGGAGCGTTCCGAAAGGAAAACCCGATGCAATTTTTAAAACGGCAAGGTTTTTTTTTTAATTATTGCAAAATAACAGCAAGTGCTTCCTCAGGTTTAGGGAAGAAACCCTCGATTCTTGATTTCGTGTGAGTAAAATTTCTTTCGTCAAGTTTTTTCCTCCATATCACCAGAATTTTAAATTTTAAATTATTATTGTAATTATTATTAAGTCGAAATCATACAGTAAATGATGTACTTATCGAGTTCTTATGTCAAGAAATATGCTTACCAACTGAATACAAAGAAAATGCAAATAATGCTAACGTTTCATATATACGAATAAGTTTAAAAACACAAACTCAATAGATCAGTCAACTAGAATAAAAAATGCGGTGAAGCTATAAACACTTTAAAGTTATTGAATGAATTTAATTCCGCATAAGAAATAAAGAAATGCACGAAATTCTACATTTAGACTGTTCCACAACGCAGTGTCGGACGTTTCTTTAGATAGGGTTCGGCGATAAAGGTAGTTAGCTAGCTAAGGTTCTTCTCTATTTGAATTACCGCTATGGAACTACGCATTTACTTTTTCATCAGCAAATATTTATTTTTTATTTGTTTCGCTACGTAGGTATATCAAAAATTTCGGAAAAAAATTTTTCAATTTTTAGTGTCTGCTAACAGTTTACTCTTATAACTTAGTTTTAAGTTTTGTGCTTTCAAATCTGATTCGTTGTCCAATTTCTTTAATTATTCAGTCAAGTTAAAAACTCTGGCAATATTCCATAAACTCATAAACTTATTTCTATGAAGTAGTTAAATTGGGACAATTATTCTTCTGTGGATGTGTCAATTTTAAGGTCAGATCAGAAACTCTGTGTCTTGTCACAGAATTTAGCAATTGGGCCTAAATACGTGTAAGTCAACAAATGATAAATTATTTTTATTTAGCTAATGTTTAATTTTTTTTTTAAATTTATACCTGCTACCCACTTAAGAAAAAAACTAAGTGATAAAAGTCAAAGTGGGGCGTTTGATAAGGGTAATTCTTTAAAATCTTGAATAATCAATATCATAAAGATACCATTTTCATTGGCGAAAAGAACTATGTATTGTGTTATCAGAGCTGCTAGCAGACACTGGAAAAATGGATTCTGACAGCTGACAGCTAGCGAAATACGAGTAGATGGAGACAATTCTAAATATGTATGCTACCAGAGTTCAACACCCTCCAAACAATTACTGAAAAGAGTCTAATAATGAACTAAGTGGTAGTTAATAAATTCTTAGTTCTTTTATGAATCACTTTATTTATAGTAAGATTGTTCAAAATGTCTTCTTTTTTGTTATAAAGGGTCGCTAGTATTCTCCAAACATTTTTTCAGCAAAACGTAAAACAATCTGGCTGTACATATTGTCCAAGCCGATTAAGTCTCGGAGCAAAATCTGAAGCTAAGGAACTTTCAAAAAAATCTGATTACTGGTTTCAATGCTTTCAACTCTCTCTAAAAAATTCGAAAGATACATTCAATAACATTAATAAATAACTGATGAATTAAGTAAATTTATTAATTCAATTTGATTGTGTCCGATTATAAATAGTGAAATGGTTGGTTTTAATCGTTTGTGTAAACAAATTTAAATATAATATACATTTATCTTGAAAAATGACAGTCTCTTGCGCAAGTATTTAAGAAAATTTGTGTAACTTATCTGTCACAATGTCTAAAAGGGGTATCTCACAAGAAACATTATCGTCATGGACATACTTCCATAACCGGTCTTCTGCACAAAATAACTTCTCATCCATAAGGGGTATATCAAAGGCGTCATCATCGTCTTCTGAAGATGCTATCTCTTCCTCCGTAAGGAGCAGATCACAGGAATCATTATCATCAAGGACGGACCTCCACAATTTGTCTTCCACACAAGACAAGTTCTCATGCATAATGGGTATGTCACAGGAATCATCATCGCCTTTTGAAGAACCCAACTTATCCGTCATTAGGGGCATAGCACAGGTATCTTTGTGCCCATGATCGTCATGGACGTACTTCCACAATGTGTCCTCTGCACCAGAGAACTTCTGCTTCATAAAGGGTATATCGCAGGATTCATCGTCGTCATCCACGTACTTCCACAATGTGTCTTCTGCACTAGCCAACTTCTTCGCCATTAGGGGTATATCACAGGAAACGTTGTCGTTAAGGACGTACTTCCACAATGGGTCTTTTGGACAAAACATCTTCTCATCCACAAGGTCTATCACACAGGAATCATCATCAGCCAGGGAGGCAACATTTTCTGGTATATCGGAGGTGCATATGGGACAATCGGATTGACTCCAGTCCGCATCCATGCAGGCGATGATGTCAAATTTGTCAAAGCTGTACTTGTTACAGTACGTCTCCACAGGATCCAGACTGTCAAGTGCTTCTTCTGCGGCATACTGCCAGCTCGCGTCGTGGTATGTATCGCTGAAGATCTCGGAGTTGCCGTCTACATCAAAGAACACCTCAATGGGTTCTGTGGGAGCCTCTTCATAGATCATGCTCAGTCCCCAGTCCAGATCGAATTTGTTGGGGTTCCGTTGGGTTTTATAAGGCCCCAAGTGTTCCATAGTATCGTCACCTATTTCACCGATTCGAGCTGTATAAACGCATACCTCTGACTTGCCGATAACGAATATTCCTCCCCGAATGCGGTCTTCACCTTCAATTGTGTTTTGTAGGAACCAATAAAGCCCGCCTTTGCTGCAGAGCAGGAAGTTGTTCGTTACGATATCTTCAAAGGTAAAGGTGAATCCGTTGTTGGTACTGATATGCTTTACGTATGAATTGTGTTTCGTTTCGCAATGACCAAGAAGATCGTTGGTGTCACCTGCCCAGCTACACTGAGGAAAGCGGCAGTTCGTGTCCATAATAACTTTAATTTTATTTTATTTCTATGGTTTTAAAAAATTCGAGCTGTGACAGTCTTCTTAGGAGTTCGATTAAAATGCAACTGAGGATCTGTCGAAGACAATGGGATATTTATAGATAAGACCTCGGTACCTGCGAATCAAAATTCAGGGACCGACCTGTGGGCAGTTCCAGGTGTGCGTGATCGGAAAGAGCTAAAAACTAATTTCTAAGAAATAATGTGCAATAAAAGATAAAATTCAGGTTTATTTTTTTTTGGTTGATGGAAATGCTTAAATGAAATACAAGATCAAATTGACAAAATTCCTGGAAAATGTATCTAAGTTTATTGCACCTATTTATTGTACAGGTAAAAAAAACTTACTAGCAAATAATGCTGCGCTTTTCCCAAGGATATAGAAAGGAATGGAAAGTGCATCTTATTTCGGGTCATTTAATTCGAATTCAGACATGTTTCGAATAAAAATATGGCTGTCTTTTGTTACCCTGCTGCTTATGCATTAAATTAAAATTTCAATTCAATATTTAGGTACGAGACCTTAACGGTTTAGCATGAGTTTTCAAGAAAATGTCGCTTAATATTCAAAATGGAATCTAACCTCTGCTGCGCTCGTTAAGCAAGAAGTTCTGCAGGAAGAACCGTTTGACAACGTCAAATTTATTCTAAGAGAAACCCCCACCATGAAAACCAATTAAACCATTTTAATTAACCGTACTCCCTATGCTGCCGTTCAGCATCTCACTTTCATACTCCTCTAATTGGTTTCTTTTTCAAAATGTAATTTCTTGTGTAAGTACTTATCTCAATAACTTGCCGGTTTTACGACATCTTAAAACATTATGTCTCCAACGCCCGAACAGTTCTCACCGACATCATGTAAAACCGCCTCGCAGTCGAAATCGAAACCACCCGCAACGAGAAACAAATATTCCACCACCCTATCGTATAGTAACCGAGTAAATCAATTCAGTCCATGAATCTTCTCCGTATTTTTGCGATACAGTGAATTAACATTCATACCCCACCACCGCCCGTCCGTAGTTGTGTAAAAATTCAATTTGCAATTTTCGCCCCGAGAACCTTTTGTGTAGAACATTTCTAAAGTATGCTCCAGAGAGAAACCCTCTTAGTTGGCACCTTTCTACTGCTTCGTCAACCCCTTCTTCTCGTTTATGCAAATTTTCCAATAACGAGCTCCTAGACAGTGAGGGTGGGCAATTTCGTTTCGCCTTCCCAAGGAAGAACTCGTCGAGGAGTGAGGAAATCTCTGAAACAAAGGATCGAGTAGACTTGCCCCAATTGGGCATAAAATTCAAGCGGGTCAGATCAATATCTACAATAAAAAAAGGGTCAAACTAAACTTAGAGGTGTTCTTTTTCTTAATTTTTACACGCACACAAATTGATCAGACTTATCGCTCAAAAAGGGGTTAAAAAAAATTTAAACTATTTTAAGGATTTCCATAAGCTGGGCAAATATTGATTGTAATTTTGTTTATCCTGTTCCTTTGAATAAGTTGATGGACAGAGAATATTCCACCAGACATCTTTGCCTCTTAGCTCCATTTTAAATGGCAACGCCAACAAAAAAGGACACATGCTCGCTTATATGTCAATAAGTGACAGCAGCAAAGTAGAATGAAAGGAGGAAAACAACAAAGCGCACACTCAACCATAATGAAGCGCGTTGTTTCGATTGAGAACTGTTTCCTCCCCCACCCTATTTTGCGCAAAGAATGCCGCTTAAATATATTCGGCCTTACCAATAATCAACTTTAGTCTGGAAGTTTACGCAAAGACCCCACACTTTCCAAAATCCCTTTACCAATAAACAAATATAGTTGCCAAAACATCGCTAACTGTAGGGTTAAATGTTAATGTTCAGAAACCCATGTTTATCTGGGGCATTAGCTAAATAAATCCTCCCGAAATGTCATTTTGCAGAGGAGTGTTGCCCAACCCTCCTAAATGATGGTATGGAATTTCATAATAGTAGCAAATTTACATACGCTGTTGTTCAGCCTGAACGTTTATAATTATAAACTAATTTTAGTAAATGTAAATGTTTTCTGATTTTATTCGTTAGAATACAACAATGCAAGTGGTTTTTAAGTCTAGCAAACACAAATTTGTACAAATGAATGGACAAAATTGAAAAATAATGCATTTTTGTTTTATTTCTAAACAATAACCCCCCGTATTACAATATTTAGCATACAAAATTTTTACGTAACTGCTGAATAACGAGTTGATAGCTTTTACGCAGCGTTTATTAATATTTGGGTTAAAATATGTACTTCGAATATTTTGATTAAAAGAAATGCTTAGTGTTTCTCTCCGCTTTGTCTTGTTTAACCGCTAGTGCTTGCTTTATGATTGATTTTCATTTTAGTTTGTAACGAATGCATGCTGAGTAAAAAATAAATTTGATATAAGTTTGAAATCTTTCCAAGAATTTCTTGAGAGAAGTCGCTAAGGGAATAAAATATCTGTTCATTTAATATTGGACAGCTCATACCTGAATACTTTTTTTTACAATTCTCAGTACCTTAGGCGGCAGGTAGATTTTGGATGAAGATCTCAAATATTAGTGTGGAAATGGTTGCTGTGAAAAGGTTGACTTCGCGGAAAATATAGATAAAAGAATTGTCAGCATTCAGCAAAATTCATGCGAAATAATAAATTAAGGAACTGCTGGAGGAATAACAGGTAGTATGTGCGAATTTACGATATACAAAGTTCTGTATTACTTGGTGCGAATTCATCTAGGAGAAAACATGACAGTTTATGTATATGTAGAAGAATGTCCAAGGCTTTATATTTTTTCCCGAATTAAGTAATAAAGCTATGCAATTTTTAAAAGATCAAATTGTATTTATTTTCACACCTCCATATACTTTTGCAAGTACTGTTTTGCAAACGGAAATGAATAAGCAGGTTAATATTTCTTTCGAAAATATTCACTTGCTAACGATCTAAATGTGATCTTTAGACTACCAATAAGTTTTGATTTGCATTATCAGCCAACGAATAAATCGAAGCATTCTTATAAACTGTGTTCCGTTTATTGTATAATTTAAAAGAGATCTTATTACGACACAAATTCACTCATAAATCAATCGTGAAGTATTAGAAAACAAAGGAAAGAGTACTATAAAAAGTACCGAAAATTGTGTCCGATCGAACAATAGGGCATTACTGATTTGCATACGATATTTGACAGATCAGCGGATATTTTGTGCATTTCCAATTTTCTGTTTTGTTTTTTGCTTAAAATATGCTTCAAAAAGCCTTTAAAAGAAATCTGTTGGGCAAATTAATTTGTAATTTAAATATTCCTTTTTTTAGAATAAAATCCTCGTTGTGAAATAAACCATTGACCTTGTTTTTCACGAAAACAAATTATGAAATTTGAATTCTGCGATGACAAAAAATGTAATAGTTTCTAAGAAAGTTGTCGCACTATGAAATGTGGAGGCCTAATTGTTTATTGGTACCGTTTCACTAATGCCGTACATTTTTACTAAAGCTGGCAACCAGCTAATCGTCGACATTAGTGTTTGATTATTAGTAAGGCCGAATAACTCTATAAAGCATTTCCTTCATTTCTTCGCCGTCTTGTTGTCGTCTCCCCTTGCATCGTTCACAATTTATCCTTTCCGGACGAGCCAAAATAAGACAGTAACAAAATGCGACCAACCTCCGCTTTCAAATGGAATACTCCTATCCTCGAAGGAGGAATAAAAGAATTCTTCATATCCTGAAGCTTTTACTTGAGTTTCCATTGTCGACTCCAGTTTCAGTTTGTTGTCTTGCTCAAGGACTGTGCTCTTCAAATGCCTTATGCATAAATATACCGTATACAATTTCACTTAATACTGGAGGGGTAAATTGATGTTATTCCGGGACACTGGGGAGGAATTTTTGGATTGATGTTGGGATAAACGAAAGACATAGTCGTCAGAGTTAATAAATTTATTTTGTTAGCCCAAACGATGACAAAGTGAGCAAGTCTCCTGATATTTTGTGGCCAGATGAAGTTGAATGGGTTTTTATTTGGATATTATGTCTGAGTAGGTAATACCGATTAGAGGAATAAACGTCAATGTTGGATGATGGATATACCATGGGGCGTATGCGCCCTTTTTTTTTTTTTAAACATGTCCCATGAAACTAAAATATATAGCCTTTGCTTTTGGGATCGCAACGCCATTAATGGCATTGATCGTTGTCATTCAAAAATCGTCCTTGTCAAGCATTAAATGGCGTAGGTTGATATAAACTGTTTTATGAAACGTCACCATTAATATGGTGAATGTCGCATTAAAGTCGATGGTGAGAAAACCAGTTTCACATGTCGAAAACAGCTCGTTAAGTCAGACTGTTTCTAGGACTTCGTAGGTGTGCAGACAAAGTGTATACAATTTGCAAGCACCTCACTCAATGCCTCATGGAAAAGGGGAACGGAATTCCACTTTAGTTACGGAACGTATGTCAATGAACAGTACAAAAATCGAAAATTGGACCAGCTTTTTTATTTTATATTTTTAACAAGCCCCTCAGGCCAGAAATTTCAGATGAAGAGAAAGCCACAATGTTTTACAGCAGAGGCTTTGTAAAATGGAGAGTGAACCTGAAACACCAGTCGTTTCTAATAACCCATATGATGGCCGTAGGTTGGAGCTATTTTTTTTAAGTGGTCATTTCAAAACCCTTTAAGCATTCGAAAGTCTGTGGTCACAGGAAAAAACCTCTCTTGAGTTGCAGCATTTCAAGGTTCAAACTTTGGCTCCAGGCTACTGTTTTTTTTTTTTGTTTTTTTTTATATCGGTCTACTGAAACGTTCAGACCAACAAAATCTTCCATTTGTCATTGTTACTGACAGATAATTCTTTTTTTGGGCACATCCATGTCCAATATGTCTGATTTCCCGCAGTTTGATCCATGCTACAAAAATCACGAGCTAACCTCGAGACCTATAAATATTTCCAACGTCTTTCTTAGCATCATTGACGCATTCCACATTTCCAACACATTCTCTTAGAGAATATTACAAACAAGTCTTACGCAGGGATACACATGAACTCCCTCCTCACATCATGACATTTAAATATTTTATTAGGCGATACTGTTTTATTGCGTACATGATCTGGAAACCAGTCCCGGCTATCATCATCACCATCACCACCATCATGCTATGTTCCTTCCGACATCCGTTTACAAGGACTGAAAGTCAAAATTGAATTTTTCTGCGCGTCCTACAATCCTACCCCGTGTCTCTGTCAATGTAGAAAAAGAGAGAGGAAAAAAAACGACAACCATAAGACACCGACTCAGAGTGATGGCGCAAGGATATCCTTCTGACATTATCTTGGGTGAAAATTCAATTTGTTTCCCCTTGGTGCTCCTGTTGCCATTATTGCATAATAATTTCCCAAGGATATGGTTACTGTATATACAAAAAAATATATAAAATATCCATAAATGTAAGGAAAGCAGTTACTCCTGATATGTAAGGAACAAGCCAGCACAACACACCCCCCCTTATCATCAACTGGTGGGGTTACGACCATACATTCACCAAACGTAAAGTGTAAGTAAAACGTTTTCGGTGAATATTTTTACGCTGTAGCTCGTCACACACCCGCCACATCGGTATAGAACAAGGACGCGAAACAAAAACAACATGTCGTCGATGGAACCGACATCATAAATGTCATCGAGTTTGTTTTCATTTTGATTCTCTGGCAGGAAGATATAAAACAAATTCCTCAGGACATGGGGGAGCATCCTTCCAATATCCGTTGTTGTTTTTCTTGCTTCATTGAGTTTGTATTTATATCCATCCCCCCATTCACCCTCTTGAAGTGTAAATCATGCGCCATAATAATTATAATCTGTTTATTATGATTATGAGTTGCTTAGATATGCAGAATTTGCGGCCCAGTTAGCGCAAGGCCACCGACAGTCCAGGGCCAATTGATAGCTAAACTCTGCTACTGAAGGATGCTTCGTATGCATGAACAGAACTTGGTATACTGAAATATATTTCAATATGCGGTAAGAGGGGGTACTTTTTTTTCTCTTGAAATTTCCTGCTAAATTGGCTGTGTATCTAAGGGTGATATTACAATCGTTGTGTATCGTTTGAGTCGATCTTTCTTTCGTATAAGGTTGCTTTTGATAATTCCATTTTTGGGCTCTCTTTCTTTAGGGGAAAAAAACACTTTTTGTGTGAAATTATGAGATTTATCTGCTTTGGCAAGCGTCTCTTGTGTACAATCTTTTGAGTGTTCTTTTCACTGCAGTTGGGTTTTATATGCCACTGTTAGATAATCATCCTTGAAATTGTCAGTATGAATAAGTCTGATACGAGAGGCTTTTTTTGGGGGAAAACGAATTGCAAACAGAGAAATTGTAGCATCTAATCAGGGAGTCTTTTCTTCGCGATCTAAATGTGTTCCTTTTCACAGCATTTTGTATCATTTTGAATGGTGCCGAGTGCGGTAAAATTGAAACGTTTTTCGCGGTAAAAGAGTCATTCGACGTGACGTTTAGTCTTAAGGCAGTACAGGACTATTCATATTTAATCGGCCGACATTTAGTTGTAGTCAATAAAAAAATTATGCTGTCTTAAGCTAATTTCAACAAGGACAAAAAACCCACTCAGTTTCGGTCAATAGGACTCTTGGAAATCTCCTTTAATGCTGTTTAGATCATGAAAAATATTTTGAATTAATTCACACATTAGCTTGCTGGATTACTCTCAAGCAATGCTATTAGGTTTCTACTTGTAAATTGAGTTTTTGGTTATTGGGATTTCGCAATTGTGACAATTGGCACCTGAAATGTCAATTTGACTCCCAACTCGTTTATTGTTTAAAGTAAACATCAAACATTATCACCCCTAAAACTTGGGATCAAAAATGATCACTCTGTTAGTCAAAGTAAATTGTTATATTGATTGAGAGAAGTACTCATGCACTAAAATGTAATTTTTTTAACATCACTTTGTGACAAATAATTTGAAGAAAATATTGTATTTTTAAGTAGGAGACGTTAGTCCCAGTTAATTTTAAGGCCACAGTAGTCATATTCGAAATCGAAGTGACAAAGCTGTATCCCTCCTCTCAGTCTAAACCACTCAAATTTAGCTTTAATTTTGCAGTAGGTACTTCGTCAATATCCAAACTAGAAAAA
Organism: Cheilosia impressa; assembly: GCA_948293265.1. Taxonomy (NCBI): domain Eukaryota; kingdom Metazoa; phylum Arthropoda; class Insecta; order Diptera; family Syrphidae; genus Cheilosia; species Cheilosia impressa. The sequence goes on along the minus strand of OX411882.1, from coordinate 43,754,291 downwards.
ACAAATATGGAGTCTTACAGAGGGGTATGGGAAATTTTAATATGGAACAAAGTCGCACAGTTGTTTTCTAGACATACAAAGTGCGCCCATTTGAATCCATCCAGTTTCGCATCGAATATGGTGTACAGTACATAGACGAGTTGATCGACTGTCTTCAGTAGACATCTCAAGGGGAGCAAAACCATGTCAAAGCTTGACCCTGATGTATGTCTTTTGCTAGTTCGTAAACCATTTCATCGCCGGCTTTGTGCCCGTATCTAGGAACCCAGCAATCATTCGTGCCGATAACCCTGAGGTCTTTATGGCGGCCAGACCTACCTTGGACTTAATTTCCGAAGCAGAAAACAGTGTTTTCGACTTCCTACCTATCAATATATTTGGTGACAGCGCTGTGTGGTATGGCATACCGTCCCCTTCTTCTATTGCTAGAGCCTCTATTCGAAAGCCTGGTCTGGTAGCTTTTACTCTAGAACTTAACTTCCACTTAACTGGAAGTTAAATATCGAACAACGATTTCGGAATAGCTTTAGCCACAGAAAAATCTACAGTATCACTAAATTAAGCAGAGTGCTTAATTGCTGTAATTTGCCGATCCTATGGATAAAACAAAATTATATATTGACTGACTATACAACACTCAAACTCGACTTCCAATGAATATTGTTAATTGGTATACATTTCCATATCGACTCAAGCAATAAATAGCATAGCATCAAAGGTAAAGAGCAATCTAACTTGTCAGAAGCGACTCCGCCCTAAAAACTACTGGCATTTTACACTTTATAAAAGCCAGATGATCTGCCCAAAGAGCAGGGGTCACAGACTGTTATCCCCATAATGCCCTCTGCCGACGGTGCCAGGACGCATATAAAACTAAAGCATGCTTTATTGCATACAAGACAAGCCAGTCTTTTATGAATTCCCGCACTCCTCAGGCCACAAAAATCTTTGTTTTCTTTAAATCCAGTTTAAAGCTTTCCTCCCAATTTATGATTTTTTTTTAAGGCGGGTCTCAAAGCCGACAGGGGTAAACCCGTTATTATGTTAAATTCCTCTGAACCTAGACAATTTTTGAAAGTTCTTTGCAGGTCTACTGAAAAACCTGCATAATGTAGATCCTGTTCAACCCTCTATTGATATCAGATCAACTCTCTCATGGAGCTACCCATTCGAAGTAGGATTACTCTTGGCCTTTTAAGATCTTACAAACCCCCCGAACCCCGATAAGCTATTCAATTTCAAAACACAAATTACGACACTGTGCCATATGTTTGTTTATTTTACATGATATGAAAACCATAACCGGATGCCACTTTATTTGTTTCAAAAGTAAGCCACCATTTGCCAAGACGCCTACATTACTCATTTCGAAAAGACAATATTCTTCGAAATTTTTTTTTTTATTTTTAACCCAAACAAATAAAGTTTTTACTATAAGCAAAAACATAAACACACTTTCGCTCTCCCAGTGCCGGTCGACGAATTTATTGCCGTCAGTAAAATCCTAGAACCACCACAATTTTTTCACCTCTCTGTTGAGATGAAATAAAGAAATTAAAAATCACCCCAGAAAATGCTAAATTTTCCAAGCATCTTCCAGAATTCTTAATTCGTACACGAAATTTAAATATTTTTTGAAAAAAATAAAATAAAATACAAATTACCTCCGCGTGAATAATAATCTGCCAACAGGCGGGCGTAGTCAGCCAGACAGACAGACACACTTCAGTGTGTCAGATGTGGGAAGATGTTGCGTGACGCCAGCCAGCAATTCTGTAATTTTTATTAATACTATTCGCGTGCGATGATTTTTCAAAAACATCACCCATCTCCCCCAATACTTTTTAGTTTTTGGGGTAATTTTGAAAGATTTAATGTGCGAAACTTGGCTCGGGCTCTGCAGCTCTGCAAGTGGCTTTGTACTCGAAAAAGTTGAATAACCCACGTCAGCTAAAAAACGAAACAACTTTTCGCGGAATTTCAGCAATTGCTCGGGTAAAACTCGAAGCAAAAATGTTTTTATTTTTAGATTTTGAAAATTATTGTTCGATTTAGATGTGTTTTTATTTAATGTTTATCATTAGGAATTTTTCGTTTTGTTTTCTCTATGATGTACCAATTTACAAGGGCAATCAAATTGTGATGGGATTTTTTTTCAATTAAAACAAGAGGCAAAAGGGTTTAGGCAGAACTTTTGAATTGACAGTTTGCATTAATAATCTTGTTAGCAACTTGTCAACTGCATCCCTGCCAAAAAGCAGCGGGCCAAATTGAATACAACAAATGACTGTCTAAGGACAGAATGAAAGGCGAATTTTTATTGTGCCGCATAGAGAGAGAGGGAGAGGAAGAGGGAGAGAGTTAATGTTTCTTTGTTATTAATGACATGCAGAAATGCGTCGTCGTCGACTGTTTGTTATGGGAGAACATTACACACACACAGACACCTCGCACATCGCACATACATCATGTCAGACCCGGAGGCCAAGGTTATGTGGGGTAGCAGTGGCAGGCTTCAACCCCTGATGCTTTATTAATTATAATGCGAGGATACAATCGTACATATCACATGATAGAATTTCTTGCGCTTGAATTAGCACAACAAAATGAAAATGTTCTCGCCCGAGGATCGAGGAGGTGGGTGTTTCTCTCTGACAAAGGGAATGCCTTCTTTAATAATCTGGTTTTCGTGGAATGGGGCAGAGGTTGTTTTTCAATTTAGTTGAACGTGCATATTCAAGGGATACATCCACTGGTCCAAGGTTAAAATAACACATTCCACCGGATTGCGTTTTGTAAATAACAGAGTGGAATATTTTTCCCCATTCTATGGAAAAGTTGCGACAAAAAACTATACATGTGGGAATTCACCTAGGGAAATTCATCTTCCATTTGTTCCATGTTTCATAAAAATCGGTTTGAAAATTACGCCTTAATCGGAAAAATAGGAGAACATGTAGCAGGGACCGACCGACGGACCGGAAATCAAAAAAAAACCTTTGGTTGTTTTAAAAATATTCACAAGAATGTTTTTGTCCACAAGAAAGCCTTAAGCTAATACTTATAGAAGAAATTAGTTTCAAAAATATTAAGAGCTCTTTGGTTTGGGCCTTAGTGTACTGGGGGTCAATTCTCGTTTTGTGAAAAAGTGAAACGAAAATCTTTTCACCCTTTCACAGCAATTTCAATTCTCGTTCTACGAAAATGTGAAACCAAACTTCAAAAATGTTCATATGAATAATTTTTTTTCACGTTCTCATTTGCAAGTGAATGTTTTTAGTGAGAGTTTGAAAATTGAGAACCTGATATCATACACAGTATACGATACTAAACTCACCACGATATTTTCACTTATAGAACGAGAATCGCTTTTAAGTACTTAGTGAATCGAAAAAATGAAGTCACAGAACGAGAATTGACCCCCTGGACTACTGAAAAATGAAAGCGACAAATGTTTTGCTATTGCGAACGTATGGTTCTTAATATGAGGACTTTTAATCACATTTCGTCAGTTTTATAAAACATCTTTCTATCTCAGCAATGCAAGTAAAAGCTGAGAAATTTCAAAAATTCAGAGTGATTTGCTGCGAATCAGCCTACAGGTATGTAACATTGATAAGGTGCTGATTGTTTTGGTGTACGTCTCGTCTTTTGAGTGGATTCAACGTTGACATTAACACATTCTACTGAAAATGTGTGAAAATGATTTATTCACTTTTCCTAGCGTTCAGAATTCAGCTGTACAAACAAAAATTTAGTTTTTTTATTAGGTTAAGATCGGACTTTAGTTCGGGAATTTTTTGTTGAAGAGACCTTTTGCTCGCTGAGACATTTGTACATTTAAAAACAGGCAATAGTCTTCCTTTTAACTACTGAGCTGGGGCCGCAGGTTCAAATGCCGAAAACCCCCAAATTCCAACTTAATTTTTTTTTTCCACAGCGCCACCCCTATTGAACGTCTGACAAACATCCGAGAGTATAATTGTCATGCAAGAGCTTCTCAATTAGCCGGCATAAAATTGTAGAGCCCTTCCATTTGTCCGAAAGACCTAGGGCCCTTACGGACCTGTTGCGCCAACTATTTATTTACTTTAGTCTTTCTAATTCATATTTGTGGACATATTCCTAAGCCATAAACCAAAAAACTAGTACTATAGTAGAAACTCAAGCTAGGCTGAGTGTTTTAATAATTTTGTGACTAAATGAAAGGAAAATACCTGATGGAAGTAAAACACCTAGCTCTGTTTCTTTCAATCAGCTAGTTCTTTGCTTGAAGTTGGCTAAACTTTGTCTAATTTTTCTAAGGTATAGCAAGTCACTATTCTTACTCTCTCTTTTTACCAGGAAGTTATCTATATCGGTTTTGGTTGGCATTTTGCTATTCTCAGTTCGCAGGACATTTGAGAAGAATCTATTTTAAATCATTTTTTACCTAAAATCCCCAAATCTTGCCAAAATGTTATGCAAACTTCCGATTCAGGCCATTTGGCAATATTCCATGAAAAATTGTTGTTGATGATTAAAATCCTATAAATCGGTTAATACAAATAAACATATTTACCTGGTAACTCATTTCATACTCATTTGATACATAGTAAGCGAAACTCACCCTTGAACCATTAAGAACACCCTGCGAACGGGCCTACTTCCCAACTTTATTCGAACAGATTATCTCAAGCGCACCCAATACATAAATAAAATTCCTAGAACGTAAACCCAGCCTAATTATTGTTTTCCAAACAACATCCGATTAATTTATCTTTCATCCTCATTTTTGTATTCGATAATTACAAACAATTCTCAAGAACTTCATCGATCGCCTTGTTCTACTTTGACTAACTTTTTTGATGCCAATTTCAAAACTCATAAATAAGAATACTTAACAATTCGTTGCCAGTCTGTATTTTCACGAGCGCCCACGCACAGTTTTTTTTTTGTGTTTTTTTTTTCCGAACAAACACCGATGGCACCCCTATCCTCACTTCGACATCACCCCTAATGGCTCTAAGCAGCGGCAGCAACAAAAAAACAATTCATCCATAATCAATAGGCATAATGACAGAAACGTCAGTGAATGGCTACGCACCAATAAAAACCAATTGACAGCGGATACGGAAATAGATTGAGCAAAAGGTAAAAATAGCTCGCAGATATTAGGTGGCTTCCTCGGGCCCTTAGGTCACCCCACCCACCGCTTATGGAATTATTTTTTTATTAAGATTGGATAAGCGCATTGATTTTCCATGAATAAAATTGACCTTAATTCCATGGGGAAGCAGATAGGGGTAGTAGAACTCTGGCTGCATCCTACTTTCGGATTAATATCCAGTTCGATTGTGGTCCGGGGTTTGGTGTTGATTGTTCTCTGAACTATAGTGTATAATCGATGACCTTTTGGAGGCGGAGAAGAAAATCGTGACAACACAGGCGGAGCGGATGGCACGGGTTATGACATGACGCACGTCTGTTGTTTTTTCTGAAATTCTTCTGCTTCAATTTCAAAATACATCCGCGAATGCATTAACACTTGGAATTTGGGTTACACTTAGCGTAAAAGATATACACAGTACGTACATAGTATATAGACTTCAAATGACAAGTTGCATTTGGCGGGTAACAAACATACATACAGCGACGCGTGTCTCGTTGGCTTGTTTTACGAAAAGTCAAAATGAATTTATGTGGGCATATGTCACAGTCACATCTCACACTCACGCCCACGCGTGCGATTTAGTCGCAAAGGGATGGTTTTCGGTTTAATGACTTACTCTGTGTCTTTGCCAAGAAATAAGCAGCAGAGGTAATTGCCATCCAGGCCAGTGTGAGGCAAGAAAGTGAAATGCTCTATACGAGGGGATTTGTGAGGATTTGAAATGTTTCATTTTTGGCTTGTGATGTTTTTCAACAGATACGAGATTAGTATCGCTTTTTGTACAGTGCGCCAAAAGTTGAAACAAACTTTGGGTGAGGTCATTAATCTAAGTTGAAAAAAGAGATTAATGAAATTCACTCTTGCAGTGGGTGTGACGAATTGGTGTTGAACTTTGTTTTCCAGCGGACAGTAGGAAAACAAAATTAATGTTTGTGTTGCGCAGCGATTTTGAACGGAGGTCGCATAGTGCGTTTAAGGTTTCCTGTTACTTTGATTTAATGGCTGAGTTTAAATGGCTTTTTGTTTTTGAATTTTAGATGTTGTTTTTTACGTGTGACTTCCGGAGTAGCAAAGCTTAATCCAAAAGATTTGAATGTGCCCGACACAGATGTCATGATAAATGCAGTACTCAGTTGGGTATTGTCATATCCAAAGCAGAGATCTCCCAGTGACTTTGTAAGTGGTGCTTGTGGCACCATGATGTGCTGGAAATTTTTGTTGAAAATTTTAGAGTGGCCAACGAAAACTCCACCACTCCAAGCAATTGTTTCTTATATCCGAGATCCGAGTTGTTCTTATATGCGGACACGTATATAAGAAACAATGTTTCTTGGATAAAAACAACTGATATAAGAAACGTAGTTCTTTTATGAACATATATGGAAAAGACACGGTGTTTCCAGGTTCGTTGCTTATAAGTTCTTATATGAGTGTTTTTTATATCCGTAAAGGGCTGTAATAAGTAACGAATATTGAAACGGCCTAAACTTACTCCATTGTTGGAATACTGAATGGGGAGTGGAATGTGCGTTTTCCATTGGGGATGTTCCCATTTCCCAAAATACTTATTTACCCTACTGCGATACGAGAAGTTTTGTTTCGTAACGAATTTTGAAACACGCTAAACTAATTCAAATTTTGCATTGCTGTGTGGGGAGCGAAATGGGCTGCGTTGAAAATTGTGGATCTCTTTTATATGAGTCGCAATACAAATAGTTTCTCTTCGTAACGAATATTCAGCACATTCAACTCCCTGCGTTGTAGGGTTGCTGCGCTAGGAGTGGGTCGATTGAACGTGTTTTATTTCTTGCTCCTATATCGTACCGTAGCAAAATTAACATCAAAAACAATCACAAATCAGCCCAGTTTGTAACGTACTATGCACTCAATACTATATATTTAGATCGTCCCGCCCGTTTAAGTCACAGGAAACAGGAAAGAAAATTCCATGTCCCATATAAATCCATAATGTACAGCGTTCGTCCTCAGGTTTTGGGAGTTTCAAACCAGCAGTCCCACTACCTATTCCACAAAGACTTAACAACAGCAACAAAATTATCCAAATCCTGCTGCCTGTAATTAAATAGTGTCCGCCGCCAGCCAGTACCAGTCATGAAAAACTATTTAAACTGAATTTCTCTTACTCCAAGTCCGTCGGTAATAGGATTACCAGCTAGCAGCATAAATTCTAAATACATTGCCCTATTGGGTGTGGACGCTGTAACAGTGGAATACTAATCTCATGCTCCATGCATGAAAATGAGGACGACATGGCAATGATTCATTGCGAAATGATGCAAGTTTTTTGCGATTGAAACTTTTGCCACTTTCCAATTAGATGGTAAATTCTAACCGCAAGATAATAAAGAAACCCGCAGGTAATATTTTGACGATTAAGCAGATCTTTGCAGGCAAAGCATCAGTTTAATCTTTTAACTTTGAAATACATCGGCATACATTAACATACATTTGACATTGGCATTTAGAAGGGCACCCACGAAATCGTCTACCACGTATTTATCACTTTAAGCGTTTTCTAGCAACCATTAAAATCCGCTCTGTCGTTATTTGAATTTTTAATATCTTCCTTCCATTGTGTTATCATCTTCTGCCTTGTGGCTTTCCCATGAATTCCCATGCTCACCCTCACAAAATGTCAACTTAAGCACCCATCGTAAAATATTTAAATTCATTCAAAATCATCAAGACCTTCCAGAGGATCTCTCTGTAACTGCTTTGCAAACAGAATAAGTCAGTCATTTGTTTTCGATTAAATAAATCATTTTTCAAACGACCAAAATAGCATTAAAAACATTTAAATGTTTATAGATATAGATACGGTTAGACAAAAAGGAAATTATATTTCGGTCTCTGGGAATATTTTATCCCCCCTCTGTGGCGGGTGTTTGCGTTCTAAGGACAATCTTCCTACATATTTATTCGATTTCATTGAATTCAATTTGAAGTTGCCATTCCGCTTTGAAAAGGGGCGTCAGGAGTCCTTTTGATATTTTAATTGGAATAAATTGGACCAGATGCATGCGGTTTGAAATTTGTGGATGCAAACTTTGTGGAATGTCTGTAGAATTCTATAAATTTGTTCACCGTAATGGAAAGCGTATGAATTTCTCCATTACATGCAGGGATGCAGGAAATTTAAGTCGGTATCATATTTTGCTGGTTTAAAAGGGGGACATAAAAAGACTGACACCTCCATTCATTCCATTTGTTACGAGGAGGAGTTAAAACTATTTATGCATAGTCCATTCAGAAAAGTACTGGTCCAACAATTATCTCTTATGGCACCCCATCACATTCTTCGAAATGAAAAGGTAAACGACTTGTATTTTTCTATCGAAACAAAAAGAAACAAACCACTCTCAGGGGATTGCAAGAAAATTGGAATTTATTGCAACCCATTATTAAGGATTTATGTCCTTTAATGTGAAGTCAAGCTAATCTACCATTTTGCCAAATGACTTGCAATTATTTATGTTACTTTCTTTCTCTGTCTGTGCTCTCGCACATCGTGTTATAAATAATTGCCCTTGAGCTATTCATAACATTCTGCAAGATGGAAGGGAAATAAATAAATTGCCGGTACTATCGTGCATTTAATAGGCAATATAGAAGGATTACGAAGGGAGTGCTACTTGCCAATAATGAAATACCAACAAAAAAATAAATCCAATAAATGAGGGTATATGTATAAGCTTTTGTTTGTGCTTGGCGAAAACCAATTCGCTACATACTCAATTCCCAATACAGTACCCGTCGGCGTCACAATGGAATACGAAAATCAACAATCGCCGCAATGTCCTATTTTTTGTTATTATTTCGATACGCCTACATATGTATTGATTTTGTACCATCACAACAGAAAAAGAAATATAATTTTGTATCCTTTTTTTTTTGTTTATGTGTACCTTCATTTATCTTCTTCTGTTAAAATTTCATCTAAAATTCTGTTCAATGTTGACTGGCCTTTCACCCGATGTGGCGTTTTTTGTTTGTTATAGTTTATATGACACTCATGTGGACACCTTTTTGGTGATTCTAAAATGTGACCTGTATATGTTTTATTTTTTTTTTTTTTTTCACTTTTCTTTTTCTTGTTTTGCAGGCCATCTGTCAGAGTGTTGCTATTCATCGGATTCCGTATGAACTTTGGTATATGTTAAGCCAGTTTTTATTCCCAAAGAAAGGTATTTGAATAGCAGATATTTATTAAGAGAGAGAGAGAGGGCGAAATAAGTTGGTACGTTTTGCATATTCAATCAGCAAGGTTAACATGAATTTCTGTATCGTTGGTGGTAAAATATATATTTTGTTAGTCAAACTTATTCCGATGTGAATTGAAATGGTTATTTTTTTTGGGTGTATTGATGTGTGTGGAATTTGAATCTATTTATTTTTTCACTACAAAAAGAGAGGACGAAATAAATACTGTGGCGTATACGTAACCTTTTTTCAGGCTTTCTGTAATTGAATTTTGATTATTGTGGAGTTTTGCAATTTATTGAACGTAGTTTCAATGATGAATGGACCAATATCAATCAGGCATTGAATAAGTTGCAACATGCATGGGAATGATTTTTTCATTTCAAGAATTTTGGGCTTTTGAACAGGTTTGCAAAAGAAACCACCTTAATTTTCTCTAATATTTTCTCTGAGTAAAGTAAATTCGATTCGGGCGGAATGTCGACTTGAACTTCTATGTGGGCTGTTTTTTTTAGCACAATTTTCCCACCCTAATCCAAACAAAGAAAAAAAAGGATAGACACATTTGGCGACACTGCCATCTTCCAAAAGAAAGATTAATAAAAATGACTAATGCTCGTATCGCTTCAACAGCCTACGACATCGAAAGAAATGCACCTCTAATTTTACTGCGTGTAACGTCGTCTATGCTACATAATTATTTGCATAAGAAAGGATTCCGAGAATCAAGTGATACGCTCTGTTATCAACTACACATTGACACGTGGGGATCATCGAAAGAGAAACGACAACATGTTGTCGTGAAAAATAACAAAAATATGACTTTTAAACCTTAAACAGCTGATAAACTCAAACCCGATATTTTGCAAACATTGCAAAAATATACCCCAGTAGAAGAATTGGCGATAATATGGAGCCTTGTGGAACTTCAACGTCTGTCGAGTGACTTACAGCATTAAGAATCATATTTGATTTGAACAGAGAGGTTCAGAAACGGTCCACTCGTTTCGTGTGAAACAACACTTTTGGAATATATTGCTTAATTCCAAAGTCTTTTAAAAGTGATTTTCACTTGTGTGTGAGCAAAAAGCGTTCTCAATATATGGAGGCATTGGTTCTTCTCTTAGTATGTAATGCGATTCACGATATATCGTAAGTTAACGATGTTCGAGCTCAATGATCATGCATTAAAGGAAGAACCAAAACAGTAATACTGGGGGTAAATTCTCGTTCTGTGAACATTGAAACGAAAATGTTTTTATTCTTTCACCGCAATTTGGATTTTTTAGTGAAAGTGTGAAAATTAAGACACTGTTGAGGCAGTTTTACTTATTGAAAAGGAATCGCTCAAGTACATCAAAAAATTAAAGCAATGTGTGAAAGTAAATGTGTAAAATTTTTCGATTCACTATTTCGCAGAATCAGAACTCACCTCCTGCCTTTATCCAGTATTTTCGTTAACGCGTTTAAGTACTGTTTTATAAAATTGTTCAAATCTGTTCAAATCCCGTAAACTATTGACATTCGAATTACTAATTCCAACTATTGTGGCCAATGCCTTTATATCAGTGAATTCAGTCAGAATTTCACACGCCAGGCATCGCCTAAAGAATAGTTTGTGTCACCTTGTATAAACCCCTGAAGGATTGTTTGTTTATTAATTTTGAAAAGTAAATGTTGGCCGGTCGTATACATTGTATACAACTGCCTACTGCAGGCACATTTGTCGCCCACAGCTATCAAACAAAGACACTTTTCAATTAAACTGCAACCCACACGTAGTCTGTATACCGGTATAAAACGCCGGCCATTAAAACTATCAATTTATCTTAACTGCATTGCAGTGAGGGGTTATATATATATCCCACCTGCGTCCCAACCACTCGGCAAAAAATATAACGTATACGCCCCATTGACCCAACATCACCCCGGCCACCGTCTTCTCAGTCTATATATCACCTCTCTGTGCGAAAAAGATGCACAAAAACAATCATAAAACAAGAACACCTCCTTCAATATAAATTCCCATTTCACAATAATATCCTGCAATCGTTTTTCATTTCTATGGGAAATGCAAGGGGTTGGGATACCCGCTCCACAACAGCATTCTTATATGTCACTTGCAGCAAAGACTTGCATGGATGATCATTTTGCTCTCGACACAAAATTGATGCTGCTGAATCCTTATCCTTGTTGAACTTGTACACATGAAGAGATACTACAAGTAGAGTGAGAATAGGACCAGCAACTGTACACAACGAGTTTGTTTGCTCCAGTTATTCTCAACATATTTTCTTGTATATTCCTTTTTTATTATCCTTTCAATTCGTTCTGCGCACCACATTGAGATGACAAGCGATGAGTGGCTAGGATTTTGCTGAAAAAAAAAAATCTTCATTTATGAAAAAAAAAAAAAACCCAAAGCGAGTACGAGTTCTCGTATATGCGCTGCCATACCAACAATGACACACATTGTGGTGCTTTGTTTGTGTTACTCTCTATCCGGCACTTGTACACAAAACTCGGGCTCTGCGAAAAAGATTTGTGTCCTTAAGGAATAATACATCAAACGGCTTATTCTTTTCGCACACAAAGTTGCTGTGAAATCGTACATGAATATACTCGAGTTGTCTATGAGCGGCTAACCGAAAATAAGTGGAACAAACTCTCAAAGGATACTACTTAACGCGAGCAGTTTTGTGTACGTAAATATGAACTGAAGGACGCTCGCAAAGTAATCGTTTGGCCAGTTTAGCACTTCATCTTCCTTATGCGCAGTATTTTTGTGACGTAACGTCCTTTTTTTTGGGAATACAAAGTGCTTCCTGTTCGTTCAATTGCGTGTGTCGAAATCCTTTATCTGAAGACTGCCACATTTCACATCCTGTCATGGCATGTGTGGACATCGTAGATAATGGGAGCGTGCAATGCAAGGTAAATGGTTTGAAATGAAAAACAAAAAACCTGAAACTAACTTGGACCTTGGGGGCGAAATACGGAGCACAATGTGATGCAGAGCAACATAGACTAGTTTTGTGTGTAGGCAACCTACACATAGATCACATGTCCATTGGATATTCATACAAAAACCCGACAGCGGAAAAAGGAAACAAACCAAATAAGAACGTATTTCGAAAAAAAGAGAACATTCGACGACAAATGAAAAAGAGAAAAATAAAATAAAATAAGCCTTCCTGTGCGTCCGCTTTTTTGTTCATCCGTCTGAAAGATTCAGCAGTTTAAATCATAAAACTGCCATACGCCATGCATTCAAATTGGAACCTACGCCAGTACATCTGTGTATGATGTGCAGCCATGTGGTTTCGTGTCGGATTCTCTGCGTCTCCTTAATGAAATTCCCAAACTTTTTAATAAAGGACTGCACATAAAGTAAATCGCAGCTTGACCTCCCTGACAGAGCACCCTCAGCCACTTCGAATCTCTTACACTTGGAGTGCACCTTCAACATAAGTATCTCCCTAAGGATCTGCATCCACCCAACTATCATTTACTACTTTGCCGTTGTCAAGAGCGAAATGAAAACCTAATTTGGATGCAAATTCGTTCACTCAGCAACTAAGTCGAGCCGGACGGGAATCCTTTCAAATGAAATCTCGTAAATTATTCGACAGTCCGAAGGAGTTTGAATGTGTGTATGTCTGTTTTTGTTTGCCTTGATCTGGATAATTAATACCAATGGAGAACTTATTACGAGCATTTAAGGCTGTCGGCTGATGGACGTGGAATTTAAACCAGAATGCCGATTGTTGTTGGCACAGACCCACACAGCATACATTGACAAATTGAGTGATGAAGTTTCTTGTAATTTCGAAATTTGTCTAACAACCCTGTTGAGTCAAAGAGAGAAGGAAAATGGAAGGGAAACCAACCTTCAGGGAAACATGATGACAACCAGCGCCAGAGAGTGCTTTTAGTTGGCCTGGCAAAAGTCGAGGAGCAAGTTTTTCTTCGGTTTTTCCTTTGGTCGTGTTGTCTCCAAGGATGTAATTAAAGGAGGGAAAACTTGCTCCTGGTCTAGAGATGCAAAGTACCTACTTCTGAGGGGGAGAAGTAGTCTGATTAGTTTATGTTGTGGAAGTTTTGCGGAAAATGACCTTGGAAATGCGTTTTTTTTTTTTTCCTTTGAGATACTGAGGCGTATACGTAACATTTTGTGGAACTTTTTTTTTAATATCTACAATTTGTTTTACTTTGGGTAGTTTTTGTTGGTGGAAAATTTACATGAGAGATATTTTAACATATTTATGGGAGCATGTTGGGGTGTTGGGCATGAGGGTGTTCTTTATATTTTTAAATTGAAGGCTGATTGTTCCCAGCTATGGATTACATTGAATCTGATCTCAAGAGTGGAGAAAAAATATACTTAACCGATGCTTCATGCATAAATGGTTATTTAAGGCAGTGGATAAGGTAGATGAAAGGCATCCAAGACTAAGCTTCAACATCTTGGGTATTTATGGACGCGAAAAAGTTTTGTTACCATGGATTTTCAAACTTAGAAAAATCATCTTGCTTAGTCTTCTGGCAAGTTTCGTGATCATGTCGACATAGTAGTAAAATTTGACAAAAGAGTCGCCGGGCCATGAGAGCACCATTGGACGTAATCTTGTTGGGGAGCGGGTCATGCATAACCTAACCCATGGCTACGGAGCTGAAAACAATCGGTGTCACCGAGGATGACTTCCAGCTATTCAAAAAGAACTCCGGACATCGTGGCACGCATATGTAAGTGCAGCATGCACTACGAAAGATAACAGATAGATAAGTAGAGATATTTGTTTCGTTCTCTTCCATTCTCATAGCAAAAGCTCATCGAATAATTTTTAAATGTGACTCTATCCACAGCTTGAGCCCACTTTCCTCTGCAAAATAAACACCCTGCCACAACAAAAAACCCTCCAAACTCTCAAATCAAATTTAACTTTCTATTTATACAATGAAAACCCAACGCCTCCATACTGAATGGCTTATTCAAAAATTAGACATTTTGCGCTTTGGCAGTCGAGAAAACCTGACTCGATTGAATCGACAAACATGCCTTCGCGCACTCCTTTCCTATCAGTCAATCAAAACTTGCGTTATCCAACTCTGCTCCGTCTTACAGGGAATATCGATTTTTGATTTTAAAATGAAATTTGTAAGCCCACGTAAAAGGGCGCGTTGAATTGGTTCTAATTTTACGCGTCAATAACACCGTAAGCGAGCGAGTTATAGGTATTTGGCCTGGTTTATCGTATCCTTTTCGACTTGCAGGCAGGCTGAAGTGCTTCCGCATTCTTGGCGGCATCAGTGGGTATGTGTGGAGGAATACAATGGCATGAATCACTTCCACTCCATAGTAGCAGATAATAAATGGTGCAATGTGCGCTCACGCTCTCGGATTCACCACCCCTAAGGGAGGAGGAAGATAAATTCTAACACGCAAAGGTTCGTTTCTATTTTTAGTTCAAACATTAGACATATACGAGTGGAGCCAAACAAAAGGAGGGGCGTCGATGGGGCAAGGTGTATCCCTGTTCGTTATGGCTGCGTTCGTTGACGTCTAGAACGGCAATGTGTCGAGCGATAAGGGTACTTTCCCCTGACAAACACCATACACCAAGGAGGCCATGAACAAGTGTTTGTTCTTGAAGATTAGGTCACACTCGCAGGTATGGTTGACGCGGCGGAACTCACGATAATCAGACGCCGCTTGACAGTGATGATGTGGTGCCTTTTCTTTCATTGGCAAAGAAGCGGTAGTCGAAGGATTTAAAAGGGAGAGCTACTACTCGTAAGTAAGACACAGAAAAATATATAAGACGGTACGGTGGGAGATTTTTTTAAATCAAATTATGTAGACGCTACACAGACGTCACTCAATCGAAGTCTTGCCAAGATTTAATACGCCTGAGTACCAACCGAAGGGGGGATTGACCGGATTGCTCTTAAATCAATTAAACTTTCGATCGCCACCTCTGGTGATTTGCGTGATATGATCGCAGAGCTCCTGCCAAATATTATTTAATTGTTACGCCACTTTGCAGAGATCAGGGAAATGTAATTACTGTTCTTATGTGTACTTCTGTTTTAGATGATTGGTTGGAAAACAAAGAAAACCCCCTTCTTGGTGGGAGTCATATTTTTGAAAATCCCTTTAATTCTAGGGCTTGCACATTTGTCGTCAAAAGAACTACAGTTCATGATTCCAAGATTCCAAGAATTACCCCCCTATATGGGCGAAAAAAAATCTCCGATATTTTTGAACACCGCAGAAGACCACAAACATTTTACGCAGAAGTGGGTCTTATGAAGTGATTGAAGCGCTCATGAATTGATATTTTTTGTCGAGAGAAAGAAATGCTTCCAGTTGTTCGAAGTCGGCACTAAATTGCAGATGCCTTCAACTTGAAACCAAAATCTGGCTGGGTCACCTTAAAGATGCTATTTTCACACACAAAGACGACATGACCGCTGATATCAATCAAAGAGTTAATCTTGTCAATCGCTTGTTGTTAGTAGGTAATCGATTACAGAGTCCTCTAGCGACCAATTTGTGGAAGATAGATCTATATCTATCTATAAGTTTCTGCTTCGATCGAGACGTTATCCTTGTGATTTTAAATTCAGTTTATATAAAGGATTACAATGAGGTACTGAACGTGTGCGGGCTGTAGGTATATAGAAACATCGACCTGGATTTATATAGGTACAGTCGAATCCCTCTAAGTCGGACCTCCTTTAACTCGAATTTCCCTCTAACTCGAATTTTTCGACCCAATTTTTGCATTCCCTTCATTCCCCCTTTGCATATAAAAATCATACTCTAACTCGAATTTTTCCAGAAATCCCTCTAACTCGAACTAATTTTTATCTCCCGTGAAAATTCGACTTAAGGGGATTCGTCTGTACATCAGTACTCCGACCTGTTAAGTCTTCAACTCTACTCCAGACAACGTCATAGATTGTCGATGATGTCCTTAACCTACAATTACACTTGTCAATTTTCGAGACAAATTTTGACATGCTAACATCACAAAAATTCGGCCATTCGTTGGTCACTCGTGTGTCTTTCCTAAGTATGAGTTGCGACAGCCCGCGTAACCAGACGCTTGATAGGCGATCAAACGTAGTGAAAAATTTAGGACAAATGTTTATGCCATAATGACGTCGGCATGTCGAAATTTGACATGAAAAGTGTCATGTGTAGTCGTAGCTTAAGTGTCGGGAACAGTTTAAAAGCGCCCTCACTCAAGAAAAAGTTTAAAATGGCTGGAAAGGCTTATTGGCTTAGGGCAGTGCAGAGTAATTTAAAATTCCTAGAAAGGCAAATATGAACATTTTTTGTGCTTCCCAAAAACTCACTTTAATTTTCCTAAACTAAAAAATCTCCAAATACAAACTGTAATAGCCCTCGCACGTACATCAGCACAATGCACCTCTCCAATTCCGGACCTTCCCCCTTCAAACGTCCCTAATTCACGATAACATTTCCATTTAGTTTGCTTATTATGCAGAATTCTAATTATTTCTACTATCCACATGCAGACGTCACCCTCCATCCTGCCAACAAAAGAGAAAAAAAGCAAGAAAAGATTAAAAAGAGACCACTATCAACATCACGTTCTAACAGGACATCCTTAACGTGCGGTGATATACGAGTAGAGTATGCCTGTCCGTCCACTTAGTACGTTCCTTTTTTTCGAAATGAGCTATTTGTGCGGTACTCCCTCCTTCACATTCGCTGTTGTATTTTGCGGGCACCCCGCTGTAGGAGAAATGCACAATTAGGTGTGTACAGGGACATTTCAACTGTTAAAAAAAAAAATTCTCAATTTACTACAACTACCATGGCCTTGTATTCTTCGACTATGGAATGCATCCCCCTAGTACACAGTCCGAGATAGCGCAAATGGTAGGCGCTACCACGACTAACACCACCGGACCGAGTAATAAATTAAAAGCGCAATTAAAAAGGATTTCCGTTTTATGATGCAGTTGAAAATTGCATTGGGATCTAGTTTTATGTGAGAACAGCAAAGGACATGCACCAGCAGCAGCAGCAACAAAACCCAAATTACTCCTAATGAATACACAGTTCTCGTGTACTTTGCTCCTGCAAAAACATACAGGCACAGGTTACGAATTAGAAGGCCGCAGTACTAATTAGTCGACGAGCACCATGTAGATGGTTCGTTTCGTGCGATTTAAGCGAAATTCACTGGCATTTTGGTGTGTCCCAACTGTGGTCCGTTCGCATGTCCGAGGATTAGTTGGATCACACTTATACAACTGAAATTATCCCTGACTAAGCTGGCGGATCGGCGGTGTGACATCGGACCGTGACATACATATTGTCGTTGGTTTGCCAACAATTCTAATTTGGCCGAGTGTTTAGCGCAGAAAAAGTCACAGTCACAGCTACTCAAAGACGTGTAAAATTATTACGTACACTCATCAATCATGGCCGCCCGCGTTACAGAGTGTTCTCCAAGTTTTTTCCACCATTCTATCGAGTGGATTATAAATATGCTTGCGTAGCATTTGTGGGGAAATTTCTTTAATAAACATTTTGACATGAGGGCGGTGCCTTCGTCTTATCCTTGCCATTAATCATGATGAGAGATTTTCCCCACCCGAAGGATACACATTGCCTATTACATTGTGGGCGAGGAGGTCGATTTTATGGATTATTTTGAGGGTAAAATTAAATCAAATAATTTAAGAAAAGGAAGTAAAACTTACCTGACACTCGGTTGGCCATCTGGCGGCCTGCTGTGAGCAATCATGATCCTTGTCCTTAGGCAGGGCGAATAGATCTCGGGGTTCTTTTAGTCGAGCAATCGGACGCAGAGTTTTCTCATCGGTGTTCACCTCCAATTGATTGGTTTTCAGTCCTTTGGAAAGGAAATTGCTCAAGAATCCTGCAAGAACACAAAACAGAGAATCAAATGAAATGCGCAACTGATTGATGGGATTTTCGTTTTCGATTTCGTTTCGTGTTGAGTGTAATGGTGATTCAATAAATAAATCATTGAAATGTCATTTAAATGGAAGAGATGTCGGTTTTTATTTTTTTGCGACGACGGGGGGAAGGAAAATGTTTTTATTTGATATCTTATTTGACAGGAGATGGAAATGTTATTTGTTGATGCAGCGTAAAGTTGTCACTCTCAATAAGACAGATGGATGTGCGCGTTTACAAACAAATTAAGGTGGCGCGTTTGAAATATTTAGTTGTGGGTGTAATGGGAACTGGGGATTATCAAATGCAGTCTTGCAATGACAGCCTTTGATTGTTTGGAGCTTTTTAGGTTATGTGGAATTTAATGGTTGGTAGCCTGCATTTGATGATGCATTTTTTTACCGGTAAAGATGCCGATGCTAAGAAGTTGCAGTGCAGAACAAGATTTTCTATTCAGACGAATACCCTTTGTAGAAAAAATGTAGGCGTACCAAGTC